>OX387194.1:23998535-24328535 GCA_947561395.2 Buxus sempervirens | reverse complement strand
AGGTTATCATCTGCCACCAAACCTTTGACGGATTCCTTATAATTTGAATCTTGAACCATCATTTCTGTTTATTGCTTCTGGGAGTTCCAGATCTATTACAGCAGTTTCTGTTTTATGATTAGTTCTATGGCCTTGCATTAAAACCTGTGTGTGTACCATGCATACTTACAATCTTTCTCATAAGCTAGTTTAGACTGACTTTATTGACTTATTTTCTCATCTTTTTCTTTCTTTTTTTTCCTGAATATATATGTGTACCTAGTTGCTTTTTTGTACTTGTTTTTCTTATACATTGCATCTGTTGTGGGTGCACCAAAAGGAAGTGGCTTTGTGGCACCAGTATGTATGTGTCAAAAATTAAAGTGTTGTCTACCTGCTTGTGCAGATGAACAGAGAAGCATTTGTAAAGGTTGCTGTTCTAGCTGATCCACAGGTGGCTTGATTTTTATCCTCCACCTTTCCGTTGTATCCATGCAGTATATCCTAATATTGGATTCCTCACTTTTAATAACAGCTCATGGACAGAACCTCCCATGGATTTGCTCCAAAGTCACTTGCCCTGCAGATTGTGCAGTTCTATACAGATTTATTCATGCGAAGATCATTCTTTGCTTCTATTTTGCCTTTCAAACCAAATGTGATTTTGTTCCTAGGTGATCATTTTGATGGGGGCAATCTGTTGTCAGATGAAGAGTAAGGCATGGAAATCTAGAATAACTATTTATTTTATTTATTTAATATTAGGTAATTTAATTTTCAATAAGCATATGTTGGAAAGTAATTTCTATGACTTTCTGTTTCTTTACCTATTTCATCTATTACCGTATGCAAAAAATGTTGATAAAATGCTTCTTTGCAGTTTTGTTGGGGATATTTACAGTTTACCCCCTTGAGGTTTTAAACAATTGCACTTCCCCCTGTGTGGGTTCTGAAATACCATTCTACCACCTTAAGGTTTGATGTGTATAACAGTCTCCCCCTTCTAAAGGTTTGACCGTTAAAATTTTGATAGTGTTGATGACGTGGAAAGATAAAAAAACATATATTGACAATTTTCCCTTTTTTCTGATTATATAAAATTAAATATGAAGATTAACCTTTAGTACGTTGGTTCAGTTTTTGCAACATTGGCTCAAATGAAAAGAATCAGACTTGGTTCACATCTGCCCTGAGGGCTTTTTGGATACCTAGGTATAAATATAGCTGTTTACTTTTAAATGTATATAATTAAGGGGGCAAATTTTGTCAATCAATATTGTCACAGTTATAATTTTAGTGTTTTTTTTGGAGAGTAATGAAAACTTCTAATTTTAATGTTCAAACTTCTAAAAGGTGAAGATTGTTACGCACAGAAAACCTCAAGGTGATAAACTGGTATTTTAGAAACTTAAAGGGGGAAGTGTGATTGTTGGAAACCTGAAGGGGGAAAACCCTAGATATCCCCTTTTTTTCTCTCTCAACAAGTAATATTCTGAAGGCTATCTGGTTTACACCTTGTTGTTTTGGAAAGTTTTTTCCCCTCCTTGTCACATTCTGTCTGAAACTGCTTCCTTTAATGTAGTCCACACAATTTGTTTCTGCCTTTAGCTTAAAAAGAAAAACTCACATGTCACCTAGGGATAATCTGGCTTGAACTGATGGTTTCCATTATGTTATGGTGTCACTTTTCTTGTTCAGTTATATCCTTCCATGCCACCATTGAGAAATAAAATTAATTAATCCTCTAACAAAGGTTGAAAAACTTAATTTTCACTGTTTCTGAACTTGGAATGAGACTGTGTTTGGCAGTATTTAGGATACGAAAATAATGGAAAATTTTGAAATTAAATTTTCATGTAGTACTTTAAAGCTTGTTTATAGTTCCTTGATGTTGGTATTGATTGTTAATGTCCTCGAAACTCTATTGCAATAGATGGAAGGAGTCCTTGAGCCGCTTTAAGCACATATTTGACTGGGATCATGGAGGGAGATATTCAAATGCGAAAGTATACTACCTTTCTGGAAACCATGATATTGGTTATGAAGCTTTCCACTCTCACAAACCACAGGTATAGCTTAGCTTTCTGAACAGCTTTGGTTCCAACTGTTATGTCTGTCAGTGTTGATCAGTAGATAGGTAGGGCAGAGTGAGGATGGGTTTTGCCAAGCACTAACCCCAACCTGTTGGAGTCTGCCCTACTCTTTCTGCCATAGAGGTGAGGAAGGATAGCGTAGGGTTTGTGCAGTACTCCCTTTTTTAACAGATGTTTTGCATACTGTGTAATTTTTAGGTTCAAAAAGTCTATTGTTGTTATGTATCATAAATATTAAGTAACTTTTTTATCTAACGTAAAATGACCAAAACATACCTTATTTGACTGCCGAAAAAGCTTCTTTTGGTCAGGGATTTCACGAACTTGAATTAGACCCTAATTTTTTTGGCTTATGAAAAAGAACAATCACCTCAACAATTGTCAGATATGTCAAGCATTCATGCTGACGAAGTGATTGCTGCACCTGAGCCTATGATCGATTATATTCTCTCTCTCTCTCTCATGATTTAATTGTTTGCAGGAAAAATAATTGTTTCATATGTTTTAGATACCCACAAAATTATATACTCTAAATATTATTAATTTTATCTTGCATCTTTCAATAATATTTTACTTATCATTATCTAGAATCTTTATATAAGAGAATAGATCTATTATTGTTATTGAATTTTATTGACTATGAATCTGATTGATAAGCATGAATGTGAAAATGGGTTTTATCCTTTTGGTAAAATAATGCAATGCAGAGTGGAAAAACTGTAAAAGAACTGAAATGGTGAAAGATCAATGCTCTTTAGGAGGAAGAAATCGTTTTGATTGATACCTTGTTGTAATACTTTGAATAACAATTCTGAACCCTATTTGTTAATATAAACCTAAATACTATAGTCTAATAAGAAACTAGTTAATAGATTTTTTGTCCATATTGTGATTTGAGTTGTAAAGAAGCCTAATTGTTATGACTTAAAAAGAAAGTGGTTAATATATTATTTTGTCACCTGTAATGGAGACTCTTATGGCACATTTGAAGAGTGCTTTGTTGGATATTGGAAAATCTATATGGATGCCAGTGGTCATGAGTATGGATGGAGGTTGTGACAATATTTTCTGAGAAGCATGCTTTGACAGAATATATTGCTGTAATTGCAATTGCAAAATAGGCTTATGCTCTGACTCCAATTAATTTGGGAAAGGAATTTCTAATGACAATATTGGATATCTATATAAACTGTATATAGTTAAGTTTTCATAACACTTAAAAAATAGCTAAAATAGATGTGGCTATATTTTGTTTCTTAAAATCTATTAAGTTTGATCAAAAAACACTTCCCTCCCTTCTCTTTTCTAACAATTGCAAATAGCTATGCTGAGGTTTCTGAAATGACACTAATCTCCCTTGTCAGAGTTGTAAAATCAACAAAAGTGGTGATTGCCACATCTTTTGTTTCTTAAAATCTTTTAAGTTTGAGCAAATGACACTAACCACCCTTTTTGCTAGTTGTTTCCAGTAACTGCAAATACCTACCCTGAGGGTTTCTGAAATGAGAGTAGTCTCCTTTGTCAGAGTTGTAAAATCAACAAAAGTAGTAATTTGATCATTTTATCCCTCATTTATTTTTATTTAAAGTAATAAAAAATTAATAATTAAATCACTTCTAATTTTGATTATTACTATGTCTAAACATTAAAAAAAAATCAATTTTCATTATAAAAAATCTCAAAATAATAAACCTTTTGTGCTTAAAGAAGGGTAAATTCATGAAAGAACATTCAAATTTTATTAACATTAGTATTGGAGAAAGAGACATGCAGCAGATAACAAAACCAGAAGGGAGTTTGGTATCATTTTAGAAACCTTAGGGGAGGTATTTGCACTTGTCAGAAACCAGAAGGGAGGTAGCTGTAATTTTCTCATAAGTTCTATAAAGTATACAGCTCTAGGTAAAATTTATGTATTGGTTTTGTTTAAATTTGGTAATAATGAACTATTCTTTTGGAGTTTGCACATTTTGTTATTTGGGCATAAATGTTCACTAACCTTCTTCATATTATTATCTAATTATTTGTTTTGTGTTCATTTGCTTCGATATTTTCAATTGTACAGGTTCTCAGCCGTTATGAAAGTGAATTTGGTCCAAGAAACTATAGGTTTACTGTTGGAGCAGTGGAGTTTGTTGCTGTTGACGCACAAACTCTTGATGGTTGGTAAACAAGTTAGTAACTCTTTAATTTTCTATTGTTAACTGTTCAGCACCTGGAACCATGGAACTCAGGGATTTCAATCTTGGTGATTCAAGCTATTTTTTCCACAAGAAAAGGTTCAGATCTTGGAACAAACACATACAGGTTTCTATGGATGAGTCCTATCTTCAAGTCTTGTAAAATACAATGAATAGGGCAGAAGGAAACACAACAAGTGATACTTTTTTTTGTTAATTGACTAATGGAAACAATATTTTATCTAAAGAAGGCACATGAAAAACATTTTGCATTGTATCTAGTATGTGCTTTTAGCTCTTAGAACAAATATGATGCAATACAGTAAAATGAAACCAAGAAGAAGAAGAAGGTTGAGAAGAAGGAGGAAGAAGGGCAAGAAGATGAAAAGCCAAGAGAAAGAAGATGAGAGAAGATGAAGAGGTGCTGGAGGAATACGATATACTCAATATCCTTCAAAAGTTACTTCTCTTACAAAAGTTAGGCTTTTATAGCCTAAAACCAAGGTTTTACTTTTCGGTACCGCTTGGCGTGCCGCCAGGGGCACGAAACGAAATGCCGGCGGCACCCTGGCAAAATGGGGAAAAAAGTAGTTTTGGCAAAATTGGCGACACACCGGCGGCACACCAGCGAAAACCTGTGAAATGTAAAAAAACAGCCTAAAATAGGGAAAAAAACATATTACACATGATTTTATATAATTTATATGCAAACATAGAAAGAATAAGGAAGCATAGGTCTCTAATTTATGAACAAATACATGCACAACTATTAAATATTAACTATTAGACCACACTACAAAGTGTAAACAAAGTCATAGACTCGTAGTCATACATACACAATGCAAAATACAAGAGACAAGAGTATAACTATGAAGTTATAAACTACAAACTACAAAGTACAAAGTCATACAAATTATAAAGTAAAAACAAAGTATAAACTACAAACAAAGATCAATAAGAAGTGGAGTGTCAAGGAGGTTGGAAATGCTGCTGCCGTCGTCTCTCAAGCATGTGAACATGTCGCCTCCACGACATACACCATGCGTACTGACCTCTGTAATGACGCACCACCTCTGTAACTAATTTTTTAAATACCCAAATTTAATTTATGTCCTAAGATATTTTGATTAGATTGGTATTCTAGTATTATAGTAATTATTACATGATTTTTGAGCATATAATATGAACTTTATTTATTTTTTCTAATTTTAAATGAATTTTCGGGTAAAATAATCTTAAAAATTATAATTTTCGTAAAAAAATAAAAGTAACAACACCCATCGATAGATCGGGTGTTGTTACAGATCATATCCAAAAATCATAACATTCTAAGCTAATTACAATACTAAATAGGAGAAAAAATGTCATTTACGTTTGTTTCAAAACCTTCAAAGCTCCAAAACACTCAAATGTTAGTGGAGATTAGTGTTTTCAGCTTCAATTTATGTTGGAACTTGATTTGGAGTAAGAAAAGGGGAAGAAATTTGAGAAAATTTGAGGTTTGGGGAAGATTTTCCCCAAAATCAGCTTCTACTCGAGAGTTCGCTGGGGTGCCGGTGAAATTTCGCTGCGTTTCGCCGGCATGCTAGTGAAATCTGGGGTGAATGGTTTCGCCCCCCTATTTCATGCCGCTAGGGGGGCGAAATGCGAAACCAAAATGTCAAACCTTGCCTCAAACGAAACCTAATTTATAAAACATAAATTACCAGAAAAATCCCAATAGTAGATGAAATTACAAAATAACCCAAATAATAGCTAAATAAACCAAAATAACAATTCCCTATCTAGTGTCTTGATCATTTGGCTCAATGTCATCGGATGAGCTATCTTCTGTCTTCGACGTCCATACACTCTTATAATTGGTAGCCTATATTTGGTGTTTGCACCAACTCTCTCGGGGTGAAAAGAACTCGACTTTGATGAGAGTAGGTCCTGGTGACTCTGAAAGTGCTCCAATAACTCAGGATCAAGCTGCTGCAAGGTGTCCCTAGTAATCCATGTACAATCCAATTCCGGTCGTCCCTTCTGACAAACTAGGAAATGTTGAATTTCTCATTCCTTGGTAAAAACAATCTACTCATCTAAAATAGTGTCAATAGAGGCTTTATGTGCTGTGGCAATGATAGTTGTGGGGATTCAAGTGTAGGAATAGGACTTAAGTCATGGGAAGGTTCCTCAAAAGGATCATTGGGAATAGCAGCTTATCCTTTATATGCAACAAGATCCTCTATATTAAAAGTGGAGTTAATACCAAAATCAGATGGAATATTAATGACATAAGCATTTGGTCCCACACGCTGCAGAACTCTAAAAGGTCCAGCACTACGAGCATGCAACTTACGAATAGATTCGATGGAAACAATTCATGTCTAATTCAAACCATGAAATAATCCCTGACTTCAAATTCAACATGACCTCTGTGTATTACTTGCTTTGATTTGCTTAGTGATCTTAGTTTGTAAGTCACGAGCATGTGGAGACATTGGAAGTAAGTTTAAAGGTTTTTTGGGCTTATAACCATGCACAACCTTAAATGGACTCATACCTATAGATCTATTGACAGAACTGCTATAGGCAAATTGAGCAGTAGGAAGAAACAGATCCCAATTCCTAGTGTGATTTCCAACTAGGCATCTTAAAAGGTTTCCTAGAGTCCTAGACCATGATTGACGACTTCAGTTTGGCCGTCTGTTCGAGGGTGGTATGTAGTAGAAAATTTCAACTTAGTGCCTACCATATGCCATAAGGTTTTTCGAAAGTAACTCATGAACCGAACATCCCTATCAGACACTATGGTCTTTGGAAGGCCATACAACTTCACAATTTCATCAAAATAAAGTTTTGCAACTTTAGAGGCATCTAAAGTTTTAGTACAAGTAATGAAGTGTGCCATTTTCAAAAAACGATCCACAACCACAAAGACTGAGTCATGTTTTTTGAATGTTCATGGAAGTCCAAACATGAAATCCATACTCACATCTTGCCAAGGGCAATCAGGCACCGGTAAAAGAGTGTAAAGGCCAATATTTTGTTTCCTTTGTTTGGCAAATTGGCATGTTCTACATTGTCCAATGATCTGGACAACATCTCTCTTCAAGCTTGGCCAATAGAATTGATGCTCTACATCCACAATAGTCTTATCATGCCGAGAATGTCTTGAAAGACCACTTGCGTGAATCTCCCATATCAAGAAATCTCTCAATGAAGTTCGCAGAATGCAGAGTTTATTTGCCCTGAAAAGAAATCCATCTTGGAAGTGAAAACCATCTACAAGAAGGTCCTGCCAATCCCGTAGGGCAATGTATGTCTCACCAAAGTCAAGGCATGATTCATAATCCTCTTTGAGCCTTTCAAATCCTATGACCTCTAAACTCATAATGGAAAGTAAGGCTAGCTGACAATTGAGTGCATCACCAGCTTTATTCTCAGTTCTAGACCTATGTTTTAACACAAAAGAATAAGCTTGCAAAAATTCATTCCAGCAACCATGTCAATGATTGAGTTTCTTTGGAGAGTTGACATAATGCAAGGCTTCATGGTCAGAATAAAGAAAACACTCTTGCGGTAGCAAATAGTGACACCATTGTCGTAAAACTTGTATCACCGCTTAAAGTTCTTTATCATAGGTCGAATATTTTTGTTTGGCTTCATTCAATTTTTCACTGAAGTAGGCTACTGGATGATGCTCTTGACTCAGGACTCCTCATATTCCAATCCCAAATGCATCACATTCGACTTCAAACGCTTTACTAAAATCTAGGATGCACATGACTATGGCCTCAGTCATTTTCTTTTTGATTTCCTCAAATGCCTTAGTGGTGGCTGCCCATGTCCAATCAAAGCCACTCTTCTTCATGCAATTTGTAATAGGAGACATAATTGTGCTAAACCCTCTAATGAATCAACGATAGAAGGTAGCAAGTCCATGGAAACTCCGAACGTCATGGATTTTCTTTGGCTTAGGTCAGTCTACAATTAACGCTAAGGGTTTGTGCATGACACCGATCTTGCTGGCGAGCTTGACGGGAACTACATTCCCTATGGTCGGGTTATTAACGCCAAGGGTTTGTGCATGGTACCGATCTCGCTGACGAGCTTGATGGAAGTTACATTTCTTATGGCTGAGTTATTAACACCAAAGGTTTGTGCATGGAATCAATCTCGTTGATGAGCTTGACGAGAGCTACGTTCTCTATGGCTGAGGTTATCAACGCCAAGGGTTTGTGCATGGCACTGATCTTGCTGACGAGCTTGATGGGAGCCATATTCCCTATGGCTGAGGTTATCAACACCAAAGGATTGTGCATGGCACCGATCCAATTGAAAAGCCCGACAGGAGCCACATTCCTAATGACTAGTCCAAGATTGGCATATGGATTGTGTAGTTGTGGCAAATGAGGCTTGGAAAGCACACATTGACGACATATTATTGCAATTAATTTGTCTGATTAGAAATAAAAGATGTATGAGATGCGAGATGAAATATATGACTTGCCTATGAAAACATCATTGTAGCATCAGCTACAACCTGTTATCATTAGACAAAGATGGAACGTGATGCAACAAATCCTTATGTGAAGACCGTGGAATGATGTCAAATCCTCGAAAAAGAAGAAAGCCACCAGATTTGTTCTTAAAAGAACAGAAAGCTAATCCGTTAAGACTACAATGAACAAGCATTAAAATGCGTGTCAAGTGACGAAGCCAAAGAACTTCTGCGTTGAGAGCGCTCTGACGAATGTGGCAGTTATGAGGAAAGGAAAGAGCTATTTCAATAGCTACAAGTCAATGGTGTTATTGGCCTACGATGAAAGCGGGTACATTTATTTATTTCAAAAAATTTTGTCCATATGAAATGCATGGCAATCTCATCTATGTTTATCCAAGTGCTTAAAAATTTTGTGAAGCCATGGCCCTATCTATATGGGGGCTAGATCTATTTGGGTTGATCAAATTAGTTGCTGGATGAAGTATCTGGATTGTTGCTGCGAATGAAAAATTCAAAAGAATGACATCAGACAGAAACTTTTGTGGAGCTTGTCAACGAATGTCACAACAAATACAAGATTCAACAACCTATAGCCAGGGTTTGTGCATGGCACTGCTCAGCTGGAGCCACATTCTCGACGGAAAAAGGTGTCATAATATGAGATTCAATGGCTTGATACAAGGAGTTTGTGCATTGTGCTACTTATTAGAAGCCATATTCCCTAAAGCCAAAGAACATATTGAGCTAGGCAGTGTGAAAGATGTTGACAATAAAACATAGCGCAAGATGAGGAATCGAAGAAAGCATGAAAACATACCTTTTTAGGGCATTGAACCACAATTCCTGAAAGCTTGTACTAGTTCTTCAATAGAACGTGACAAAATCATCAAGCTGAGAAGAAAAACATTTTTCCTTCTTCATTTCATCCATCTTGGCATGGAGCTTTCTTGTCCCACCTTTGCTTCTGCCAGCTGCGAGGATAGTAGCTCAATGAGAGAGCCTTTGAAGTTACCTTCACACCAACTTCTACATAAGCCTACATAAGAAGCCGTCATGGAACATGTCAGTAAGCATCATGTCAAATTTCAGATTTGTAGATAAATGCTAAGGAAAAGCAGGGTTCGTCATAACATTGAGAACCGATGGCAAACACCAAATAATGTGGAGTAGGTCAACAAAGTAAGAATCAAAGAATAGAAGCTAGATGAAATAAAGAGTATGTACTTGTCAAGAGAGATGATATGATTGGTAGACCAAGGAATGCTAAAGCCGACTTTTGAAATCTTTGTCACGACTTGAGACCACTTAGTGAGAAGAGGTCTAGTCAAAGCCAAGCACTCTGCATGACCCATCTCATGAATAACTCGACAAAGCTTTGTGAATAAGGCACCACAAAGTGATAGCATGTACTTCTTGGAAACATCGGCATGACAAGACGACTACATCGATGACGTCGTAAAGAGTTAAGATATCCATGTATCTTCTTCACCCCTTCTAGGGACCTGCCAAGGAGAATAAACTAGAAGTCAAATATTCTACATCATTCATTTCATCCTCAACACTCGTCAAGGGTGATTGATGATTGAAAGAAGGATGGGACAAGTCGGTTTCGACTTCCTCCTACAAGTAAGAGATAAAGAGAAGGCTGAGAAACATATTTATCACCTATTTTCAAAAGCTTTGATGGACTGCCCCTGACTTTCGTCAAAGGCTCTTTCCTCTTCATTGCTTTCTTTCTTGACAAAGAAGCCCTTGAAGGTTTTGACTCAACTTCAATACATATAGAAGATGAGAGATGAGCTTTGATTGGTGTGCCATGTGCGTAAGTACGCTCAGGGTACTAAGTATACGGCACGGCTCGAGTATCGTGCCGTATCGCGCGTATCGCGCGATACGGCTCGAGTATCGTGCCTTACGGCACGATTTGGTTAACTGTATCGTGATACAGCTCGTATCGAGCTGTATCGCGATAGTATCGACTGTATCTAGTCGATACAGTCGATACAGGGACTGTATCGATCGATACAATCCCTTAAAAGCTGGCTGTAGCGTTTAAAAACGCAAAAACAGCCCTTTACAAGAACTACGATAGCCATTTCGTGAGAAACTCTTTCAAAAATCTGTCAAACCCCATTGATTCTAACCTATTTTCGACCTAATTAGTGCTGTAAATTCTTCAAAACAAGTTCGAACAACGAATCAAACAACCAAAGTAAGATTCGTCAACAGTTTTGAGAGGTATGTTAGGTTTTCGATTTTTTTCATTCTAAATCTTTATATTTTCATATTTAAGCATGATTTAACAATCTTTTGTATGAATCTATCGATTTCAAGTGAAATCCATAGATTGAAATTGCGTTTTTAGGTAAAAAATCAAATTTTTTTGCAATAGGGACAAAAGTGACGAAAATTCTAATTTTTTTGGAAAAAAATTATACAAATCTTAACGGTTTGTGTTCAATTTTTTATATGAGATGCACATGGGGCTGATCTATCATCCCTATGATTCTTGCATTTTTTTCATGAATAAAATTATTTTTAATAATTGTTTTTGTTGAATATTAATTAAAAATATAGGAAAATAATATTATATTTTTATCAAATTTGATATTTTGGTTCCACTTTTTTTCCTAAGAGAGGTTGGTTATGTAATGGATTATGTAGAATGTTGTGTTATGAATCATGATAGTAATTTATTGTTGATTTTGATGTTTAAAGTGTTAATAACTTAGTGTGTTACTTATATTACTTGAATGAATTTTCTAACCTTATTTATTGGTTTATTTAACCTTTTATAGCTTTTATTATAATTTTCATTCATTTTCGCGTGTGCCTATTTGCTTCTAAAATGCATAGATATTATTTGTATAGCCCTATAATGCTAGAAACATGTTTATTTAACATATTTTTAACTTATCTTTCTATCTAGATAGGTTTCAATCTATGTATCCACCGTATCCACCATTTTAGTGCGTATCCGTGCGTATCCGTGTGTATCCTCGATACGTTTCCATTTTTGGATCGTCCAATACGGCACGTCGATACGATACTTTGAACCATGAGTACGCCAAGACAATCATGAGAGGCCCTTTGAAGCCATATGTGTTCACAAGTGCTAAAAGGTTCATGTTAGAAAAATATAAGTGCCGACTTACATGTCATACCTCAAGTTTTGGATCGAGAAGTTGGAACAATTTTAACAAGTCCGAGCTGTCTGATGAAGCGGTGAGGATTATAGCAAGATAAAAAAAAGGCACCCATCATGACGATCCATGGGATGGAAGATAGCGTGATGATAGCTAAGTAGATTTGATCACTTAGCATGAGGCTATCCCAGGTCACATATGCTGCTTCTTCAAATCCAGCTTCTATGTCAAAGACGAAAGCAATACGTCAAGACAAGGCGTTGCGTCCATCCATCTCCAAGCACAAGGCAATTTCATTCGGCGGAATATAAGGTGCTTGGCATCATCATCTTTGACGGATTCTTTAGCTTCGGCGGGTGTAGATTCATCAAATCAGGTAACCTCAATACACCCAATTGGCTGAGTCCAAATTCGCTTGTGGCTCTGCAGGCACGGATTTGGACATGAACACGCTTGGTCCTGCGGACGCGAGTTCATCTAAGCAAGTCAAGCCTAAATCTGCTTTGTGGCCCTACGGGCATGAATCTGGGTACAAACATGCTTAGCCCTACAGGTGCAAGTTCGTGACGGTAAGCTTGGCCAGAATCCGCTTGTTGCATTGCAGACATGGACTTAGACATGAATACGCTTGGCCCTGCGGGCACGAGTTTGTCATGTTAGGCTTGGCCTGAATTCACTTGTGGCCCTGCGGGCATGAATTCAGGCACAAACATGTTTGGCCTTGCAGGCACGAGTTCGTTAAATCAAGACAGGCCAGAATCAGCTTGTGGCCCTACGGGCACGAACCCGGTCATGGGTTTGCTGAGTTCCATGGGCACAAGTAGATAACTTGCATGTTTGTCTAATTGTGTGACGTGCATATGCGCATAACGCATCTTTGAGTTTGGCACACCTATATTAAAAGAAAAAGAACAAATCATGTTAGATATATAATGAAAAAGATAATGAATGAGATATTTTTCTTTTTGTTAAAAAAAAGTGTATAGAAATGTGCTAAAGTGAGATATAAATGTATGCATGAGATCATATATTAAAAAAATTTTTTAAAAAAAAATGCGGCCAAATAAGTGAAAAAAAAGGGACCTAAAACCAATTTTTTTTTGTGCTTAGGGCATGCCAAACAAGTCTTGGCGCACCATGCCTGTGAGCGCCAGGGACAAGCGTGCCCGAGGGTGCTAGGTCCAGGCGCCCCTACTTGCGCTGGGCCACAGGCCGTGACTGAGCGCCAGGCTCTTCGGGCCGCCCTGAGCAGCGCTTGAGTGCTAGGCCCAGGTGTCCGGGGCCGTGCATGCATGCCAGGCCCAGACGCCTGGCTGGGGGCTTGCCCCGGCCTTGGGACCCAACCCTGGGCCCAGAACGTGAGACCCAAGCGCGCACAACACGTTTGGGCCTTCACATTGGAGAAAAAAAGACTAAAAAGAAAGAGAAGAATGAAGAAGAGAGAGAAGAGGAGAACGCAGGAGAGAGAGGAGAAAAGATGGGGGATGGGGACGTGTGTTGCGTGCCACGCACCCCAATATAGAATGCCCCTGTAGTAATGAAAAAAAAAACAAAGAGAAAGGGAAAAGAGAGAATGATGTGAAAAAAAGGAGTAGAGAGGGAAAAGATGTGTAAGAAGAAAGAGGGAGGGAGAAGAGAGTGTGCATAGAGAAGAACGGAGACGAGAGAGAGAAAATTTTTAATACTTGGAAATTGAGAGTTTTGGATTTGCTGTAGAAAATTAACTGTCAACAAGTATGGGACTGAGATCAGTGACAGGTATTTATAGAGTTTTTATATGATATTACTTGTTTTATTGGGACTCTAATTCCCTTGTTTAATTTTGACTTTATTTTTAGTAAGCCAGCTCTATCTTTTTCCATGTTTGAGTTAGACTATAATTTTAGAAATTAGAGTTCTACACAACTCTTATTTGTATTAATCTTAATTGGGCTTTATCTACAACAATTTGAGTCCAACTCTGCCACTAACCTATCATTGTCTTGGTAAGACTTTGGCACAACCAATTTGATTGATATATACTTTCCTAGTTAAAAATTTGTTAAATATTACTAATTATCAAAATAGCCCATACACTTATGTTTTCATTTTGGCACTTGGAAATTGCCAAAATACAAAAAGGGGGCTAAATGTAGATGACAATTTTTATATAACTTGACTAGTAACCTACATAATGATCTGACATGGATAATTTGTCACACGACAAAGACAACCCGTCATGGGTGATCTATCACCTGACAAAGATAGCCTGTCATGGGTTATTTGTTACCCGACAGAAACAATAATTAAATGTGGTATGGTTTATTTATATTAAATGTGAAACTTATCTGACATATTGGAATGGAGATTTCCGTCTTGGGCGAAAGCCCACTTAGGGGGGTTATTTGGCTGTCCTTAAGGTGTGGCGGACATAGGTGTGGAAATCGTCGGTAGCTAGTGACGAGTTTTGGCATGCCGACCTAGAATGACGCAGATGTCTAAGTGACCTACATTATCATATGTTGACATGTGGGACCCAGTGTACCAATCAGAGAGCTCTATTCTTTATTATATTTAAAGATAATTATCTCTTATTTTATTCTTACCTTGAACCTAGACATTTATGAGATCAGATCCAAGATAAACATGAGAACATCCTAAAGCCTCATATTGTGACAAGTGTCACAATCCTGAAGACCTATCACCTTCTATAAAATATGAGAAGCCTCTTCCATTTGAGGGACCTTGATCTTTGGCTGATTAAAACAAGAATAGATCCCTGATTCCTTGATTGCTTGGAGCAACACTTCTCTTGCTTTGAGCCTTTTCCAAGTCTACCAGAAATTCTCTGCCTATCTTGGATTTCTTTGTCTTCTACACGTTCTGCAATTATTAAAGGAGCTTTTTGGCTTGGTATACGTGAAGATCACTTGAGTGTCCCTCGTCTCTCATTCTAGCCATTGTTTACTTGTCAAGCATTATCGACTCCAACTGCTCTTCTGTTCAATAACGGCGTGGGAATGACTGCTTAGTCGGCGGTTTAGGCCAACGTTGGACATACCTATCCTACTTAGAATCGAGATTTGAAGACACATCATCATCATTTTGACACCGTTGAAACCACATTAGATACGTGGAAGTGGATTCAAAAAAGGCACCTACAGTAGAAAACCAAGAACTTTCCCATGAAAGGTCGTAGTACCTGTGTCATTACTCTCATAAAGGTGATTTGAGCATTTGATAAACCAAATGGCATGACTAGCCACTCATACAACCCATCTTTTGTCTTAAAAGTTGTTTTTTTTCCTCACCAATTTGGATCCTAATTTGATGGTAACCACTCTTTAGATCAATCTTAGAAAATATTGTGGCTCCTGCCATCATATCCAACATATCATCTAGCCTAGGAATTGAGAATCGGTACTTCACAGTAATCTTATTAATGGCTCAACTGTCGACACACATCTTGCATGATCTGTCCTTCTTAGGGGTCAAAAGGGTAGGCATTGCACAAGGACTCAAACTTTCACGGATAAATCCCTTACTAAGGAGGTCATCAACTTGCCTCCTTAACTCTGAATGTTCTATAGGGTTCATCCTATAATGAGGCAAGTTTGGAAGGGTAGCTCTTGGAACAAGATCTATGGCATGCTGGATGTCATGCATGGGAGGAAGATTATTTGGGAGATCTGTAAGGAAAACATCTTGAAAGTCTTTTAAGTACAGGAATAACTTCTTCAGGTGGCTCCTCTTGAGACTCCTTGGAAACCTCTTTGGCCACAACAACAAATATAACAAACTCCTTATTGGTTACCCTTTCAAACTCTTTGGGGCTAATAATGTTCAAACCCTTGTCTTTTGCAACTCCCTTTTTCTTATTTTGATCAATAGGCTTTGGGGGCAAGGGATTAAGTTGGATCTTCTTGCCTTGAAATTTAAAAGAGCATGAGTTTGAGCGACCATATATGGTAACATCCAAATCAAAAAGCCATGGTCTACCCAAAATTATATGGCCTACATCCATTGGAACCACATCACACAATATCTTGTCCTTATAATCAGGAAATTGAATGGGAACAAGACACCTTTCTTTCACAGCAATTGAGGATGTATCAACCCAAGAAACATTGTAAGGACTAGGGTGAGGAACTGATTTCAAACCTAAACGGGTGACCGTACTAGTGGAGACTGCATTAATGCAACTACCATTATCAATGATGACTTTTCAACTCTTATCCCACACTTAATTTAAGTGTGAAAAATTGCACTTTTCCTCCAATCATCATCTGCTTTTGGCTGTGCCAAAGCACACCTAACCACATTTAGTCTAATTGTTTGCAATTCAGTCCTATATTGTTCCATTTGCAATGACATGGAACAAATGCAACCCACAAAATCATGATCACTCTCACCATTTTCATCTAAGTCATCAAAATCCTCAACATTGGGTTCATAGATTTGATTCTCAAAGTCCTTATTACTTACATTTTCTTGCTCATCTATGACAAGAGTTTTTGTGGGAAAGGTTTTCAATATCGATGCCATTGGGCGTATTGATACCTGAAAAAAAGGCATGCCGGGGCACGTCGACGAAAAATTGCAATTCTATCCAAAATTCGGTGGCACGCATCGAAATTTCAATAGAAAGTCTTTTTTGTTTGTTTTGCTACTTAAAATCAAATATTATTGATACAAAAATGATAAATAAGATGATTATAAGGTTATAATACACGAATAACCTAAGCAGTAAGCACATGGGCAAATAATCACTGAATAAATTTTAATAGTAATATCATGCATACTCATAGACTCATAGCGATATAAAACTAAAGGGCAACTAATAAGGATGCAAACATAAACCAAACGCTTGGTCGAGCTTGTCCAACCATCGTGCATAATAGTACATCCAAAGGCCTCCTAGAATTGCTTCAACTTTGCAATAGAGTCCCTCAACTCCTCCTCATTAAGATACTTCCCCATAATCTCATGTGGGGTAGGGGCAACACTACTTTGTCTACCTGCTATATGGGGAGGAGGCTACATGTGCTGGAATATGATTAAATATAAAAAACTTGGAAATAAACTTCCCCATTTTCTCCCTCACATTACTTCCACTAAGCATGTCTGATATACACCATTCCTTTGATTGCTTGCCTCTATATAGAGACAACTCACTAGAGGATCAGGCATCCTCGTACTGTGTGCTCTCCTCAAAGATGCATCCCTGTATGTCTTAGTCCCAGTCCCACCAACTCCACCACCAGATTTCCCTGCCCTTCTAGCAAAACCACGTCACTTAGAATCACGCCTCTCCATCTCTTCCGCCATATGTTGATGCCCCTAATCTCTAAAATTTCTTCTCTCAGCTGGCGTGTCAATATCAAGAGTAAAGCTGTAAGTAGGGCTGGTTGGGTCTTGTTATGTTAAGTTCAGGCTCAACCTAGTCTAAGATTCACTAGCCCAAACTCGCCATTGGCTCGCCCTAACCCAAGCTTATTAAACCTAAACATTATTATTTGAGTTTGGGCTGGGTTCAGGTTTGCCCAAACAAAGTATAAATTTTTGAATATTTCTTTTGTTTTTTTGATATGAATGCAAATGTTGGAATATCATTAATTGAAATCATCTATTAACGTACAACAGTCTCTTAATTGTTCTCTTGAATTTGGAAAAAGGAAATTAATTTATTTATTTCTTAAAAAAATATTTTTAATATAATAAGCCAATCACATGCTCGTTGTATTTGTGGTTGCACTTTGTCAAGGATGTGCAGCCAAATATCACATTCATTGTAGTGTATGTGTTTGTGTGTATAAAATTATTTATTTGAGAACAAATTCATAAATTTGTTATCAAATGTTACTAATTTTATGTTTTATAGTTGAGTATATACCTACAAAGGTAATGTAAAAGAAAAGAAAACAATAGTGCATATGCGTAATAAATACTCACTTAAATATATGTATGAGAGCGTGCACATTTCAACCCAACTTCGGGCTTTTCGGGTTGTATGGCATGAACCTTAACCCAACCCAAACTCAACTTTAGGCTAGAAATGAAGCCCAACCCAAACTTAATGCTTATTTCTCGCTCTTATTCAGGTTGGGTTGGGCAGGCTTCAGGCGGTCCAGGTTAGATTTACAGCTCTAGTCAGGAAGATAGGAAATGTCATCATCATTAATGTATGTCGTTCCCCTGCCAACTGCATCCTAACATTCTCTTCCCTAGCCCTTTTATCAGCTCTCCCTGAGGAACTCGACTATAGATGCTGCTTCATCAACTTCCTTACCATAGTTGGCACATTGAGACAATCCACTTCATTATTGAACCCATGTGCAAGGTGTTGCTTAAGTCTGGAGACCCAACCACCCTTAATCACTTGGTAACAATGATTGCACACAAATCGGGCTCTGGATCCCTCATGAGGAGTCCCATGACTCCATCAAATACCCTAGGCACAACCCTTATCCCTTGACCCTGACATTGTTGTAGACACAATCACACGGTAACTCTAGCAAGTAGTAAGTCGCAAGCTGTGAAAGAAGATCAAAACAAAACGTTTTGTTAAAAATAAAAAAGATCTAGGAACTTTTTAGGTATTATAATTAAATATTCAAATAAAAATTGTTAAATAAAATTACTTTATTTTCAACATTTATTTTATTAATTTTCATGCCTAATACTTAGAAAAGATTTTTTTTTTACAAAAAATATCAATACCCATCGATAGATTGGGTGTCGCTAACTAACATAAAAAAGTAAGCTTCTTCTATACACATTTAGAGTATAAAAAAAAAAGTTTTACCTCAAAGAGGATCCTTGAAAACAACAACTCTTAGAGTCTACCAAGTGTAGGAAGCTTCAGAGTGATGTTTTTAAACGTCTCTTATGCAGATAACGCAAGAAGAATCTAAGATTTAGCAAGATATTTGAAGAAAAAAGAGGAGAAATCATGTTTTGGGGAATTTCGAGCGAAACGGGGAGATTCCCCCTTATTTTGATGCTTTAAGTGAATATTCCTGTGCATGTTGAGCATCATGCAAGGGAAAAACAGGGGGGCCAAAGTGCCCCCTTGTTTTCGTTTAGCTACCCTGCTGGGAGCGAAATAAACGGTGGTTGGGATTCAAGTAGGGTCAAGGATGCCTGCATCATTGTTGGTAGAGATGCGATGAAGTCAAATTTGTTGGTGGCCTGTCAAATACTTTGGTATTTCTGTAGGAGATTGCTCTTGTTGTTTGAGCTCTCGGGCACCTACTTGAGGGAGATGGAGAGGAGACATAGCACACAGAGCAAGAATTAAGTCTTTGTGGGGGGAAAAAGCACTCTTACTCAAGCTGTATTGTTCAAACTGTTGATTTATGATTTATCCATCTTTAAAATTCTTGTCAAAGAGGCAAGATTGAAAAAACCAAATAGACTTTTTTATTGAAAGGTGGCTTGAAAATGGACCTTTTGTTCTAGTTAAAGGATTTTTAATGGATAAGAAAGAAAAGGGAGATTCAACATAGGAAACGACTGGTTCAGAATTAGGCATCGTTAAGAAATTGACTATGGAGATATTATATGGATAGATATACGTTATGGTTTAAATGATATTAGCATGTATGGCATGCATATTAATGCATGGGATATCAATACTCATGCTAGTTTATATACTAAAAGCCTTAAGAATGCCATTGCTGCACTTGCCCCAGGTTTGCATCCACATGTTTATTTTGGTGGAGGTTGTGTTTTCTTTATTCATTTTTGGTCCAATCTCTAGTTGGTTGTGGTTGCCAATTTTATTGTCGATTTAGATTCCTAGAAGTCAAGTTTGAACTCGTGATTCAAGAGAGTTCTCTTCACGAGGTCCTTTTGAACTATAAGTTGGAATAGATACCTCTTACCAGTCTTATTCTCCACATCAAAGATTTGGAAAAACCAATTCCTTACTAGAATTAGCTTGCCTCTGTTTGGACCTCTATACATAATAGGCTAAACATATCCTGAACATGGTTTACCAGACTGGTCGGTACCCGTTCGTATCGCCTGGTCCCAATGGGGATCGGATGGTTTGAACTCAAGTGGTCCCGAGTTGGGACCATCAGAGATTTTGCCAACAGTAGCTTAAAAGCTACAGTTTTGCGTCCCATGCTCAAGAATTGCAATCTATTGTTAAAACATCCCCCTAATTTGATGCTTTTGAGTCTGATGGAAGCATTAGTTTGAAGGATCGAAGCTCCGTTTGTTTAGATTTGAGGTTTTGAAGAAAAGGAATAAAGTTTCCAATCTATGTTTTGTTTTTAAGGAAAAATACTCCCCCACTAATTTGATCCTTTTGAGTCTGATGGAAGCATTAATTTTAAGGATCGAAATTCTGTTTGTGCAGATATGAGGTTTTGAAGAAAAGGAGTAAAGTTTAAAATCTCTTCCATTCTTCAAACTTTTTGCTTGAAATTCATTGTAGATTGATTGTGGGATGTTAGGACTAGATTGAAAGTTGTTTGGTGAATTTTGGTGGAGATTTGTTTTGAATTGAATTTTTTATTTTATTCTGAAAGTAGTGATTTTTTTTTGTTTGTTTTAACATGCATTGAATAACTCACGGTTGTTTAACTTGTTTTATGTTTGTATGGATTATGGAATGTCAAGAAAAAAATTTTGTAGAAAAAAATAAAAATTTTTCAATACTAAGTATTTCTTAAGAAATATTTCACATTTTTATGAATTATTATTAATATTTATTAAAAATTCTTTTTTGTTCAAAAATTAAAGAAAGTAATTTTTGATTGAAAATTTAAATCAACAACATGATCGCATGTTGTTACGAGGCATTAAGATCATATTATTTGGATTAATTACTAATTATTAAATATTTAATTTTTATCAAAAATATAAAATACTAATTTTTGCCAAAATTGAACCAAAATGGGGAACATGCTTGTTTCGCTTAAATCACCCCTAAATATATTGGCAGGTCGAAATCAAATTGTAAGGAATGAAATAAGCTAGTTCCATCCATTTTTATCCTAAATTTTCTGGCATGAGTGAAATTTTCTCTTGTGCCGATCAAAATCAAACCAAAATGGGTGAATCAGGTGGAAACAGCCCATTTCTCCCCTAAATTTACTAGCGCGAGCGAAAGATTTGGTCATGCTGGTAAATTTAGGTGTGAAGAAGGTGCAAAAATGAAATTCATGTTGGAACCCACTCGCACCAGCGAAAATTTGGTGGTGCGAGTGAAATTTCGATCTTACAGAAAACCATGGTAAGAAGTTATAAAGGCCAGGAAATGGTGTTCAGCATATGACAAGAATTCTTTGTTAGAGCCAAGCTCTTAGTTATTTCTGATGTTATCTCATTCTAAAGGAGGTATTTCTATTTTTAGATCATGAAGAGTAGAGTCAATTTCATGGTAAGACCATGAAGAGAAGTAGAGTCAATTTCATGGTAATTCAGTTCTTTCTTACGAGAATAATTCTTTCTCATTATAAAGCTGGACGTTATAGAATGGAAGTTATACCAAAGCTGCAGCTTCATTTTGTCAGGTGGTCCATATTGGTTCTTGTATGGCTGTGCAAGTAATTTGGTTGTATCAATTCATCAGGCACTATGCATCCTGAAAAGAAGTTACTGTTGCATATGCTGTTTTACATGAGCACAACAAGTGGATTATCTAAACTTTTCTTTCCATGGTGATTACGTTTTCAAAGGGACTTGCTTATGCTTATCAAATGTTTATCTTAAGTTGCAAGTCATATGTTATTATGTGCCAAAAGGGCAGTGAGTCACTTTATTGCAAGTCATTCGTTATTATGTGCCAAATAGGCAGAGGGTCACTTTGGTCCTGACCATGGAGGATCAATTCTATTGGCCTGGCTCAAAGTGCAAAATAGTGAAAGTTGTTTCCAATGCCACGCTATCCAGTCAGTAAAGGTAAGTAACAATGATACAGTTCTTTACAACTCTTTGTAAACTATGGATTGTAGCAATACCAAGGCATGAACTTTGTCCTTGTTTCTGAGAATTAGGGGTTCAGATTCTATATATGTGGGGGATAATAGGTTTCGATGATTCCCATTTTGTTACTAATCCTCTAGTAATTGTCCAACTCAATAAAGAATTTAGCATTGGCCTATCCCTCCTTGATTCATTTGGCTCTATTCTCGTCTCCAACAGCACCAACATGAGGCGCTTCATGAGGCTTATCTTGCTTGATTCCAAATTGAGCGAGATGTCAGGCGAAATGCAGTGAAATGGGGGAAAATTTAGTTTGAGTTGGATGAAATGTAGTGAAGTGCTGTATTTTCTTTTTCAAAAAATTTATTATTATTTTTTTGCCTTCTCAATGGCCGAGTCTTGAAATATGACCAAAATCGAGTGAAATTTCAACCAAATCAAGTGTAATTCCGCCCAAATCAAGAAATTTCATTGATTCACATGATTCAGGATTCCCCCTTATTCCGTTTTGGCCTCTGGGCGAAACACCCAACGAAACCAAAACAGCAAACCTTGTGTCTCTGTTTAATCTTTTCTTTCTTGATTTTCTCACCCAGGTTCCCTTTCCAATCCCTATGATCTTATTAGTTCTATCTCAAGGTTAAATATCTCTTCATTTTTATTTAACACCAAAATTAAAATCCATTAATCTTTCCTCCTCCACAGATTAGCATGTGGATTCCCTATACTTCCATTGGTAGATTGGTTGGGGATGGTGGATAGAGAGAGAGCTTAATAAGTCATTCAAAATTTTTTATTTTTTGGATGAATTTAATAAGTCCACCAGGTGGTTTTGAATTTCATAAAGTTCCTCAAGTCTATGAAGGAGAGGCTTAAAACAGATAGTAATGGAGGCAATCTGTGGTTTTATCATCTAAATGGTACCATGGTATTGAAATGTGACTGTTGAACTACACTATTATCTTCATTGTTTAGGTTCCAAAATTCCTCTATTTATATTGTCCAAGCTTACTGTTAACAGCAGTCAGGAAGATTGCATTTGTGTATACGCTTTCATTTTGGGGCATTCTACTGCTTTTACTGCTTCACAAGTCGATAATTTTCTTTTAGCCTACTTTACATTTCTTTCTTCTATACCTTTGGTTGTTTACTTCCAAGACTGAGCTTGATCTGGAGTGACCTGATTTACAATGTTATGCACTAAATGTACAAAGTTTTACATCACTTGCACCATCGACACAACAATAATCGCTACCATAAATATTTTTTGGTATATGAATTATGACTGCGCTTTCTTTTATTGTTTAATAAATGCATATATGGAATTACTCTTGCTGGGAATGATTGTTTTACTTTTACTCAGTACTAGGAGGAGATCTTTGGATTAAAACAATGAATTTAAATTGCAGGGTCTTTGCAAGGAAGCCAGGCTTCTGCATCCTGGAATTTCATAAAAAATCTATCAACGGGTATGTGTTTTTAATGTTTGCTTCTTCTACATATTCAAGTCGTCTTACATTAAGAGAAAAAAAAAAAGAGGAGGGAAAGAAATAACTTTTCCTCTTATGTGGTTAGATATTAGTATAAATTCAAGGGTGCTATTAAGCCATATCCCATTATATCGGCCTGATTGGACACCCTGTGGCCCGTACCGTTATTCTCCAGTTATCAATCAGGTATGATGGTTGTAACTTTGTGATTCATGGTCAACACTCTCTAGTCGACTCATTCTCCTTTTCTGTTTATGTTAGAAGGTTATAGACAAATGATAGCATTTTTTTCCCTGTTCTTTTTTTTTCCTCTTTATCCCAGAGGGTTTCTCGTTCTGTTCATGATCAACAAATAACGTAAGTTTACTACTGTACCATTTCTTTAGGTAGTAATGGTTTTATGCAGTTTGGCAATGAATGCCTTTGGAGGTTTGTTGCTAATTGTTACTCTGCAAATACAGGTATCAGAATTATCTCTCTGAGGAAACATCGAGCCATTTATTGGACTTGATTAAACCTGTGCGTTCGTTTCCCCCTCACTGATGAATTTCATTTGTTTAAGTGTTATGAAAAGTGTAGCTGACTTGTGGTTGGAGAAGGAATTATGACGTTTGGTCTTATTAAATTGGTAACATTTTTCTTTAATTGGGTGGCATTCTAAGCAGAAGTGTTGGTTTGGCAACTAAACTGAACTATTTTGTTTCATTTAAACTGACACAAGAAGTTTGGAGACCTGGGGAGAAAAAAGGAAAGATCTTGAGGAAAGAGAACTTCAAAAGAATTTGGTCTCTTATCCAAAAGAAGTGATAAGTTTTGGTGTGATGGTAAAAACCTTGGACGCAGCATGAAAATACACATTCAAGTTGGAGCATTGACAGTTTGCACAAAAATGCCAAAATTTGAGTTCATTGCCGGTCCACCCCTCTAGGACCTTACTTTGATGGGACCTCCAATTGTTTACTGTCCTCATTTACGTATAACAGTAAAGAATAATAAAGAATCCTTTAGTCTGTATTGGTTAGAATGTTTTATTTATTTTCTATCTTTTATAATTGGCCTAGCCGCTTTAATTTGGAATTAAGGAATTCTCTATTTTGGCCCCAAAAAAGAAAAAAGGAAAAAAAAGAAAGCTAGTTAAAGATAGCAGAAGCCAAAATAATAATAATAAATAAATAAATAAAAGTAAAAAATAAGTAATGAAATATTAGAAAAATAATTGATGAAAAAATGAGTTCTAAAATCATAAGAACATGTGTGAAGAAAAATAAACTATGAAAATTTGACAAAAAAGAAAATAAATATTTCAAAAAGTTTCATAAATAAAAAAAAAAGGAAAAAAGAAGAGGAAGAAGAAGAAAGTGATAGTTATCAGGAAATTTTAAATCCCTATAACAAAAAAAGGGAACAGAATCAGGAGATACCATCATTTTGTTTTGGTCTGATCTTTGATAAGGAAATTCCTTTTTTTATAATATCTTTGCCTTTTTCAGCTTTATCTACGTAAGGAACCTTTTTTTAATGAGGTACTTTCTTGGTCTTCTTATGATCTCATCTGGAATCTTGACTTTTGTTATGAATTTCAAAATGTAGACGTAGTGGAACTGAGAATTCTAGTTAAGGACCTTAGAAACCTAGCTTTGCAACCTGAAATTTGTGATCACCAAGTCTGGTCTATTGAGTCCAATGGAGTTTTCAGCTCAAAATCCTTCTTCCTTCACTTGATTACTGACCATTCACTCTGCAGCCTACCTTCTCAATCTTTTTCCTTTGCCATGCTCCAGTTTCCCCTAAGGTTAAGGCCTTTTCCTGAACTACCCTTCTTTCCAAAATCAATATGGTTGATGTCTTCTAGCATAGGAGATGAACTAGGGCCTTTCTGTGTAATGCATGATTGTTGTGCTTGAAAGGGGAAGGGGAAGGGAAGGGAAAGATAGGATGAAATTTTCTGCCGATGATAGGGGTTGGTCGGGTGCTCCTAAAATCCCTTTGTGAAAACCAACAAAAATGGAGTTTTCCTTTCTTGGGCAGGAGAGGAAGGTATCAAGCCGCTTTTTGTATTATGTGGATAGTGTGGAACATAACAAATAAGCATATATTTGAAGAATCACCCATTCGGTCTTTTGCTACTCTCAGCACAAACATATCCATGGTGGCTGCTTGGATGACAACCAAATCTGAGTTCTAGGGGCCAGGATGAGGAGAGCTGTAAGGGCTTGGCATGCGATAGGCTTGGAAGTGAAGTTTTCTGGGTTTCTGTTCATATAGCTATGGAACTTTGAACCTCTGTTTTTTCTTGCATTCTAACCATCCTTTCTGGTGGATGGTACCTGTAATTTCTCCATTCTTTCCTCTTTAAAAATATAAATCGTTTTGTTGGCCATCATCATCATAAGCCAATTCCACCAAATTAGGATTGGTGACGCAAATCTTGTCACTCCATCCCTCTCTATCAAAAATCATATCTTCAGTCAATCTATGTATTTGCAGGTCTTTTTTATACACTTTATCCATGTTGTTTTGTTAGCCATCAAAAGAAAAAAAAGAAAGTAAAAAGCAAAAAGGAAAAGAAAAGAAAATAAAGTAAAATAGTCTAGGAAAAACCTTTGCGAACTTGGAATGTTGAAAATTATGATTCTCATCTATTATTTCAAAGCAAAACCTGGCATGTTAGAGTTAAAATGAAAGGGAAAGCAAAAGGAAAGAAAAAGGAATTAGAGATTCATAAACGCGGGAAGAATTTTTAGTAAGAATGTTCTGACCTATCATCATGACTGGACTTTACAGCGGTCTTTTAGCGAAATTTGGCTTCGATTATTGGCGTGATTTTTAAAACATTGGATTTGATATATTTCATAATGATGTTTGACTATATTATGAAAAGGTGATGTTTCATTTTTTCTTTTTCTTTAGGAGGGACACCTGTATTTGACCATTTTTATTTGCCACAGATACTTGTTCTTTCTGGTCATGATCATGACCAATGTACAGTGACACACACATCAAAAAATGGGCCTGTAAGAGAGGTAAGCATCTGATAAGTTGGACCTCGTTTTGATAGTGGTTATTACATCTAATGAATCTTGCAATGTAGCACACTGTAGGGACTGTAAGTTGGCAACAAGGGAACTTGTATCCATCATTCATGCTGTTGTCTACAAGCATCCATGCATCTTCAAACACAACTTCTACAGAAGACATTGTGTCCGCTTCGTTGTGCTTTCTTCCAATACAAACATATATTTATTTATGGTTAGTGGCAGTGAGTGATGATCTATTCAAACACAAGTTCGTTTTTTTTTTTATTCATAAAAAAAAAAGAACTTTCTCTGTTAATTCTTATTCTGAATTTCACATGTCAAAAATGACAGGTATCTGTTGCTACTTATTCTGACGATTCTTGTGCTCTTTCTTTGGCCAAAAAGTGGCTTGGGACTTTTGCGTCATTGTAGCTCACTTGTGGTGTTCATCAGAAGAATGTCAATCAGCAACCTTTTTGTAGCCGGAATTAAGGAGAAAAATGAAGATGATAATTGTGAGTATGAGATGGTGTGGGATGCAGAAGGATCAATGCATCTTGTCAGAAAAACCTTGAAAGTTCCTTCTACAAGTTCTACTGATACAGGATTGATGGGAAGGTGCGCTTTGAAATTTTCATGTATATTTTTGGGTTATTTTCTATCAGGCACACACAGAGAGGGGATTTTAGTGTGCTAGCATCTTTGTTATAGAAGATGTGGTTTGAATGATGATTTCGAAATAGGATTCACTTAACCAAATAATTGGGATAAGGCTTTTATTATGAGCGATGTGGTATTTTTGCACTTCATTGTCTCTTTCTTTTTCTTTTTCTTTTTTCATTTTAGTTCTTCCTTTAGCTTTTGTTTGTTTCACTAGAAAATGGGGGAAAAAAAATATTTTCCAGAATTTTGAAAATTTCTCGTGTTTGTTTTAATGGAAAATTTGAAATGGGGAAACATTTTCTTAATTGCACGAATAATGGAGGAAAATTACTTTTGCCATTTTTTTTTCCAGAGGTTATTTTCTGGAGAAAGAGGAAAGTTACCTCTACTACACCATGACCATAGCTGCCACTATTGCCACCATGATCACAACCATCTCACCACAACTACCACTGCCACCATGACCACACCACCACCACATAACTACTATTGCCACCATCACCACCACAACGTTATGACCTTGACGACGACAATCACTGTCTCGACCCAGACCACATCATCACCACTAACACCACCACTGCCACCACCACAATGACCGCCGTTGGCACTGCCACCACCACCACCTCACCATTACCACCACTGCCACTATGACTACATTACCACCACCGGAAAACCACAACCAACACCTAACCACTACCATCGTCACCACCACTACCACAAACCCTTTGCTGCGGAGGTTAGAGAAGGTAGAAAATCGCAAAATTTGTTTTAGTATATACATATTCTTTCTAAGCTTAAAAAAAAATCCAAAAAATTTTCCATCTTATGTCCAAACGGCTTAAAAAAATTGGATAAGGAAAATCTTTTATTAGAAATTTTTAACCAAGAAAATATTTTCCATTGGAAACTATTTTCCACTTAAAACATATAGTCTTAGAATCTCTCTCTGTGTCAATATTTGTGTTTCTAGACTTTCATGTGTATGTGTGCATTTCCATTTTCCAAAGTTGCTGCGATGCATCCTACGACAACGATCAGATAAAATCTGCAGTTCGTGCACATTGATGTAATGATTAGATCACTATCTTATATATATATATATTTATCTGGCTCCTTTTTTGTCATGTTATTTGTATGTATATATTTAAACTTGTTTCTTTATAATTAATATATAAGAAATAGATCTTTTCCATGCATGGTTTTTCCGGCCATTCATATCAATGTTGATATTTTGGGGATCTGCTTCTTCTGGCTTAAACAGCCAACAAATAGTTAGATGCACAGCTACTTACTGAGTTTTTATTGTGTTTTTCCCTTATCATCATCATCATTGTTGTTGTTGTTGTTTTTGTGATTGTTATTATTAATTGTTTTTTTTTGGGGAGGGTATTCTATTGCTAAAATTGTGTGGTGGACGTAATTGAGTGTTTCACTTAGGCAATTTTTCTGGAGACTAGAAGATCGGTAGCTGTAAGCCATGGGAACTTGTGCACGCAAAAAGATCCACAGGATTGATTTTCCATGGTTCCCCCTCATCCTGCATCTGCACCCCCGCTGGAAATTTTGGAAAAACTAAGAAGAAAAAATAAAAATAAAAAACAGAAATTGTTCATTTTCTTAATCTTTGGACCTTTGTCATAACATTGGGTATTTGGATCAGTACACACAAAAAAAATGTTCTTTCTTGCGGTTATGTTTTAGAATATGGATGCATTGTATGTAATGCGAAAAAAACTAGTCTCTGTGTTAAGTGAATATCAAGTACATTCTATATGTAAATGTGATTATTTCTATTCTGTGATAGGGGTAATGCTGTGGTGCGGCCAACAGCTAAGAAACAGGTCTCTCCTGAACTAGAGGCTTCCGTTGCTGTGGATATGAATAAAGATCCTGGGTTTGATGTGACTGGAAAATTTCCATCAAAAGTAAACAAGTCAAAGGCCAAAAGGGTGATTCGAAGATTGGTTCGGATGTTTCAATCCCTTACAGTCATTGCCGCTTTGAATGTGCCCATATATATCATGTTGCTGTTCAAGGATTGGATTGATCGATGACATTTGAATCAGATACATAATTTAGCTATGATGAATGTTCCTCATTTTTCTCTGTACAATGGATGGAAAAGCTCAATCAGAGGTGTTGGAGATATAAGTAGGGAAAAGAAACTTGTGTTACTCTGATAATTCAATGATAGTGAAAGATGGTGAGGTTTGTAAACGATTTGAACTTTCTTCATGGTGGCCGAGATTTGACAATAATAAAGGGTATCATGTGGCCAAGGCATTGTCTACAGCACAGATGTTAGAGCAGTTGGTACAGGGCAACCTGTTTAAGCCTGCACAAGTTTGCAGTCTTGTCATTGTCATGGCGGTCAATCACCTTGATATTTTGTTATCTTCTATGCCTTTTATTGCTGATCCCAACTAGATGGTAAGGCATTCTCTCTGTTTTTTATTAGATAATATGTGGAAGTAGAATTTTAAATGAAACTATAACATATTACGAATTGATGTTAAAGTGATATTGGTGGATATATTTTGTTTAATTTCGAAATTATATAGCAGCTAGACACTTTTATCCTAAACTTAGTGAGGATTAGTGGTTTCTTTTCACGCGGAAATCTTAGCATC
Source organism: Buxus sempervirens (assembly GCA_947561395.2). NCBI lineage: Eukaryota > Viridiplantae > Streptophyta > Magnoliopsida > Buxales > Buxaceae > Buxus > Buxus sempervirens. The sequence continues at coordinate 24,298,930 of OX387194.1, read as the reverse complement.
CATTTAGAGCGGATCTAAGTCGTAAATTGAATTGATTTCAACTTGAGTAGCTGCATTACATTCTTTGCCTCTTTTGTTTCATGCATGCACTGGCTTATACATTCTATAAACACATTTTATCAGCTTATGCGTTCCACAATGCAAAATTGTTCTTCAGGTATCCTGTTTTTTACTGCTTAGATGTTGATTCATTAAACAGTTATATATAGAAGATCTCTCTCTACATTGTTTGACATAACAATTCCTGGAATCGTTGTGGATCCATGAGCTCCAATTCGGACTTGGTTTAAAAGATCAACTTGACTGAAGATGGCTTTCAATGATACTGGGTTAGGTCATAGGCCAAGGAGACCAAGTAGCAAATTGTCTGAGCCAATTTAAGAAAGACCACCCCTAACAATATAAGATCTTTTGTTTTAACAAATAGGATGAAGTTCCATGAAAGCCAAATGTTTTGTGACTCTGTATTGAAAATGGTGTAAGGTTGCAGTGTGGTGTGATGTTGCACCAATGAATGTTCTTCAAATATTGCGAGGAGAATATTCTTTTGGTGACTACCCCAATCAGTAAAGTGTGCTAGGTTCTGTAATTAGAGGAGGGGGGAAGGTGGTGGAGATGACAATTTCAGTGATGAAGTATGAACAAATCTATGCTTTGGCAATTATTGGCTGCTTTCTTTAGACCAAAACAACCACTGGATATGGTGACAAGATGAAGAGTGAGGCCTGACCTGTGGAGGAATGAGTGTTTTAACATCTTGAAATGCCTCACAAAAAAAGCACTACAATAGTGGACAAAATTAAGCAAAATAAAGAAATGTAGAAGAAAGCTAAACTTGAACATATGGAACGAGGACTAGGTCCAATTGGCTGTTAACGAGTGGACAATAAGAGACCGGTTGTGAGAAACAATGGCTTAATGGTGACGATGAGAGGTTTGTCTAACCTGATGGATGTATTGAACTAACTCTAAGGGATTGTTGTTTGGTTGTTTTGGCTGCGTTTGGGTTTACTTTCTGTAAAGATCTTTTCATAAAACAAAACTGTTTGGTTTATTATTTGTTTTATTGTTGAAAAGTCAAAAAAAGAAAAAAAAATATTTTATAACATGGAGCCCTAGATTTGGGCCCACTTACTGGGCCCACACCGAACTGACGTACTTCTGGTTTGAATAAAGTATGAACTGGCCTTAAATGGACACGAAAGGGTCTTAACTTTTGTGTATGTAAAAAAGATTATAATATTATGAAAAATATTATAATATAGGTAATAATATAATTATTTATATCATATATAAAATATTAATAATTTATTTTTATTACTATTTTTTACATTATATTGTTATTAGTTTTTTAATTCTTTGTTTTTATATCTTGAAATTTATTTAGATACTTTCAATATTTTTGTAAAATTTATATGCATTGCGGCTCAAAAGATGCATTGGCAACAAGCCAACAACAACGTGCCAGCAAAATGACATCAAGCCTTCAATGAAATTGTGCCAACGACAAAGCTTGAAAATAACTAATCCACCATAATAAGGTGTTATTATTGATTAGAACCCTTGCGATGAGAATGTGAAGACAATATAAAAATCGAAACAATTAAAAATATTTAGATGGTTATATTTCCAATCTCCAGTTACAACTTATATTTCTAATCGTATATTAAGGAAAGAGAAAATTATACATACCTCTATTCTGGTTTTTGACGACAATAATTAACTCCCCTTAAGTTTGTTAAATGATATAAGCCTCCCACATCAGAGTTCTAAAATCAACAAAATTAATAATCTGACCATTTTACCTCTCATTAATTTTTTTAGGGAAAATTATGAAAAATGGTCACTTTTCGTTGATAATTATAAAAACAATCCATCATAATTAAATTATAAGATCACTTTTTAAAAATAATTTAATTTGAGGATCACTTTAGTGGGAAACAAACACATCATATGTGAACACAAGCTTCTTTATATAGGATACGAACACATCTTACATGGGACACAGGCGCATTCCACATAAGATACGAGTGCATCATATGTGGACACAAGTATATTTTACCTACAATAAAATGACACTATTTTTTAATGTTTTTTAAAAAGTGACCCTTCAAGTTAATTACTTTTAAAAAGTAACATTTTTTTTTATATACTGAGATCTTTATGGACTGTTTTTATAAATACATGCCAAAGAAAATGACCCTTTTTCATAATCGTCCATGATTTTTAAATTGATTATTACTACCTTCAAACCCAAATTATAGGTACCTTATGGTTTTTGACAACTGTGAGTACCTCCCCTTCACTTTGTGAAATGATGCTAGCCTTCCATGTCAAAGTTCTAAAATCAAAAAAACTAATAATCTAACTATTTTATCCCTCATTAATTTTTTTAAGTAATAGAAATTTAAATGATTAAATCATCCATGATTTTTAAATTAATTCTTAGTATCTTGAAACCCTAAAAGAATCACCTTCCATTATAAATAATCTTAAAATCTTAAAACTTTTTGTACCTGAAGAAGGATAAATTCGTAAAATAACGTTTAGAACTTTGATAATTGGTATATAAGGGAGGGACATGCAGCGGATAACGAAACCAAAAGTCAGGTTGGTGTGATTTCGGAAACCTCAAGATAGGTATTTGCAATTGTTAGGAATCAGAAGGGAGATAACTATAATTTTCACTATAGAAAAATTTTCAACCTACAGGAAATATGAACCACATTCTAACATCTATTTATCCTTCGGTGTCATAATTTAATGTATGATATAATCCATGCACATCCAACATGTACAATCCCTCTTTGGTTCGAGTATTACAAGTAACAAGAACAAGCTTTGGCAAGTCTCGTAATACTTGCTTGAATTAAGCATCTCCTTCACCATCCATTCAATTTTAGAGATTCTTGAAAGTGGGAGTACGCTTACAGGTAGGAAGCCTCCATTAATGGAGTCTAACGACCACGAGTTCAACGCAAAGGTGTTTGCCTGCTTGACATGTCCATTAAAAAGGTTCAATAAGCATTGTATACAAGATTCCATACGTGAATCCTACTACAACCCCTCCAGACTACACAACCTGAGCATTATCCCTAATTTGCAGCCTTTATGAGTTTTCTCCAAATGGTCTTCCATAGGCTTTTGAATTCTAAAATGATAATAGCCAAGAAGATAAAACCTCATGCATTGCAGCATCCTACATGAATTTCAATCAGCTGTAATTGGAACACCTCATACCTTTAGTTTCTCATTCTTGCATGCCATCGAATTGTTATTTTTGAAGGATCCATTCAAAACCTCCCATACCTTTAGTTTCACTTTCCTTTTTCTTATTTTATTTTCCTGCAATGCTTGGGTGCCAAAAACTTTCTGCACCATCAGGATCAGCCAAAGTTGTCTACAGGAGTTTATTAGGTACTTGACAGTGTTGCATGGAGTCCTCTTGGGTTTCTAAATTATGGTTGCTGTTCTAATGTTTCCTTGTGACCAAGGCTTCTTCTAGCTTCGAGAGCTTATCACCTTCATCCATCTCATAATCAATGGCACTAATAGTAAAAATTTCAGGCTTTCTTTTTTTCTTTCCCACAGCTGTAGTTAAACTGTTAATAATACAAATGGCTACAAAGAAGCCTTTACTCTTGAGTTTGAGGTGAATTGATACTTCTCTTTATTCATACGCATTTGAATTTAATACATGCTCTTTCACACTTCTATAAACAAAATTTCCTATTTTCTTTCTAGGAACAAGGACTCAAAACTACAATTCCGTTAAAACTCTTGACCCATTCTACCAAAAGCCTGGTTCCACAGTTTAAATCATACAGCGTTTTGGAAAAATCAAAACCAATCAACTAACCATGCCATATGAACAAGTAAACAGTCAACTAGGTACAATACCTAGCCTGGCCTCAAGCATTTTGATAACATTGTTATTCCTGACAAAATCAAATCGTTGCAGGCATTCCAAATTGTGAAAATGAAATTGATTTGGAGGTTGTTATCATTTCCGTTGATAACAAAATCCAAACTTTTCTTTCATTGTTTGAAACAAAGAATTATCAGAAAAAAAGGGACAAGTAACTCTAGCATTTTGTACAACTTACTTTCTCGTCACACTAGCATAACATTAAAGATGTACATCACCACTTTTATCTACAGAAAAAATAAAAATAAAAAAGGATGTACATCACCACAGTGCTACAAACAATGATCTTTTTTTTTTTTTAACTGTGGATACAAATTAAAAGTGAAGATAGGAAGTCTACTATAATTAAAAAATGGAAAAAAAAAAGGACAAAAAAAATGAGTATAATGATACAAATATTTTACAATCTCATGTTAACAGTAGTGATTGTGCAGACATCTACTTCGCCAAAATAATTTGGAAGAAACATGACTCCTGGCTTCCATGCGCAAGTGTTGCATATCTTGGATATCATACTGCCCAATGGCCACAGGAAGGAACATGAAACTAAAAATCTGCCACCAATAACACAAATTTATGAGGTGCGTGGACACAGGAAGGAGAACCATGAAGAAAATAAAAAGCTTGCAACAATGACACAAATTTGTGATGCATATATGAATGGACTGTAACAATCAGTTTCAGTATGATGATGATGATCACCATGTCAAAATACCTTTTTAGCACTTCTGTTAATCAATATTTCTAAAAACATGCATGAACGGAAGTAACTCTCGTAACTGTCCCATCCAAAACCTACCAAAAATTAAATAAATATCAATAAAAGAAAGAAAGAAAAAAATTCATCCAACTATGGTTCATAATCACAAGTCTGATACCGACCGTCTGAAATACCTACATAACACAAGTTCTCCCTCTTTTCTTTTCTTTTCCTTTCACTTTTTATTTTTATTTTTATTGGTAGAACAATCTTTGTTCTGAAATACTTGAGAACTTGTGTTAGGTGTGGAACAGAGATTGTTCATTTCCTCAATCCAAACTCTCTACATTATCAACAACATTCAACAAGCGTAGCTCTATATATATATATAAAAAGAAATAAAGGATTTATGTTCTTTTACTTTGAATTTATGCATTTAGGATGGCATGAAATATTGTCTAATAATGTTGTGATAAAATGAATGGAATTGTATACCAACATTAAAATAAGATCTCCACAATTTGAATAGCAATTAGATGAATTCTAATGTATGGATCAAAAAGGTAGACAACAAAGAAGTAATAAGTCCATGAGATCATTACTGTTAAGATGAAGATGCTAAGATTGATGAATGTGAAGAATAGATGAGAGAAATGAACATATCCAAGAGTCTCTAGATGTTTCTAAAATAAGAAATAAAATACATTAAAGTATGTTAAGATGATTTGGCTATGTCGATGGCCAAGTACGGAGGCAACAATGAGAATGACTAAGAGGGGTACAAAATAAAAAAAAGAATAAGAGGAAGATAACAAAGAACCTAGATGGAATTGGATACTCATAACTTGGATAGAAGTATGGTATTTGACACATTTGAGGAACAGGATTTATACCGCCAACCCCAACTAGTTGAGGTAAGGTACTTCCTTCTTGTTTGTTTGTAATCTCAATTCCATTTTCTTCGTGGATTAGAATCTTCTAAATGAAGCATACAAATCCTGATACATTATGCTATTTGATGATGATTTACTCGGTTCTAATTTTTTTATCCAATTGATCTTATATATCAAAATTTTCTCTAGATAGTAATAATGGGGAGAGGCTTGTTTAATCATTTTGGAATAGAAATAAATTGCATGCTTCTTCCTCTGCAGACACACAGTAAACATTGAGCTTGCTAGTAGACCATCAAAACTATCCAAAAATGTCTTCTGCTGCACAACAACTGAATGATATGTTAGGAAGCCCTTCCACTCAGATAGGAAGCACTTCCAAACTGAATGGTGAAATCCAGGAAGGACTAGTTTGTGAAGGAATGGTCAGAAACCTTTTAGCAAGGGGTATGAAATAGACTGGTAGAAAAGCATGAAATTCATATTCACGCCCAGTCAAATAGCTACTATTTCCAGAAACATATAAATCAGCTGGAACAATTTACAAATGATATACTCTAATGACAAGCAGCAAATAGACAAGGTCGTAATGACTACATACTTAAATCGTCAAGAATTTTGAAATTAATAACCAAAACTTCACCTTGTCCACTGTACCCATGCATGACAGGACATGACACGGACATGGGATATACAAGTGACACCACTCATATGTGCCTGTTAGATGGAATTTTTGTTAGAAGGGATATGCACGCACACTTTGGGATGTGCACCCAAAATTAAAAGCTCAACCAATTTGTCAGACAAGCATTTACTTTATACATTACATGCAGACTCCATATTGTTACTTTTCAAATTTATAAGTGCCTTCCTCTACAGTTGAATTGACGCAGTGAAAGTTAAGAAACAAGGATTAATCTTCGTTAATCCTAGAAAACTGGAATCCACCAGCAAATAACCTTGAATCCACAAGGAAGATGAGAGAGAAACTCTATAGTTCTTTTAAAAATTAATCTATAAAATTCGTGTACAACATTTACCCCTTATTTATAGACCTTAAAAGACCCCAAAATAAGATAGAAACTTATTAAAATTAGGACTCCTACTCATAGTAAACAACTTAAAGTTAAAATCTAACTCTAAAACCTCTTAAAGACTCCTAATATAACTCAAATACCTAATGCAAAAAAATAGGAATTCTACTTTTACTAAATAACTAACTAATCTAGACTTTGGGTCCCACTCGTCCTACATCATGAATGCTTCATTATTATATAGAAATAAAAGAGTGCATAACTAGCTTTGTTTGTTATCTCATCTTTATGAAAGGGAGATGTCTCCTTAATCTAACAAGAAGGCCCTCCTTAACTGAGTTCCCATAGTCCATATCCTAAGATACAGAGATCACGATGATCCAAAAATGGGCATACCCTCATCTGTGACCTGTATCTGCATCCATTTAACATAAGCTTGTGTGATTGAGAGATATAAAGACAAAGCAGACTGGTAGAATTTCCTTCATTTTCATCTTCAGTATTCTTGGTTGAAAAGGTCAAGCACTATGGTCGATGAAAGAAAGTGAGTAAATATGAAAAGGAAATCAAAAAATCAAACAGCCAGCCAAGTTTGATAATCATGAGACAAGGAAAAAGGATAAGGTTAAAGGAAATTGAGATGACAGTACGATTAAAATTAAAATATACACTTCAAACTGCTTACCAAACCATCCAAAAGTAAAGGATTTCAGTTCAGTAGAGGCCCAACATCCTCAGCTCTGTGATGTGGTTTGGATCAAGTTCAGGAATACTCTTACTCTCTTCTCGGCTTTCTACCACATATTCCTGGCAGTACACTAGAATTAGTAGATTCATGTCTCCAATGACAGTTTAAAAGACAAAAGCTTTTAAAATTTATGCAACATATTTTCAGAGTGTAGTGTTTCCTGGCAAGATAGTTTGTGAATATATGCTTATTTTTGTCAATCAGCTTCCACAATATTTGGACACACATCCATGTAAGTGTAGTTAATATATACATCAGGAATCAGGGTTTTGAATTTTGATTTCATGGACAATTTCACAAAGAATAAAGATAATTTACAAGATATGATGGACATGCGGAATGGAATTTCTATCACTAAATAAACCAAGACGTTTCTGCTTCACAATATTTCTAGAAGAAATAATAAAAAAAAGTATCAAAGAAAGGGAAATTTTGGTGTCCTTTGAAAAAGGAAATTTTGGGAGAAAGGATGTGCCAGCATGCTCACTAAAAAAAAGTCGTAAAAACCATGATCCTTAGAATATCAAAAACATACATGCACAGATGAGAAACATCCTAAACTTTGTTCCAGCACTCAAACATCAATAACTTTGCCAGAACCAAGCCTTCTTTTTGAAACATGAAGTCTTTGTATAAAAATCTTGATTCCTGCAAGTGTAGTGTCTTTAATTACACAACAAATTGGTCTTTGGACATGTACGAGACAAATAAATGAATAAGCCCATAAAAATGGAGTTGGTGTAATGGCTTTCTAGAAAGTGATACATCTGTGCATTAATGAAATCCCTGAATGACCATTTTAATATTAGATCAATCTGAATAGAATTTAAGCCTTATTAGCCATGTCAAAATGTTGATTCCCCGCAGTCTAATGAGCCTACTCAGCTCGGAGAACTGTTTTAATCACACGAGAGCAAGGTTTTGACTTGAAAGTCTGACACCATAAAATATTGAAAGTTATATTCCCACACACTATACCACATATAATGTGAAACTCTGAAATTTTTGTATATGTTGAATATTTTAAAAGTAAATATATATATATAGATATATATATAATGTACATAATAATAATAATAATAACAATAAAATAATAATGTAAGTTTTAGTGTTAAATCAAATTATTTTTACATTGGTAACTAATTTTTTAAATATTGTAGAAACAAACAGCAAATAATAATTATTTGTTGCTTGAGGCAGTAAGGAAAATTAGAGAACGACACAAGGATACGTGTGTATCCATATGTCGCTAAACTCAAGAGAAAAAAAAGGAGAAAACAGTGGAAACAGAGAGCAACACACACACCCCTGTTTTCGCCGGAAGAAGAAGAGGAGAAAGAGAGGAAGAAGGAGAAGAAGAGAAGAAAAGAGGAAGAAGAGAGAGGCATCACCTGCATCTGATCTTGTCTGAGGTTCTCGGAGTTGCAGAAATCAGATTTCGTTTTTGAGTTTGGGGTTCTTGAATTCTCCATCAAACAGTAAGTAATCTCCTTCTTAAATCTAATAATATTGATTCGTTTTAATTGGTTTAGACATGAAATTGTCAATTTCTGCGTCAATTTTTAACTCCTGAAAACTTCGTCAATTTCTCTGCATCAATTGTTACTGAGAATGTCTCTGCGTTAATTGTTAACTTCTGAAAATTCCTATGCGTCAAATGTTTTTTTTTTTTTTTTTTTTTAATCTTTGATAATTTTTCAGCAACCGTAGTGTATCATTCCTTGAATTCGTATGGTATTTTTCAGCAACCGTATCTTTGATTTAAACGAGATTAGAAGTTCGAAAATTTTCTGTTTCACTTCTAATTTTGTCAATTGTTGATATCTATTATTGATTGCTTCGAATAAATTTCATTAACACCTGAAAATTCTGATTTGTGTTAGTTTCGTGTCAATTGTTAATTTCCGAAATTTTTGAATTTCTTCAGCTATATTGTATTCGATCTCAGATTTCGGATTTTATCAAATTGATTGTATACCGTTAGCTTGATTTCACCAAATAAATTGTATTTATGTTAACGATTGAATTTTTTAGTTATTTCAGTTTCGTAAATTATTAATTTCTATCGTTTCTAAATTACTGATCTCGTATGCTTCTTTAGTTAATTTCTGAAATTTTACGACTGAATTGCATTGATTGAACCGACACTTGTGGTCATTGTTGTAGACCTGATTTTATCATAAATGACAATTAACTGGATAATGGTTACTCTGATTTATGCTTTCCTAAATTGATTATGTGAATAATGTATAATGGAATCCGAATTGGTAATTAGCTTTGCTACTGAGCTTAAGATGAATTGAATTGAGCATTATTCTGTTAATTAAGAAATAGACAAAAGTTGTCTAATTTATTTATTTCCTTCTTATGTGCATGCATCTGTATGCATGAATTATTTTAGTTTCATAAATTGTTGATTGAAAATATATAATTAAGGAATCATACTACGGATCCATAATTAAGTAGGTATTTTAATTAGGTTAGATTTGTGTTCATTAAGAGTTGCTACAGCAGCCGCAACTATTCCTGCACAGGGAATCCAAGGATTTATTTTAAAACCACTACAGGGAATCGGTGGTATCCACTACGTGGTATCGGTGGATCTATGTGAAATTCACTACGGGGAATAGGTGCATTTGAACTTATTTATTTTATTTATATATATATGGAGTTGCAATATGAACACGGGTATAACTTAATTAAATTACTTTAATACTATAAATTAATGGTATCAATATTTAAATGATACAGTTACATAGTTATATTTTCCTTGACATGGTTTTGATACTGTTCAGATGGTTATTGTTATTTTCACTGCAGTTAGTGTTAGTTGTTATTTATCCCTGCTTTTGCCGCGTATTGAGACATTAAGAACCATAATTTTGTTTTCGTTTGGTCGGTTAAAGTTTCTGAAATATTTGTTGACAGAGAAAGTAAATTACTCATTTGCTTTTATAAGTGGTATAAATTGTTTTATAGCATGCATGGATTACTTACTGTGACCCTTGTCTCCTAATTGTCATTTTATCAAATTTGTTTTCAGATATACGTGAGCGAGGGCATACTGGGGATAGCAGCCAGGGTGATCATATGTATAGGGATGAGGATTTCTATCACCCAACCTAGTGGTTTTTATGTTACTTTTCGGACTTGTAAATTTTATTTTGGAGATGTAGATATAGTATGTAAATAGAGTTATTGAAGGTGTTCTAGTTGAACCTTGTAACCTGTTTTTGGATATATGTTGATATGTGATCAGGTTTTATCTTACTACCCCATGTTTGCACTTGTGCACTCTAGAGAAAAATTTTCAATACTGTTATTCTTATTTAGAATAGTTAAAGTTTTATTCTTTGGGCCCATACCTAGTGTCCAGGAGCCGGTCTATATCTTTAATGAACAGACCTGGATCCGGGGCGCTACATATAACTTCTATCATACAAGCTGAAAGCATCACATGCATGTTCAATAGAAAGTTAATCCTAAACAACATATATTTTAATTCAATCTAAAAAATAAAACATAAGGAGAAAATCCTAAAAAATCAGTTTTTCTCCATCAATTTTTCATCTCTCTAAAATTAAAAATATAGAAATTTCATAGGTTCAGCCCTAAACTAACAAATCTTCTTAAACTTGACTTGAAGGCTGCAATCCAGCAACCTTTGTTGGAACCCTAAGAATGTAGTTTACGTTTATTAATTATTTTTTAGCAAGTACACAAGCTTCAATGATTCTTTTGAATAATCAAAAGCATCTAAGGACTTCAATGAACTTGAAGACAGAAATTACTAAACCTTTGTTAATATTGTTTTGGCAAGAACACAGTATAGATGTTATAACTATGATATAGCGTCCCAAGCGCAGAATCTCCAACAGTTCTTAGAAAAGATCGAAAGCTTCCAAAGATTTCAATGAGCTTGAAGAAAGTAAGCACTAAACCTTTGTTAATTCTTGTTTGGCTAGGACATGGTAGTGACGCTCATTGATCCTTTGTCCACAAATTATGGCTATAAAGAAGCCATATAGCAATCCCACCAAGATAATAGCTAAAACTGCACATTAAAATACATTAAGATGGTTTTAGATTTACAATCTTCAATATGAAAAAAAGAAAAAAACTTATCCAAGTAGTCAAAAACAAACTTCAGATACTTCTAAGAAAATGGCTATCATCACTTCATCTAAGCGATAATCATTTTGAAATGCTGTGTCAAAATTTTTAATCGACAAATTCCAATCAGAATAGAAGTACAAGACACTAATTGCAATAAAAATGTAAAGAATAGTTTTAAATTCTGATTTCACCATCCAATTTTTCAAGGGAGCCTAGAGAAATTTTGGTGAAATGTCAACATGAGAGAAATTTTGGAATTTTGACTTAAATGATTTACATGAGAATACAATACACCAAAGGAAACAAAAATAACAAAAGAGGTATACATATACAACCATTCACATACATGCAACAAAGTATAATTTATGTAAATTTTATGGATGATAATTATATGGATATCATTCAAAATATGACAAAAACATATACCTATTGCATATACTTAGGCTAATACGACTGAATACCATCAACATAGAACGATGAAAAAATAAAATAGAAATGAACATAGAAGTCAAATAACCTCATTTAACATTAGATAAAAAAGGCCCATTAGAATCAAACTTTCCATGTCCAAGAACATCTTACATCCAAAAAGAGTGCCCAGCTGGCCCAAGCAGATCACCATCACCCCCACCCCTAGACTGATTAGAATATATACTCTCTATTTTGTATTTTTGTTACAGAAGTATATATAATTCATGGTATGATAACAGCCTGTAAATTCTCTCACATATCTCTTATACCTATCTTGGTTTATATTCACCATCTTCCCTAAGGATGGATACAAGGACAGCACGGTTCAAAAACTTGATATTGTCCTCAGTGTAACTGAAGGCCGATGCTGAGCTAACTTGGTCATACTGTCTGTATGGTCAAAGTAGACTCGATTGCCGCAAAAGAATTTAAAATGTATGTGCAAAAAATGTTATAAAAAATATAGAACTTTCAATGAAATCACAATGCAAAGCTAAAACTATCAAAATATTATTAGAAAATTATAATAATGTCCAACTAGATTGTAGCCAATTAAGAATATTCAATCAATCTCTTAAATTTGGCAATATCAGCTTCAAATCATGTCTAGAAAGTCGTCAAGAGAAAGATGTGTGAAATTTTTATTTTTATTTTTAATGCAAATAAGTGATGAGAAACAAGCTTGATAACACCTATGTTACATGGACACTTTATACAACCCAAAGTACCCGTGTCCGACACAACATGACATGGGTATGGGATATGTGTCGGATCCTTCGCATGTTCTCTTGGACATGACAACCCAAGATCAATCAGAAAATAATTATCAAATAATTAACTTGCAAATAATGAATCAAAAAAGATAATAATTTTTGCAAAGAGAGAATGCATATTCTCAAACTCAAAAATTGCAAGCATTGACTTAAAAAGAAAAATATAGTAGAAAAAAAAGGAAAAACATAAATATGAAAGCTAGGCTTCTAACTGGCGTTATTGGCATTTACTTGGAGACTTTTCAGCTGAATCTCAGTATCCTTATCCAAATTTTGGACACTTCTCAACCGAGTCCCCGTATCCTAAGTTTTGATGGTCAGATGAATCCGACTCCTAGACACATACCCACACCCGACACTCATACCCGAGTCCATGTAACATAGAATAACACCGCAAATGGCATTTTGATCTTGTTTTGGGCTTTTAAATCAGTTGGCCAATACATATCAGCCAAAATTGATACCTAGTTTCTTGTTAAACTTCGTGTCTCAAGGCTGGTATTGGATCATTTCGAGCCAATACACATTAGGTTATACTTAAAACAGTGAAAGATAGTAAGTAATGAATGTAAACTTGGGTATAGGTGGTGCAATGGATAGGGATAAGCATGAATATAATACCATATAAGGCATAGGTATACATTAGACATTGCTTCCTTCTTATTTTTTTAAATAGCTATATATCTTCAAATAATTTTTTAATTAAAAGTCAAGTAAACAAATTTTCCTTCATCCCTTCATGCCAAAGGCCATAGAACTGGTGAAATTTTGACCATATATCACAGCAGACTACCAAAATTCTATAAGACAAAAAGAAGCACGGTATAATACTACTATAGAGTTGAGAGATACAAACAGTATTTGCCCTTTCCATGGCACCTCGTGTGTCATAAAGAAACAGGAAATAAACTACAAATTTAAATGTTGTTTCATTGGGTGTGAGGAATACATGCTTAACTTAGCTTACTCAACAACTTTAAATGGAAATAAGAAGGCACATGTTTGGATGCATCAACCTCAAAGTGGTTATTAGCTGATTAGAAAACGTAAACGTAAACAAAAGAAATTATGACTACAATTTCCATAGCTTTTTCTTCGATACACAAACTTCTATGTTAGATTTAATACAAAATAGGCAGACACAAAATAACTTCTACCATCCACAAATGAAATATTTATATTACTGAAAAAACTTCAAGCTTGAAACTTTCTATTGATCTCAGAAAGAAATAAGGGGAAAAAAAAGGAGTTTACAGTCAATTATATCAATTGTAGTTCTACTTGAAACTGTTACGTGGATAACCTAGTGTCACATCGAGGTAAGAAATTAGGTAATGCCAAGAAATCATGGCATTTTTTCGTGGACTAGGTAGTACTTGAGGAACACAAGGAAACCTTTTTATAAAGGCAGGACATATCCAAGAACTTCATACAAGATTCAGAGTCCGTACAGCATATGAGGTACTCAAAAGCTGCCAATAGTGAGATTGGATACGACTTCAAAGGTTCACAAGGAATTATTGGCAGCCTTCTCCTTCACAATTCTCCATGATAAAGGCCACAAGTATTGAGACATGCAAATACTTTGACATAGGAAAAAAAAATGTTCTTTAACATTATTGGACATTGTAGAGTCCTTTTTGACAACAAAATAATGGTTATGAATTATCTTATGTGGCCAACCTAGGGCCAATCTTGCAAATCTATGTCTTCATACTAATTTTTCAATGAAATGGCTTTTAAAAATTTATTTTTGCTACAAAGAAATTTGAAAGTGTTAAACAAACAGCTTTTTAAATATATTTGTAATTAAGCTTGATTCACTAACATTACATCCATCTATGGTTAATCAAATGGTTTTAAATTGTTGATATGGGATCATTCCAGGGCAATACCAAGTTTTGGTATATGGACAATCGTAGGTATATGGGGAAATCGAGATTTCCCCATACATTTCGTGCCGACATCACTGTGGCAGCGAAATTTTGCCAATATAATTCGTATCAACAAAATTTCATGGGAAAGTAAATGCTGGACAAAATATTATAAAAAGTTATGAACCTTTTTGACTAATATATTACTCAGATTTGAATAATTAATTCCTACATTTTTTTATTTTACCTTTTGTAATTGATCTAAAGCTTTTCTGTTCTTGTTATATATGATATCTATAACAAACAATATTAAGTGTTTCCATGATGTTCAGTAGTTGTATGTGTTGAAACTGATAATGATGCTCTACAAAATATTAATGCTTTGCTTTATTTTATTTCTCTTGACTGCATCCTAATGTAGGTGTCACAGAATCATGATCCCCCAAAGAGAATGACTAACAAAAAACCTAATCTTTGGTCTTTTTGCACAAAGTAGTTGTACTAAAACTTAAGTTTCCCCTCTGGCAATCGAAGGTACCATATTTTTTCATATTAAAATCAGTCACATGAGTGGGTCTACGGCATGAATTCATATCAATGAACTTTTCTTTTTCTTTTTTTGCTTATCTTTGCATCGAAATGACTCTTGCTCTAGATTTTATAACATTTCCATGAATTTACAAGATAAAATTTATGGCATTTCTATGCATATTATTTATGTTCCTTCAAACTAAAACTCTACATTGATATAACTTTGAACCATGGTTTTCCAAGTCTTATTTTACCATATGTCAGTTTGTACATATATAGAACAAAAATTTCAATATCTTTGATTAGAAGTGGATAAATTAATTAGCAATGATCCTTTTATAAAATATGGGGTTGTGAGGCATGGTGGGGGTGGGGTAAGGGAGGGGAAAAATAGGACAAAATGAGGAGGAAACATGATAGACATCTAATTGAATTTTAGGGAGAAAAATGAAGAAGAGAGACAAATAGATGAGAGATGTAGCCATGGTTCAAAGTATCGTATCAACGTGCCGTATCGGATGATCCGAAAATAGAAACGTATCGAGGATACGCACGAATACGCATGGATACGCACGGATACACATAAAAAATAGTTGATACATGAAACAAAACCTATCTAGATAGAAAGATAAGTCAAAAATATAATAAATAAACATGTTTCTGACATCATAGGTCTACACAAAGAATATTTATGTGTTATGGAAACAAATTAACATATATTCAAAAAGACTTTAGGCAATTTAATAAAAAATAAACAAAAGCCATAATATGCTAAATAAACAAATAAATAGAGTAAGAAAGTTTATTGTGCATACCAATTTAAAATTTAATATCAGAGTAATAATTATGATATATTACTATTAATAATTTCAAGAAATATATTATTAATAAGTAATGTGTATATGTACGTGTTTGTAAATAATAAAAAAATTTTATAATTTTTTACCAATCAAATATATTTTTTATAATTATGTATGTAGATTAAATATAATTATATAATACTATATTATATAAATGTACATCAGAATAAAATTTTTATAACTTTTTACCATTCAAATATTTTTTTCCAATTATATATATATTTATATATAATTTTTTAATTATTTTATGTATATTTATAATTAATTTTATCATATTTATTTGTATTCATATTTTATTTAATATATTTATATAATATATAATTATAAAAGAAAACTCTTTTTATCTTTTATATTATTATATATAATATATAAGAAATCAAAATATAACATATCTTTTTTAATATTTAAAACTTTTATGAAATGAATCTTTCGTTCAGACTTCACTCGACTTCGCCGAGTGAAGTCAACTTCGGCGACTTCAACGGCAGCGAACAGGTAACAGCAACGGCAGCGGCAGCGAACAGGTACCCCTCTGCTCTCTCTCTCTCGCTCGCTCGCTCTCACTCAGTCGCTCTCCTTCTCTCTGTCTTTCTCTCGCTCTCGCCCACTCTCTCGCTCTGTGTTGCTCCCTCTCCTTCTCGCTCTCTGTTTTTACGCTTTTGAACATGTTTTTCAAGTCGATACACAGTGTATCACGAAACAGTAACGTGTATCGTGCCGTTAGGAACGATACACGAAACGTATCGCGCGATACGATACGATATTTAGAACACTGGATGTAGCTGATTTTTTTTTTTTGCTGAATAATGAGTATGTATATATATATATATATGGTAAAAAGTGTACAATAGAGGCTTTGATTTGACCCCGAGCAAATCACAAAAATACACCGATGTACAAACACCACAACGACCACCTCATACCCCATCACCCAAAAAGGACTCAAAAGTACAGATTCAAAAAGACCATCTACTGTAGCAGAACAAGATGTTCCACTACAATTGATGGCCGCCACTAGACAAAAATAGCCATCACTCGTGACTAGCAGAAATTCCAACCATCACCCAACACCCAAAATCCTAAAAAGGATTCGAAAGACACCATGATTCCCAACCATTTAGGATCTCTAATGTTCTTACCCCTTGAAAATCTGGGAGTACAAAGACCCAAGATGCTGCAGATACTAGGATAGTATCAATCACATGATCCATCGGTCTCCTAACATCTTGAAATATTCTGGCATTCCTTTCTAACCAAATGTGCCACACCACTACGTGGAAAAGAAACCTATAAATGATGCGACCTTTCTTCCCCAATCCCCTAACTCGCCATTGAGTAACCCATGCTTTAAATGAATCCGACAACACCCAAGACAATCCAGTCAAGTGCAGCATGCGCATCCAAATCTCATATGCAAAATGGCACTGCAAAACAGGTGATCAATGCTCTCTTCTGCTCTCATACACATAAATCATACCTGAGGGCATAAGGACATTGTCTTCCATCTTCTTTGGAGGCAATCAGCAGTATTTATCCTATACAAGAGGGCAGTCCATAGAAATGCCTTAACTTTAGGAGGAACCTTTGGCTTCCATAGCCTAGAGACAGAGAATGATGAATTAGGAATGGAGGGGTTATGAGAAGTCTTGCTAAAGAAGGATTTGCAAGTAAAAGAGCCAGAAGCAGATAGAGCTCAAAGAACCTTGTCCGAAACTAGTGGATCAAGATGCACATCTTTAAGGGTATGAAAAAGTGAGGCTAACTCCTCCATTTCAGCTAGACGAGGATCTCTCTTGAAAATTAGGTTATGTCAAACCAGATTCCGATGGAGAAAGAATGTCAGCTACAAGGGCGTTAGGATGGAGAACCAAAGAAAGCAAGCGAGGAAATTGAGTAGACAATATCAACCCACCCCACCACAAGTCATGCCAAAACCAAATAGAAGACCCAAAACCAACGCACAACTTTATATGGGGATAGAAAGCATGGGCCTGACTCATAATGGCTTTTCAGGGGCAATTTCCTGGAGGTTGGGCCCTCAAATTAATCGACCATCTGTTATCATTTCTACCATATTTGTTTGTGATCACTTGATCATTTGGCTAGGAGAGAGGAATTGAGAAAAGCAATGTTGCCCAAACCTAACCCTCCTTTTTCCTTTCCCAAACTCACCTTATCCCACCTAACCAGATGCACCTTCCTCTCACCCCCTCCCACAAAAAATCTCTTTGAGCCTTTTCAACAATAGTCATGACCCTCCTAGGCATCCTAAACAAAGACATATTATAGACCAGAAGATTGGCAAGCACCGCCTTGATTAAAGTGATACGACCCCCTAAAGAGATAATTTTTCTTCCAAATCGCAAGCCTTTTCTCAACCCTTTCTATGATCGGTTCCCAAAATGACAAATTACGAGGGGATTCCCCCAAAGGTAGGCCAAGATAAGACATGGGCCACGAAGACACTTGGCAACCTAAGATGCTACCGAAAGACCTAACTTCCTCCTCACTTAGATTCAACCCCACCAAGGAACTCTTACCCCAATTGACCTTCAAACCAGACACCATGTGGAATGTATGCAATATACTTTTCAATCCCACCACTTGATCTCTAGATGCCTTCAGAAAAACCAGTGTGTTATCTGCAAATTGCAAATGGGACACACTTATCTGATTCCTCCCAATCTTAAATTTTTCAATCATACCCTCGTCCCTCCTAGTGGATAAAAAGCTATGGACCTCTGCTACTAAGGTGAATAAGAAAGGAGAAAGAGGATCCCCTTCGCAAAGGCCCTTAGATGAAGGGAAAAAACCTTTAGCCACCCCCCGTCCACCAAAATAGAAAAGAAAACCTTATCCAAAAAACCCCTCATCCAACGTCTCCACCGATCCCCAAAACCTTTCTAGTCAAGAACCGTGTCCACAAATCCCCATTCCACCTGATCATATGCTTTTTCAATATCCAATTTACACACGATTCCTGGAATCCCGGACCTCCTCTTACTCTCAACGCACTCACTAGCAACTAAAGAACAATCCAAAATCTAGCAACCCTCCACAAAGGCACTCTGATTTGCCGATATGACATTGGGAAGAACCCTTTTCAACTTGAGGGACAAAACCTTTGCTATGATCTTATACACACTAGTCATAAGACTAATAGGCCTAAAGTCTTTAATACCAATCACCCCAGCTTTCTTAGGAATGAGAACCAAGAAAGTCGCATTTGTAGACTTATGAACGACCCCATTTGAGTGGAATTCCTTAAACACTTTGATCAAACCCTCCTTAATAATCTCCCAATTGCGCTTAAAAAATTCAATTGTGAAAATGGTTTTGGCAAGATTCATCATCTTGGTTTGACAAGCATATTGCACGATACCTGGCTTGTAATTCCAATGAAATTCCACTAGTAGACCACCCATTAAGCTGTATTTTTTGTGCGATCATACCAACAAATTTTAAGAAACCAAAAGATCTTAAAAATATATATATATATATACACACACACACATTTTTCAAAAATTATTTCATATTTTAAATTATTTAATCAGTTCTGAGTAAAATATGCGCTTAAATTATGCTCAAAGTCTTAAGTTAAATTAGGAGACTAACAAGAGGTAAATAAAAAAAATCATGATTATATACATTTAGGAGATATTTTTAATTGTTCCTTAAGCTATGTGCTTAAAATAATATTTAGAATTTCAAATGAATTAGTAGGATTATATACACTTAAAAGACATTTTCAATTTTTTTTAGAAAATTTTTCTTGTCTTCATTTTTATTTTTCATAAAAGTTAAACATCTGATTAAAATAATGTTTAGAGTTAAAATTCAACCATGAGACGAATACAAGTTAATTTAAGAAATTACAATTATATACATCAAAGAGATTTTTTCTTAGAAGATTATTCTTTTCTTTGACTTTTATTTAAAGTTTCAAGGAGTCTCAAACATCTCTATAATCATCAACAGCATTTTTGAAGCATATTTTAATTGTCTGCCCTTTGAAAGATCAAAACTCTATCTCAATACAATACTTTGAATGATTCATACCAACGATCAAGTATAATATTAGTATATAAAATATTTATGAAAAGAATAAAGAAGAATAAAACATCTTCAACTAATTGCTATTACATAACATGAGAAAGTATTAACATGTTGAAATTTAAAAAAAAGGGTGATGTTTCATTTATTGGTTCCTATCAAAGAGTTTGTTACAAAGTTATAAAAACACAAGACTAAAACACCATCAACAGTGAAATTCCTTGTTCTCACTAGCCAAAGTTAGTATAAAAAATCTGTTCCCCTATCCCAATATGTTAAAAATCATGTCTTTGATTAGATGATGAATATCCAAATCAGTTTTTTACCAAATCTAGGTTCTTTTTGTCTTTTCATCCTTCGCAAC
This sequence comes from Buxus sempervirens, assembly GCA_947561395.2. Classification (NCBI taxonomy): domain Eukaryota; kingdom Viridiplantae; phylum Streptophyta; class Magnoliopsida; order Buxales; family Buxaceae; genus Buxus; species Buxus sempervirens. The sequence continues at coordinate 24,278,585 of OX387194.1, read as the reverse complement.
TTATTATAGCAGCCACTTTTAGGTCTTTCCTTAACAAGCCAAAACTATCTTAGGCCTCGTCTGGTATAACTTCTCAAAATTAGTTTTTCATAAGCTAAAAAGTATGTTAAAAAGTAACTTTTGAAAATATCTTGTCTACTTTTGTAAGTAGAAAAGTTGTTTGATAACAAGAAGTCAAAATCTACTTTTTTTTTCTTATAAAAGTTAAAAAGTTGTTTTATAACTATAAAAATAGTATAAAATGACTCTTCCTCATTAATTAATTTTTAAAAAAAAATTCTTTAATTTCTTAAAGTTAGTATTATGAATTATTATATAATTTTTAGCACCCACATTATATTGTCACATTTATTAATTCATAATTATAGTAACTATGTTAACTATGATTATTGTAATAGCTGATATTAATGATAGTGGCAGTGGAGCTGGAGCTCGAGCTCGAGGTCGAGGAGGAGGTGGTAGTGGTGGAAGTGGAGGTGGAGTTGGAGTTGGAGGTGGTGATGGTGGTGGAGGTGGTGTTTGTCGTAGTGATGGAGATGGAGATGGAGATGGAGATAGAGGTGGAGCTGGTTGTGGTGGTGGTGGAGGAGGTGGAGTTGATGGGTGGAAAAGTTACTTTTCAACTTATGAAAAATTGTTTTTTAACTTCTCAAAATATGTTGAAAAACAACTTTTCAGCTTTTGAAAAGTTACTTTTTAAAATATGTTACCAAACTGACTTTATAAAATTTTAACCTTTCTACTTTGAAAATTTAAAAAGTAACGTTGAAAAGTTAGAACAAACGATGCCTTAACCTATTTTCTCTTATCTTATGTCATTTTTGGATAAACACTTGACAGCTCTCAAATAAGATTATTCATCAATTCATTCTTTCTCAAGGTCAAGATTTTTTATGGACTGCTCTTTCGTACAGGATTAATACAATCAATAAGATTCAGAGGAGATGGAGGACGCTTGCCCTATCTCCGCATATTTGTTTTCTTTGCATGGGGATTGGGAGAGTATATACCATATATTTGTACATTGCTAGTTTGCCAAGCAGATATGGATGAGTTTATTATAGAAGATCGGAGTTTCGTGGGTCCTACCAGACACTCTTGTAGCTTGTTTTGACCAGTGACATATTAGGGGTCTTGGGAGGCGAGGCTAGTTGATATACAGATTCATTTTATATCAACTAGGTCCAACTCAAAATGCAACGGGTGGGGTGTTGTGGGCCACTCATGGACTCCTTATTTTTAACCAATTTTAAATTTGATCAAATTAATCCTATCATAATCAGGAAGCATGCTACTTCACCCATGATCGCTACGTATGCGTGAGGGCTATAAGTAGGGAAAATGTCACCCATGCTAGTACATTTGGCTGGAGAGGAAACATAGGATATTTCACGACATGAATGACAGCGTAGAGTGTCTCAATAACATAGTGGCGGTCACTTCATGGGTGTTTTTGCAATACCTTGAATTTTTGAATTTAATAATAATTAATTAATATGGATCTATTTGGAATATTAAATACTGTTTTAAAGTGTTTAGTATGTATGGATTAATGAGGAGGCATAATCTGGAACTTTGATGATGAACCAACGGTTGGATTTAATCTTATAGAGGTATGAGATACTTTACAAATTTCTTTTAATCTGATTGGTTAAGTTTATGGGATATGGTGGTGTAGCATAGCATGGAATCATGAAAATCTAAATAGAACCCCCAAAAGAGATGGGCATGCATGTGCTGGTTGGTTGCTATAATTTAGGAGTTTGAGATTAGCAAGGTCTCAATTTTTACTTCGGAAAATTATGGGAATCTATCAAGAACCTTTTCATCGTGTTTGCTTTGGACGAATAAACTAGAGAGAAGAATAACCCACGTAAGAGCTGTAACTAGGAGGTTGTGATCAAGGTTTTGTTAGAAATTGATCTAAAGAGTTACAGAAGCTGTTGGAAGATTTTTTTGCTTGGATTATTTGCTTTAAGAGGTAAGTAACAACCCTTAAAACTAAAAAACTTGCATTGTTTTCAGTTTATTCGATCAAACCAGATTCTTGTGTTGTTTTGGTGGATTGGGATTTAAGAATTGGAGGTATGATTTGTTGGATTAGTTACTTTTAGGTTGAATTAAGGTTTGCATGTTCTAGTATTGAGGAAACTTAACAATATCATGTGTTTTTGATGATCTCAATTATTTGGATGGATTTGGATGTGCAAATCTTTGTTTAGGGTTATGTTTTTCGGATGTTTTCATGATGATTTACAGTCAAAAATTCAAGTTTTGCATGCTTCGAATGGAATAAGAAACTCTGTTTTTGACTAAAGTTCGAAACCCGGAAATTTTTCCCAGAATTGGCCTTGGCGCCTATGCCGCCCTCGGGCGCCTATCAAGCATGGTGCTATTTTCTTCTTTGCGCTGACTTCATGCCTAAGACACCACACCAAGCGCTTGAGTTTGTTTTCCAAAACCAAGACCTGTTTCGAACGCCAAACCTGCGTCCTAGGTCCTGCATGAGTGCTAAATTTTGTGTTTTAGAGTTTTTCTTCTTTGTGCCTAAGCCTCACTCATGCGTGAAACTCATGCTTGTCCTGCATCCAAGCTCTCGCTCAAGCGTTGCCAACTCCATTTATAATTAAGCTTCGGCACCCAATCGTCGCAGTACCCAGGTTCAAGCGCCAGATAAACAGAAATCCAGTTTTGAGTATTTTTTTACCCCCAAACCTATTTCAAATGATTTTCAAAGGATTTTAATACTTGTATCAACTGTATTTAAGTCGTTTTTAGCTTCTCAAAATGTTGGTTTAATTATTTTGCAAAAGGATTTAGTTTGGAATAATAATTTTAAGTTTTGGCTTGGTTTCAACATTTGTATTTTTTTTATGAACTATTTGGTTTCTAAGGTGTTTTTCAATGGTTTTCTGATACTGTTTTGGATATATTGGCATGGAAATACTTATGGAAAGATGTTTTTACATCTGGTATTAGTTTTGGACATATTGCCATAGGTTTTGGAACCATTGGTTATGGTATTGGATTGGTTCAGAAACTTGGTTTGGAACTTGATATATGGTTTTGGTTTTTAGTGTTGGTAGGCTTAGCTTGGGATGGATACATACTACAGCTAGATAGTGAAAGTTAAGTTGGTCTCTATCTGGTTATTCTGTAGTGACAAATATGCATTACCACCATCGGGTGAGGTCTTCCAACGGGGAGCAACTGTAGCAATCTGTAGCCACCATGGGGTGAGGTCTACTGGTTATTTTGGTATTCGGTTTATTGGTTTCATGGACTCGATTCTACTTGTTAGCCTAATAACTGTATTATGTTTAGGTGCTCTGCTATTTTGTCTTGAGGTAGCAAATTGGGCTATAGTCTTAATCTTATAAAGAGGCTTATATTTTCATGAGTCCTATTTGAAACATTGATGCTGTTTTGGATTGGTGCTCCGCTATTTTGTCTTGAGGTAGCAAATTGGGCTATAGTCTTCATCTTATAAAGTGGCTTATATTTTCATGAGTTCTATTTGACACATTGGTGCTGTTTTGGATTGGTTTATGCTGGTTTTCATTTATGTACTTTATCTTGGTTTATTTTATCTCATAATGGTATTTTTTAAGAGGAAAAGATATGGTTTTTGGCATGCATGTTGCTACTTGCTGGGATTTTAGATCTCATATCGTGTTCTCAAATGTTTTGTTTTTAAATATTCCAAGAGAGGACGATCCAAAGGGGATAGCACCTATTGGGGATTGTGAGGAACGTGAGGAAGATAATTTAGAAGACCATATTTGCTTAATGTAGGGTAGTTTATCTATTTCAGCTATTTTGATGACATAGTAGGTTATTTGGCAAATGTGTAGGTGACTATTATTGTTATTGAGTAATTGAGAGTGTGAGACTTAAATTAGTCATTTTGGTTTCATATTTGTACTAAAGGCTTAAATGCTATTATTTGTGGTTTATTTGAGTTTTCAGATTATGTTATTGCTTCCGAATTGTTAATAAATAAAAGTTTTAGATTACAGCACTCTGATATTGTCTATAAAAAAGAAGATGGTGGCGTCTCTTGAGGTGAATTATTTGAGATTTAATATTATGTTATTGCTTCTGAATTATTAATAAAGAAAAGTTTTAGATATTGTCTATAAAAAAGAGCAGGTCATCTCTAGAGGCGACATCAGAAGATGGTGGCGTCTCTGTCAACACAGATTTGGGGAAGGTTCGTCATACTGCAGAGGTTCAAGCCCCCTTTAAAGGGAGTAATTCAGAGATCAGTATTGATAGGGTGCAGCAAAATAGTGGAGTCTTCTCGTCGGCGTCTCTGTTTCCATTGCATTCAAGAAGCCCAAAAAAGCATAGCAAGGAACAATGGAAGTCATCTCCTGCAGGTCACCAGTCATGCACTCATAGTTTAACAGCTGTAAGGTGTACTCCAGACGAGCGAAAAGGGGTCTTGTGCTTTCTAAATCCTATTCTCTGCCAAAGGTCAGTTGTGGTTATGAAATGGGGGCTCCTAGCAGAATGAATGATCCTTTGGGAGGATTGCTTGAAGGTTGTGTAGCCTTGCATCCATTCTTCTCTACTTCTGTACTTTCTCCTTCTCCTTCTGTACCCTCTTCACCCCAGCCGATCTCAGGTACACCTTTTTCTGGTGGTGTTTATATTAAAGATGGTATATTATCTCCTCCTTCTTATAACATTGCTATGGCACAAATGACGGGCTAGAATGTGCTGAATCGCCAAGGCTCAAAACAAATGAACGTGAACAGCGGAATGCTGATATTGCCAATAGAGTTTGGGTGAGGATATCAGCGGTGACATTTGGGAGAAGGTTAAGGCATTCTCAGAGGCTGTTACTGATACAGCCTCACATGCAAAAGGGGAGAAGATCCCATTATCGTCGGCTGTAGATTCCTTTAGGAGTAGAATAGGGGGTGGGGATAATGTTGATCAATGAAGATAATTACTTGGAACATTAGAGGACTAGGGGATGAGGAGAAAAGAAGAGCGGTTAGGGACCTTTGCAACCGATGGAGGCCAGATATCACAGTCCTCATGGAAACAAAAGCTGAAAGATTAGATTCTAATGCAATTAGGCAATTGCGGAGTGGAGGGGGAATCGAATGGTGTTTCCTTCCATCCATTGGTAGATCCGGGGGTATTTTGGTCATGTGGGACTCTTTGTCATTGCGTGGAGGGGAGGTGAAGGCAGGGAGTTTTTCCATTTCAGTGCAACTAGAGTCTAAGGTGGATGGTTTCAACTGGAAACTATCTGCAGTTTATGGTCCTTGTCGTCCCAAGGGAGGAAGCCTTTTCTGGAATGAATTAAGTAGGGAAAACCCAGGATTTAATGTCCCATGGTTGGTAGTGGAAAGACTTCAATGTAATTCAATATGCACACGAGTCCAACAGGGAGAGACCTAGAGTTACTAGAAGTATGAGAAATTTCTCAAACTAGATGCAACAAAATGAACTCATTGATTGCCCGCTCCTTGATGGTTCTTTCACATGGTCTAACTTACAGGATCAGCCTTTATGCTCTAGGCTGGATAGGTGCCTTGCTTCGGGGTCATGGGTAGGTCACTTTCCATTGATGGTTCAACACTTACTACCTAGACCCGTGTCAGATCACCACCCATTGCTTCTTTCAAACGAGGTCCGTCGAAATGGTCTGATCCCTTTCCGTTTCGACAACATGTGGCTGGATCACCCCTCATTCCCAAATTTGGTTGAGACCTGGTGGAAGGATTGGAGGATATTTCAAGATGGGCAGACTTTGTTTTCATGAAAGGATTGGTAGGGATAAAAAGGAAAGTAGGTTGGTGGAACAAAGAAAGTTTCGGAATGTTAGGGAATCAAAAAACGTTATCCATGGAAGAGCTAGCTTGATTGGACAACTTAGAAGGAGGTGGGAAATGGACCATGGATTTGAAGACTAGGAGGGGGGATATTAAGTCCACTCAGGATAGGATCCTTAAACTCGAGGAAATTCATTGGAAACAAAAGTCATGAGTGTCCTAGCTAAAAGAGAGTGACGGGAATACAGCCTTTTTTCATAGGATAGCGAATGGTCAGCGGTGTAAGAACACGATCTCAAAATTAGTGGTGGATGGAAGAGAAGTTGAGGATATGAGGGAAATAGGAGAAAATTTGATCCAATTTTACTCAAAGCTTTATAAATCTGAACAAGAAACCTGTTTCCATTTGAAATAAAGGAGCCAATAGAGATTAGATGATACAATGTGAGAGTGGATGGAAAGAGATTTTGAGGAAGAAGAAATTAAAGTGGTGATGAATCTGGATGGGGATAAGGCCCAGGGGCCTGATGGATTTACAATTTCATTCTTCATAAAGAATTGGGTGACAGGAAAAAGGGAACTAATAAAGGTGTTTGAGGAGTTTCAATCGACTAGAATCATTCATAAGATACCAATGCAACCTTCCTCATTCTGATCCCAAAGAAGGCAGGGGCAGTAGGCATAAAGGACTTTACACCCATCAGTCTAGTAACCAGCTTATACAAGATCATAGCCAAGGTGCTCTCCCTCAGGCTAAGGAAAGCCCTTCCGAAAATCATCACATCGAGTCAAAGTGCATTTGTAGAAGGGAGATAGATTTTGGCTTGCGCACTAATTGCGAATAAATGTATAGAAACCTTGTCCTGACCAAATGCCTCTGGAGTTATATGCAAATTAGATATAGAAAAAGCTTTTGATAAAGTGGAATGGAAGTTCTTAGATTCCATATTAGAATGGAAGGGTTTCAGTGTGATATGGAGAAAATGGATCATGGGATGTGAGGACAAGATGAATTTCTCATTTATCTTAAATGGATCCGTGGTAGATTTCTTCTCTTCGTCTAGAGGTCTCCTGACTCGTCAAGGGGACCCACTCTCTCCCTTTCTGTTCACACTGGTGACAGAGGCATTGCATGAGTTTATTGAGTGTGCAGTTGGGACGGGCTTAGTGCATGGGATCGATGTAGGTAGAGGCTCCCTTAAGGTATCACACCTTCAGTTTGCAAACAATACTTTGAAATTTATGAGAGCTGAAAGGTATCAATTCCTTTGGTTAAAAAGCATTCTTCACACATTTCATATGGTTTCAGGTTTAAAAGTTAATTGGAGCAAAGAGTACTAATATGGGAATGAATTTGAGGGAAGAGGAGGTTGAGGTCTTTAGTCGTATTTTGGGTTGTCAAGTTGGTCGATGCCCATTCTCTTACCTAGGTCTTCCACTGGGTTCACCTCCTAGGTCTGTTACCTTTTGGAATGCTGTGATTGAGAGAGTGGAAAAAACGTTGGCTACGTGGAAAAGAAACTACTTTTCCTTTGGGGGAAGGATTACTTTAATAAAATCTGTTCTTGTGAACCTTCCGATGTACTACATGTCACTGTTTAGTATGCCTAAGAGAGTAGTTGACATTCTAGAGAAAGCACAATGGGATTTTTTGTGTGAGGGAAGAGGGGTGAAGAGGACACATCTTGTGGGTTGGAAACAAGTGTGTAAGGCAAGAACGAAAGGGGGTATAGACATTGGCAACTTGGCATTGCGCAATTCATCTCTTCTGGCTAAGTGAATGTGGCAATTCAGCACAGATCAAGATAGTCTTTGGCATCAAGTGATTGTAAGTATGGATCAGGAGATACTGGATGGTCCATTAATATGAAGGCGCATCCGAATGCATGCAGCCCTTGGAAAGCCGTGGTCGCTATTGCACCTTCCTTTTATCCTCACATTTGTGGGCGACGATTCTTCCATCCAGTTTTAGCATGACCCTTGGTGGGGAAGTGAGGCATTATCTCTTGTGTTTCCCCATATTTTTTCTCTTGCCCGTCACCTTGATGCTCTCGTGTCTGCCATCCTATCTTGGTCCTGATTCGGTCTCTCCTGGAATCTTCAACTTCGTAGGGATCCCAGGGCTTCCAAGGCGGAAGAATTAGCTTCTCTTCTTGACTGTCTCAAGGACGTGTTTATTGACCACTCCAATGTTGATAAACCTGTGTGGTCTCCTTCTCCTTTAGGTTCCTTTCTTGTAAATCATACTTCAATCTCTTTCGTTTGGGGGGATCGGATCCTCCACCCCCTTTCTCGATGTCACGGCTATGGAAACCCAAAGCTCCTTCCTGAATTAAGGCATTTTTGTGGACCGTTCTCCTCTATAGGATTAACACTGCTAACCAGATTCAGAGGAGGTGGAAGACGATAGCCTCATCCCCTCACGTTTGTATGTTGTGCATGGAGGCTAGAGAGAGCATAGACCATATCTACTTAGGGTGCCGCTTTGTGTGGGCCATTTGGATGAGACTCCTTTATATGATGGGGACCTCATGGGCTCTTCTTCACTCTGTCATTCATATGTTAGACCAGTGGCGATTTAGTGGACTTGAAATGAGAGGACACATTTTGTATGGATTGGCTTTTCATTCAGTCGTGCAGCACATTTGGCTTGAGAGGAACTGCAGGATCTTCTAGGACAGGAGGGGGAGCGTGGAGAGTGTTTTCTTGTCGATCACCTCGTGGGTGTCTATTTGACTAGAGTTCAGGGATTTGAGTTCCTAAGATATTGTTAGAGATTGGCACGCATGTTGCTTTTGTTCTTGAGCAGTCTTTGAGGCCCCATTCCTCATGGGACCTCTTGACTGGGTTATAGTATCTTTTGCCCCCATATATATCATATTTCTCATTATTCATCAAAAAAAGATGTCTATAAGTGGCTTGATTCTTATTTTGGGCTCACAAAGGTTTCATACTTCAAATTTGGGTCCACTAATAAGGGGTGAACTTGGATCTAGTGCGTGACACCTTTTGTTACCAAAGTTTAGGGGAATGGCTATAGCTGAGATGATAAGCGAGTGGCATACGGTTTGTTTTCATCCCCATCTCAGAAGATCCTTGTCTCGAAGTGGAAGACGTTAGGGAGTGGTATGGGGAAGGTATATTTTTAAGGATGCCCTTTAGGAAATCAAGGTCCATCGGGTATGGGAGGTGTGTTTAGAGACCACTTGGGCGATGTTTCTTTCATCTTCTGCGAGCCAGTGGGCAGGGGAGATTCAGTGTGGTCTGAGGCTTCTAGTACTACTTTGTGGCTTGATTAGGGTGAGACAAGGGGGGATCATGAATTGCGAAATGGAAACAATGCAAGGTCAGTCATTAGGTGATGGCATCAAATATCAGGGGCTCGTGGAGGTAGATCCTTTACACGTGATTTGAATGTCTCGTTCAATCAAGTGCCAAGGGTTGCTAACCATATAGCAGATCGTTTAGCCAAGATGGGATCCATAAGAACAGAATTTTTCGAGAGCTCCATATGGGGAGTTTACGGAGGTTGTGAGGGGATAGGTGCTTTTCTTAATGTTACGATTACTATGTTTCTTCCATTTTGGAGTTGCATTTTGGCATGACAAGTTGTAGCTAGATCTCCTCATTTTTTAATATTCTTGTACTTTCTGTCCTTTCATCAAATATATTCCTTCATTATTCATCATAAAAATTAATTCTCTCTCTCTCTCTATCTTTTTCTAAGGAATAATGGATAGATATATTAGATGAGAGAGAAAAAATAAAGAAAGGCAGAAAAAACAACAACGTAAACATCTCATGATCCAAATTAAGAGACAGTATCGGCCAATCATCGAGAGTGAACATAAGTCCTTCTTGAGACACGCCCAAGATGCAGCCATCACTTCAAAGTCTTCTAATATCCTCTACATCTGTATAACACTTCCCACGAGAATACAAAGATTTTATGATAACCAAACAGCCCAAATTGTCACACAAAAAAATTGCATGGTACATCTGTTTTCCTTTCTTTCCAAGAAAGGGGAAGTGCCATTACTTTTCAAGGTCAGAAAACTTCTCAGGCATTACCCAACTTAACCCCAATATGCCAAACAAATGATAACAAAGGAAACCGATCACCTCACAATGGATGAATAAGTGGTCCACGGATTCTGCTTCTTTGAGGCACATGATGCATACATTTGGAGAAATAGCAAAAAATTTCCTTCTCTTTTGTAGGTTATCGAGAGTGTTTATTGTATTATGCATAGCAGTCCACAAGAATTCCAACGTCTTCAGAGGCGCTGGAGCATGCCAAAGAAAAGGGGGGTGGAAAGGGATGGGATCAACTCTAGGAACAAAAAAAATGTGGTGAAAGAATGACTATGTACTGAAAAAGCCATGAGGGGTAAGAGACCGACAACAGCCATCAGCCGCAGAAGACTCAATAATAACTTGACTAAGCTCATCCAACAAAGATGCTAGCCTCACCAGTTCCAAAGAACAGAGATCATGGCAAAATTGGAAGTTCCAAACCAAGCCTCTAGAATCCCAAGAAAGAATATCCGATACAAAAGGATCTAAAATGAGACGAATATGAAATGATTTTGGATACTGGTGGGATTGAAGAGTATCCCCCCACCATCTATCCTCCCAAGAACTAAGAGAAGACCTGGAGTGGAGGATGGGAGTCAGCAAGGGATAAAAGAGAGGTGTAAGAGCTGTTCCTTCTCTTTATTCCTTTCATATGTTTATTGCATCGTCATCATCTCAACAACATTCATTTGAGGCATACAAGGTTCACCATGCCGATTTGATGCTATTGCCATTGAGGCTTCTTTTGCGGTTTCGCTGAAACTTCACCAACAACCCACTGGTGCAATTAAATTTTTGTGCTACCATTCCCAAAAATAAAAAAATGAAAATAAATTATAAAAAGTTCAATCCTCATTTTTTTATTTTTTTGTTACTTCACCTTCCACACAGTAGTATAAGTGTTTTAAATTTTAAACAGGACAAGGGAAATTTTGTATATCCAAAAACAATTCTTGCAATAAACATCTCATTTATTTTTCCTTTCATATTCTTACATTAAAACTCTCATCTACATGTTCTCCCCTTCGAATGTCCCATATTCTTGGATATGGAAAAAATATACAGTTAGCCAAAACATTTCTTTGTGTTTCTTCTTTGTTGATCAAGATCAACGGAAGCCCATCATCCATTAGAAGGGTCACAAGATCTCAAACCTTTTGTTCAGTGAACAACATGCCCATTTCAAGGGAGCGGTTGGTTAAAAATGAAGAATCAAATGTTTGACCCAGTTTGGTTTATGATTGACTTTGTTTGTAATTATTTTTTTTAGGAAAGAAAGAAGAATTGGAAAAGGCTTCTTCAAGAAAAAGATATGGGAAAACAATTTCATCAACACTTATTGATACCATGAAAGATTCAACTATTGTTGGATTAGAAATAGGAAGCTTGCAAACCCCCTTCATCCTTATGCAAGAAGACAAGTCAACCCAAGCAAATTCCAAGATCAAGAAAGGCCTTCAAGAAATCGACCCTCCTCTCTCTTCCCCACTTTTTTGTGTTACTTTCAGATTCTTCACCTATTTGTTTCCACAACACATGTGCGCAGTAAAACTATGTAGATTTCATTTGGCACAAGGAAAAAACTCCTCTAGCAAAATCCTTTCAACTCTATTTTGATTTCTATTGAAACCATCAAAATTTTGCTAGGACCACAAATGATAGCATATGTTGCCTCTTTTTGGCCTAACATTCTAATCCAAAGATTATAGCAGCATCAATGGCAATCATGCAAACTTTTCTTTCAATTTGATTGAACCAAGGATTGACTTTTTGGTGTCGCTTGGTGCGCCGCCAGGCGGCCGAAACGAGATGGGGTCGAAATTTTGGCGAAATTTCGTTGAAATGGCCCGAAACAGGGTTTTTAGCAAAATTGGCAGCGTGCTGCCGAAATGCCATTTTTGCAACAAAAAAAACATAAATAAGTTGAAATATATATATATATATATATATTTGACATAATTCTATACAATTTATATGCGAAAATAGATAGAATAAGGAAGTATTTTATCTGATTTACAAATACAAGCACATGAATATAAACAAATACAACAATTAGCAAAATTGTTGGCGTGCCGGCGGCATGCCAGAATTTCACCAGAATTAGCAAAATTCTGGCGAAATTAGCGAAATTGTCGGCGTGCCGACGAAACACTGGAAAATAATTTCGGAGTCATTTTTCGTGCCGCTAAGGGCACGAAAAGCAAAATTTCGGCGACACCTAACCTTGGATTGAACCACATCATTGACATAACATGCTAGGAGCAACTCTCCCCTTGGGACATCCAATTCTAATTTGATTGACACATGCTCGTCGATATACCCTCTTTATGTATCATTAATCCAAGGTAACAAAATATTGCTTATAGGGATAATTCTTACTATTGGTTCACTATTATTAAGGTTATGCTCCATATACCCAATTCTTAGTTCAATTTATTTTATAGAGGTAAAAGACACAACTGAAGACAACTTGCCACTACTCCTAGGAAATGGAAAAATATACTACATATATTTTTCAATCAGTAGCAAAGCCCAAAAAATAGCCAACATAATACCTAGCATTCTCACATGATCAATGCGTTCTAAAATAAATGTCTATTCTTAGTGTTACTTATTTTGTAGAGTTAAATCATTTAATGTGAGATCAAGGATTAGAATACATGATTTGAGATAAAATTATGGAATAAACATTAACTTTAACTTGAAGAGATATTATCAAATAAATGATGAACAGGTAAAGACATTTCAGTATTTAGAAAGGGTTTTCCCTTCCCACAGTTAATGTGAAGTCAAAGCCAAAGCCGTGAATAGCTCAAATTTTTATTTTTATTTTTATAATTGATGATGTATATATTAAGAAAATAAAAGATAAGTACAAATTTTAACTACATGAATAGCTCAAATCCAAGTAGTTAAAATTTGAATCAGTCCTTACTTATCTTTAAACAAATTCTAAATAGTTTCAAAATTTATAATGTTAACAGCATCATTTGAAACACTGCCACTAATTAGCAGATTCATTGGATTGAGAGGGAATTATAGCAAGTCAAATATCAGAAAGCATATGGGAATTGGATACAGGCAAGGCACAAAACCCCAATGGTTTCACTTCATAATTCTATCAGGACTGTTATGAAGAGGTTTCAGGAAACCTTTCAATAGTCAAATGATCATTAAATCAAGGTTTACCATTCGATGCCGCTGGATATGCCACCTAGGGCACAAAACGAAAATTTCAGCGACATGACGCAAGAAAAATAAAAAAGAACAAAAAAGGCGACATGATACAGGAAAAATAAAAAAGAACAAAAAAGGGGGTTTTTTGGATTTGAGGGGAATTTCACCCAAATCGAGCGAAATTTTGCTATATTTCGTCACTTTAAATGGCAAAAAAGTAATTTTTTGTTAAAAAAAGTAGCGTTTCTCCCCATTTCGCTTAGCACGCCACCTTCTTTTCATCCATGCCACTCAAAATTTCGCTTGATTTGTAAAAAAGCGAAATAACCCTACAACATGCATTGCGCGATATCCGAGAGCGAAATTTCAACAGAAAACATTGCATTAAAGTATCTAATGCAACCTTTTCGTTGTTAAGTCCTAAAAAAGAGGTCAAGGAGATAAAGGTTTCAGCCCTATACCACCTTGTATGAAATTATTACAATATTCTCCTTAGGCTTAAGGATAATGGAATCTATCATAAATCATCATTAAGGTTGTAAGGAGCCTGTCCAAATTTAATATCTTGACCAGTGTCAAACCTTAGCTTGTTAATCTTCGAGATTATAAAGGCCGATCATTGGAGGAGAGGTAGGGAAACTGTAGAATCTTGAATTTTGAAGAAATAATAATATAATTATAAATCTTATTGTTAGAAGAATAAATTTGGGATATTGAGGAATAAATATTTAATCTAAGTATTTGGAGGATTAATATTATAATCTAAATTCACATTAAAAATAATAAGGAGAATAAATCTGGAAATTTTGGAAGAAATTCGATGGATAAACATGTCATAATCAAGAAAAGGGTATTTTAGTCTTTTTCTATTAAGCCAATTAATAAATTGATTAATTAAATAATATTAAAGTTAAAACAATTAATTAGATCTAAGTTAAGTTGAATTTGGATTCAGATTGCTTGATTTATGGCTTAATTAATGAAAAAGGGCCTATCGGTAATTATAATTAATTAGGAGCCTTAAATTAGGAAGAAAGAGAGACTTTGGGGTGACTTGGTAATATTTAAAAATATGATGAAACTAGATTAAAATAGAAGTTTATTTATTTGGGGAGTTAAGAGAAAGGATTTAAAAGAAGAATTAAAAAAAATAGGAAAGTAGGATTAGTAGGAAGGTTTCCAAATATAATTAGGACTCCTAGTTGGGTGATTGTATAAAAGGAGGGAGATAGAAGGTTTTGGGGTTTCTTTGAAGGATCCTACGATCAAGAGAAAGAGAGAAAGGGTGGAGCTCACGGCTGGGTCTAGAACAAGAGAGAAATAGAAATCGACAAGAGGAGGAAGAAGAAAGAGAAAAAGAAAGGATTTATTGCATTCTAGAGGTAAGTAGTAACATTTACAACTTGGAACGATTGCATGATTTATTGTTTAATCAACAAATATGGATTCCGAAGGTTTTGTTGGATGTTTTGGATGGTTTATAGATTGTTTAGAATGGATTTGATGCGCTTTTATGGTGATTTAATAAATTTTTTATTTTGAAGATTCATAAACTGTCAAATATGTTTAAAAGTGTGGTTTTTGGTAGGTTTTGGATTGAGATTTATTTCAAAATTATGATTTAATGTGTTTGGTATGATCTAGTATGATTAGAGAATGATACTACATTATTTCGAAGTGATTTGAGGTTTTGGATTGGGGTTATTTGATTTTAGTTTGAAAAATCACGAAAAATAGAAAAACTTATTTGATTTTTGCGAATTTGAACTAGCGCCCGAATCATGGTTCGAACGCTGGATTGAGCGCCCTTTGTTTTGTATGTTTCTATTTAGGATGCCCACTTCACCGTTTGAACGACCAAGCAGGCACCCCACCTGAGTTTTTATTTATTTTCAAAACCCAAGAGTTGATTTCAAGAGTTGAACGAGCGCCTAAGTCATCGCCCAAATGCCATAGCGAGCGTTCAAGTCTAAAATCCAAATCATTTAACGCCTGATAGAATGCTTGAACGTTGTGTTGAGCGATTAGGTTGGAAATTTAGTTTAACCGAACGCCCGAGGCACCGCTCGAGTGCTATATTGAGCGTTCGTACCCTATTTTCATATTTTGAGGAAATTGTGTAATTTTTTATTTTAAAATGATTTTTGAGCGATTTCAACTCATGCACCAATTAGATTAAGGTATTTTGAGAGTATCTACAATAGCCAAAGAATTATTTCAATTCTCATAAAGATTTTGGTTACGTTCTACTAAATGACTCTTGTTTTGGGTTTATTGTCCCAAATTGATTTCTTTTCAACTTAGCTTGATATTTTTTGATTCTTACACTTGTATTTAAGCTACCTAAAGATGTTCTCAGAGTTGTTATGACAGAATTGAGATTATTTTCCTTCGTGTATCTCGGAGTAGTTATTTTCTCACTCATGTAGCTTGGGTTGAGGCTTGGATTTCCTCCATGTATCTTGGAGTTGACTTGTGGATTTTTTTTGTTTCCGTGTATCTTGGAGTAAATTTGGTACCTCTTCATGTATCTTGGATTGAGGATTTGGCTTCCGATGTATCTTGGGATAATCTTTTGGGTTCCTCCATGTATCTTGGAGTGATTTATATTTTATATTGATAACGTTGAATTACTTGGATTTATTTAGGATATTGAGGATGTTTGCTTTGTGTCTAATAGGCATAGCTTGTAATAGATCCATAGTTTAGCTAGATAGCGAAATAATTCATTCTTTGTTTAGTTAATCCCGTGTCCATTTATGCGTTTCCACCATGTATCTTGGTGAAGCTTTCCTGTATCTGGTTGTACTGTAGCAATCCCACCCGTCGTGTATCTCCACGTGGTTACTATTTTGGGTTACCCACCGTGTATCTTGGTTTGATATTCCCACGTTGGTTATTGATATTGTTGCAGTTTGATTGGATTGTACTTGCCAACCCAATTCTGTATCTGGTTGGGTTCTCCCCTATGTTGTCGATTGCGTATCTCGGCCAACATACAATGGGAGGTGGCAATTGGTATGAGTCTTAACTTCTCAAAGAGGTCTTATTTCACGAGTCATGTGATGTCACAATTGTGTGGTGTGCTGATTGTATTATCTAAGTATTAATTATTGGCTTTGCTTTGGAAATATGCAATTTAGATTTCATACTTTATTATTCATGGATATTTGCACTTGGATTTATCATTGAAACCTCATGAAAAAGGATTTTAAATTATATGGACCGTTTTCTCTCATGCCTGTTACTACTTGCTGGGATTTTATATACTCATACCGTTGTTTTTAATGTTTTGTTTTCAGATACTCCTGGAGAGGACGTTCAAGTTGGGTTAGAGATTCTTGAGAGTAATGTAGAGGATGTAGAGGAACATATGATAGCATGTTAAATTTCTTTTATATTATGATAGGAGATTTGTCTAGGAGTTCTTCTTTATGATAGGTTTTAGTAAGTATTGAGAACAATTAGTTTACCCTTTTATTTTCAGATTTGATGTATCTAGTTGGAAGTTTATTTGAAAACTAGCACTTTAATATTGAATTAATGGAGTTGTTTTAGATTTCGATGCACTTTGATTTACCTTTAGTCTTTATGCTCTAGATATTAATTCTTTTGTTATCACTAAGTAATGCCTTGATATGGGGAAAAAAAAAAACTATCGGATTCGGGGTGTTACAGAAACTCCTAATTTTACACCTTTAGGATCATTATTTGACCTAAAATAATATAATAAGAGATAGAGGGTTAAGATTAAGGTACCGTTTGGTAACGTTTTTCAAAAGTGCTTTTTTGCTTTTGAAAGCAAAAAATTACTTTCGAAAGCAAAAGTGTTGTTTGGTTATGCACACATGAAGCAATTTATAAGAAGCAAAAAAGAAATTTCATTGCTTTTCAAAAGAAGCATAGAAATGTTGCTTCTCACTTTAACCATAATTTTACTTTCTTGCTTCTAAAACCCTCGACACAAAACTAGACTAGGAAAAAATTGACCCATCATGTCCAATCCAACCTAAATAAATGGTTTACTAAATCCCCAAGGTTGGGGATTTAGTAAACCATTTGTATTCGGGTCAACTCGAATCTAGCCCAATAATGATCCGTTTAACCCGATAATAACCTGTTTAACACGATAATGACCCGATTATCCCAATAATGCCCTGCTTAACCCAATAATGATCCGTTCTACCCGATAATGACCCGTTTAACAAATAATGGCCCGTTTAACACGATAATGGCCCGTTTAACCTGATAATGACTTGTTTAACTCGATAATGACCCGCTTAACCCAATAATGATCCGTTTAACCCGATAATGACTCATTTAACTCAATAATGGTCCTTTAACTCGAAAATGACTCGTTTAACATGATAATGACCCATTTATAATTAAAAAATAAAAATAAAAAAATTTAATCAGGTTGGTGGGTTGAACCTGATTATTGGGGAGTTGGGTTTGGTTTTGGGTTTTCCCAACCCACCAATAAACAAATTCAACTTGAACTGACTTGATTATTGCTCAACCCATTACAATATACGTCAAGTATATTTTTAAGTAAAATGCATCAACTGTTTACGGTAGTTTTATATGATAGCATAAAAGCAATTTATATGCTACTGTAGTTACCAAACATGCTTTTTTGCTTCTTAGCAGAAAAGCAAAAGTTTACCAAACAGCTTTGCTTCAACAAAAGATCTTTTGAAAAGCATAAAATTACTTTTTTGCTTTCTTGCTTTTGAAAGCAAGAAAGCAAAAGCGTTACCAAACGAAGCCTAAAACTTAAGATAAGATAGGATGGGAAATACACCTAAATTAATGAAGGATATAAAGGTATTTTAATGAAGAAGGCTAAGTAGGGTGATTTCTTGGCTCACTTCCACATACACATTCTCTTGGAAGCTAGTCCATCAAATTTGATTGGCTAGCTAACTGCCACATGAAATGAATATCTATTCCATTCTTATGCAAGCAAGGCTCACCAACTTGGCTAATAAGGTTGCCACAGAAAGAGTGGAGTTCCTTCTAGATACCCCCTAGAGGAGATGTATGGGAAGGTGATTATACAATTTTGAGGGAGTATTTTACTTGTGCCCTTTTTTTTCTCTTACCATTCTTAATGTCAACAAATTGCTATACAGATTCCTTTTACATTTATATATGTTATAAACAAAGATTGACTTTTCGGTGTCGCCTGGTGGCGAGATGCTGGAGAAATTCCGGCGAAATGGTCAGAAAATGAGTTTTTAGCGAAATCGGCGGCGTGCTGGCGAAATGCTCTGATTTGTGCAAAAACAGCGTAAATAAGCTAAAAAACATAATAGACATGATTCTATACAATTTATATGCGAAAAATAGATAGAATAAGGTAGTATTTCATCTAATTTATGAACAAATACAAACACATGAACATAAACAATTATAAGGCTACAACTACAAGCACATTAGACCAATTTGGCGAAATTCTGGCGAAATTAGCGAAATTGGCGAAATTGGTGGCGTGCCGGTGGCACCCCAGCGAAATGCAGGGGTAGCCATCTCGGTGGTATTTTTCGTGCCACTGAGTGGCCGAAAACCGAAATTTCGGCGGCACCGCCAAAAAGTCAAACCTTGGTTCTGAATAATGTTTGCTTGTCAAAAGGAAAAACATACATATCTCAAAAATAAACTTGTGAATTGTTTCGACGGACCATACCAGCCATTGTGTAAAATCCATATGGGTGTTCTTCATAACCAAACATTTCCCTTAGTTCCTCTCCATAAAATTTGTACACCATCACACCCAAGAAAGCCACAACCTGTCACAATAATAGTCTTAAATTTTCACCAAAAATAAAAATCAACAGACTTCTACATAACTTTAATTATACATTGGGAAGCAAAGTATAATGACAGAAGAACACAGAGAAAAACAATGAATCATATAAACTCAATATAATCAAATCAGCCTTCTTCCATGACAATCAGTTGACGAAAATGACAATATCATGCACGTTAAGGAAGGGATTGGTAGATTATAAGACTTCAATAACTGAATCACTTGTAGACCAACCACATGTAGAAAACATTAATTAACCGGGTAGACAACACACCATTGTCTATTTGCCTATATGCAGCAATTTGGACCAAATCAAAAAAGGGTGCTTAATCAAAGAACAACAATTTTCTTCAAATACAATAAAGTGAATGGTAATTGCAATAACAAATAGATAATCTGAACTTAATATATTTATGTTCTAAAACACTAATTGCAAGAAATAATAATTATAAATTGGAGCACTGCCAATAATCATAATATCTAATAAGCTTGTAGTCTAGAATTCCCATGGAGACAATACAACATGTTATATAATATCAATGTTGAACCATATTATTTAAATTCATTGTATATGTTTAATGAATTTTACTCCTAGCTTCTGAGGGGAAAAATTGTTAGATGTCAATATCTTCGTGGAAAGCACGAACATCACAAATGCAGTGAGATAATTCATTTTCTTACCAACTGAACAATTACAAAAATGAATGCATGGTCCCTAAGAACAAGAAGCCTGAATTTCAATCTCAACCACCAGCGATCCGGTGGAACATTAGCACGTAATACGAACAGCGCCCTGCACTCTGTACAGTGTGCAAAAGCAAATCCCTCCTGACATGATGAAGTAAATATAAAGTTAAATCCTCCAGAGTCAACAAATAAATTTAATATCTTTAACTCACTACAAAACAAACAATGCAGATGCAAAATGATACATCAGAAGATTTCAGGACATAAAGCTCAAGCTGCAGTTCAAGAAGGTAAATATGTCTGCAGATGGGTCTCTTG
Organism: Buxus sempervirens; assembly: GCA_947561395.2. Classification (NCBI taxonomy): domain Eukaryota; kingdom Viridiplantae; phylum Streptophyta; class Magnoliopsida; order Buxales; family Buxaceae; genus Buxus; species Buxus sempervirens. The sequence goes on along the minus strand of OX387194.1, from coordinate 24,258,722 downwards.
CAAACTAACCAGAGAAAACCAATACATTTAACTAGTTCTCCAATAAATTTGGTAATACTAGAAAGCATATTGTACTATTATTATTGAAAACTATTAGTGAAAACATCATGAAACACAGAAATATGTTACATAAGCAGGCAATAAATCAGAAGATTATAATCAAATATGAATTAGCATGGATCATGTTTCATGGCCACATAACATTAACGTAAGACCCAGATAAATGAGCTATTACCTTGGTTGATCTCCAATGATCAAGACATGATCTATGCACATACTTCTGAGTGCCTCGGCAATGGCAGGGTGCTATCAGATCTTCACCTATGCATGGAAAGGCAACTTCTTCAATATAACCAATTAAAAGAAAGAGTGCCTCACGTAGCAAAAATAATTACAAGTAACATTAGAACAAAACAATGTGAACCAACTGAGCTGGTAATCCACTCCTTGGAATGTATAAAAAAAATAAAATAAAAGACATCAATCATTAAAGGTTTCATGGACCTCCAATTTCAAAGCATATCCGACACTGTGGATGATCTGGATTGACTAGATTGCAATGCTCATCAGCATCAAGACTTTGAAGATCATTGTCATTGACAACAGAGCATTCAGCAACTCCAAGTCTAATTTCACATGTAGGACGGGATTCCCTGGCTCTTTCCACAATGTTGGACTGACATAAAATGGGTTCTCTTTCTGAAAGATCTTCTGTCTGACTATCGTTTGATGCCAATGGCATTGCGAAAAATTTCCAATCAGGATGAGACTGCACCAGACATCACCAAAGAGGTTATTTCTGCCTAGCATTTCAAAATAAAGTTAAAAACCCTGCAAAATATGGAACAAGTAACTCCATTCAGGCACCATAAAGTTCTCTCAAACAAAGAGCATATTGTTGACAGCCAACCATAAATTAAAATTCATCAGCCTATCGGAATTATTATCTTCGAATTCACGGTAATCAAACATACACTTAAAAATACAATATTCTTAATATAAATAACAAAAAAAATAACAAATAATCTCTTATCTCAACTATTTGCCATCGGCAACATGAATATTGTTCCTCTATCCTAATCTGTCAAATATCATGCATTCAATTAGATTATAATCATCTACATGCTTTCTAAGTAATTCTATCTAGGTTCCTTTTGGCTTTCCATTCACTCTCTAAGATCCTTTCATTGGTACACTCTAAAATCATCTCACAATGGCCTTCCTTGGTCTTTGCTTTGCATGCCTAAACTATCATAACCCACTGTACTTATCTCCTATTATATATGTACATATACACACACACACACATAATTTAAACTTCCTAAGAATCTCTGCAATTGTTTTTTGTCTTTTATTTCATCTGGAAATTTGTCTCCGAATGAAAGTGATCTTTCAATTGGCTTAATTGTGCCTTGATGGATGATATGTCCTTAAAATTTTATTTTGGTTTGAAACAAGACTACTTTAGGTTTTGAGACAACTAATCCATTATGCTTAATTATTTGTAAAAATTGAATACCCCTAAATCTGAGGATCTTTAAATATTTACCAAGAAGAAAATAACTACTTGCTAAAAGAAAATGTTAAAACATAGATCTAACAATGGAAATGTAAATAAGGAAATAATAACATGAAAGTCTAAAGGACCCTATAGACTTTTAGTTTCGGCCGTTTGCCTTCGCAGACAGAAGAACTGCTCCTTGACAGTGACGGTTCCGACGTCTATAGTTGCCAAGATCGGATTGGTTACCAGAATAGACGGGGTGTCCTTAGACAATTTGTTATTGAAATAAATAAAGCAATAAAGTAAAACAATAAATTAATCAACAAGAACCATGATAACAATCACTCACCATGTAGGCGGTTAACGATCAAATCACAGGATCTTGGACTTGGATAGAAAATACACAGAAAGAAAATAAAATCAAGATCTATAAGTCTCAACACCAGCCATAAAGGTGGTTTCTGTCTAAACCACTAGATCTTGGTGCTCTTGTGCATGCAAGAAAGTATATAAAGAAACAAACTTGGACTCTTTATTTGATTTGAACTAAAATAGTACATGAGATTTAGATTACAACATTGAAATTGAAAATACAAATTAATTAAAACTAGACATTAAACTTAAAAGTAACATAAAAGAGATATGATAATGGAGGATTGGGAAGAAAGGTAGAAGTCTTTGATGAAATGGGGGGTTTGAGGAGGAAGATAAGTTTGAGAACTTACAAGATTGAAAGAATGAAACTTGAGGATGAAGCTTCCTTGGATACTTGAACACTTGAACTTGTAGATTAAAATTGAAAGAAGAGAAGAAAAGAGAAGAAAAAGGCTTGAGCTCCAAATGAAAAACTTATTGTAGAAGGAAAAGGGATGGTCTATTTATAAACAAGGGAAGGTCTTGGACTTGAAATAAAACTTTAAAGTCCGAATAGTAAGCACCAATGATGAAGATTACTATTCTTTTCTTGAAGAGAATCTTGACTCTACTATTCACTCTTGTCCTTTATACTTTTACAAAAGGAATCTAATCTTGTTGTCTTGTCTACTGATGTGGCAAATTGATGACATGGCAGTTGATGATGTGGCAAATTGATGGTTTGGCATTTGATGACTTGGTATTTTGATGATGTAGCATGATGTAGCACTTGCTGGTAATTTTTCAAATATTGATTTCAAAATCTTCAGAGTTTGAAATGTAGTTCTTCACCGATTCATCGTCTGATTCATTCTTGTTTAACTCTTCTAATGCTGCTAACAGTTATCTCTTGTATTCTGCTTTTGTCTTAAAAGTTGCTAACGATACTTGGACTTGGCTCTTTTGCATTAAAAATTGTGATTGTGATAGATCTGGTGCTTGTAATTGGCATGTTCCTTGCCGAAGCCATTTTGAGATTTGATTGACATACACATGTTCTACATTGAATTGGTCCCACCACTTGACCTTGAATTGTCTTGCTAAACCCGAAAACGGGGAATCATTTTGAGCAATTATATAATCCTAATAAAGAAACCATGACATGCTGAAATTTATGTAGAAAAGCAAAATTTGAGGAAAAAATTAAAGATGGTTGGATTGGGTCTTCAACTGACTGTGAAACATGGCATATCCTTGCAAAACTAGTGGAGGAAAAATTTCCGGAATAGGGCCAAAATAATTCCACCATTCATAAAACTATGAGGGGATTGATTCTTTAAAATTTTTCTTTGAAAAATAAAATAGCCATGAATGCAATCCCAATATGTATAAGTTTGTGGATTGAATTTATGAGAGAATGATTCTGGTTGTGATGGATGACAACCCCAAGTAGTCAGATTGTGAACTTGAACAATTTGGCAAGTAGAACAAATAATGGAAGAATTGGGATCTTTGGGATTTTGATGATAATGTTTAAAAAGTGCAGAATTTGTATATACTAAGATAAATTCATAAAAAATTTTATTTTCGAAACAATTTCTCATTGGAAATTCCCAATTTTGTTTGAAAGTAATTTTGAGAAACTTGATTGAGATTATTTGAATAAAATTCTCTTTCTATTGTGAAGACAGGTAAAATTTTTTGTTTTGAAAAATAAGGATAAGGATTTTTTGATTTGAAAATTATGGGGTCAAAAACCTCCACAACTTGTTCAAATTTTGAAGGTTCTGCAACTTCTTTCCCTTTTGTATTTTTCTTCACAACCTTATTGAATGGTTGTGATACAATTGATAATTGGTCTGTAGGAACATATTCTTGGGGTTTTATTTGCATCAATTCCATCTTGAGCTTTGCCACTTATTCTTGTACTTGATCATACCATGATGGTTTTGAAGTTTGGGATTAGTTTGATTGTGAATATGATTGAGGAGTTATGAATTGTATAGGAGTTGATTGTTGAACTTGCTTGGGTTGATTGTTTGGATTAAGTTTGACAAATGTGGTTGGCAACTGTCTCGGCATGATTGCCATGTAGGAATTCTCGGGTTAGGAAATTTGGAAGGGAATTTGATTCTCCTTTAATGTATTCAATATCAAAATAAAAAATACTTAATATAGCTTGCCACCTGGCAAAAATCTGTTTTGAAGCCAAATTCTTAACATATTTTTGTAAAACACTTTTTGCTGCTTTACAATCAACTCTCAACAAAAACTTTTGATTTAACAAATCCGACTGAAACTTTGAAATGCATAAAACAATTGATAAAATTTCTTTTTTAATTGTGGAATAATTTTTCTAGTCATTATTCCAAGTCCCTAAAGTATATTTTATTAACTATTCTTGATTATCTATTTTTTGTTTAAGAATACCTCCATAACCTAGATCAGAGGCATCAGTTTCTACTACTTTAAATGCATTTGGATTTGCTATTGCTAAACATGGTAAATTTTTAACATTTTCTTTTATTTGTTTGACGATTTTTGTATGTTCATTTGTCCATGGTCCTGCATTTTTTCTAAGTCTTTTCTTAATAATTCTACTGATTGGCTTAAATTTAGATAATAATCAGACACATAATTTAAACTTCCTAAGAATCTCTACAATTGTTTTTTGTCTTTTATTTCACATGGAGATTTGTCTCCAAATGAAAGCGATCTTTCAATTGGCTTAATTGTGCCTTGACGGATGATATGTCCTAGAAATTTTATTTTGGTTTGAAACAAGTCTAACTTAAGTTTTGAGACAACTAATCCATTATGCTTAATTATTTGTAAAAATTAATTTAGATATTTCAAATGTTGTGCAATTGATGAAGAAAATACCAAAACATCATCAATGTACACTATTGTAAAATTGTCATATTGATTAAAAATATTATTCATAATTTGTTGAAATTCGGATGGCGCATTTTTAAGACCAAACGGCATTACATTCCATTCGTGGTATCCAAATGGAACTATAAATGCAGTTTTGTGTCTGTCTGACTCTCCAATTTGAATTTGCCAAAATCCAGATTTCATATCAAATTTTGAAAATATTTTAGCTCCAAGTAATCTTTGTAATAAATCTTGTTTATTTGGAATTGGCTATCTAATCCATTATAATGCATCATTTAAAGGTTTATAATTAATTAATAATCTTGGAGTTCCTCTTTCTATTTTAGAATTTTTATTAACATAAAAAACTGAACAACTCCTAGGAGATTTACTTGGCCTAATTATATTTTTATCTAATAAGTCTTTAATTTCTTTTTTACAATATTGTAATAATTCTTGATTCATTTGAATTGGTCTAGCTTTAGTTGGAATTTGGTCTTCTGTAAAGCCTTGTTTATAAGGTAGACTAATTACATGTTTTTTCCTATGCCAAAAAGTATTAGGAATGTCTGAGCAAACTTCTTTTCTATCTTGAGTTTGAAATTGTCTATTTGTTGAATTATTTGTGGACTTTGTAACAATTTTTATATGTTTTTGTTTTCAATTTCATCTTTTAAAAACATAATTTGTTTCTCCTTTCTTTGAATTATATTCGCTTTATTTGTTATTGACAATTGTCTTAAAATATCTAGTTCTTTGTTGCTTGTTTTGTAACAAAATTGAAATTTATTCTTTTCTCATTTCTTTGAGTTTCTAGACCATTTGCTGTAACGGTAAACGGTTGAATTAGTGTAAGAAAAGGTGTTCCTAGAATTACTTGTTTACTTAAATCTTTAACTAGAATAAATGGTGTTTTAATACAAATATTGTTATTGCAAATATGTACGTTTGATAGTTAGTAATTTATCTTGATCCACTTGCAGTATGTAGTCTTTCTTTTGTTTTTCTAAAGTATTTTGAAGGGATTAATCCTTCTTGCATACAATATAAATCAGCTCCGGAATCAACTAGAGCTACTGAATTAAAAGTATATTCTTTATTTATGACTAAATTTATTCTAATGAACCATTTTCTATAATTTATTCCTGAAATTACATCTAAGAATTGTTTGTTTCTATTCCTTTTGAGGTTGAAGCCATATCTTCTAGTATATTGTTTGGTATATTGTTGTTCATTATTTTATTTTGTAAAGTACTTGTAATTTATTTTAATTCTATTAATTCTATTTTTATTTGATTTATTACATGTTTTAAATCTGGAATCGTAGTTTCTTCTTCTGGTGAGTTTTTAAATCTGTTCATTATTTCTTTAAAATCATAAATGTTTTGCTGTTTATGAAGTACTTGTTTTTCTGAATTTATTGGTTTATTAAAAGATTGTCTTAATTTTTGTAAAATATTTTTTCTTTCTTGTGGATCTTGGATTTCATCTATTATATCTAATAATAAAGATTGTTCTCTTGTAATCATACATATACTTGGTTTGTCACAACAATTATTGTAACATATTTTTGGTCGTTGCTGTTCTATTTTTGATTCATACGCGTCACTTGAACTAAATACTTCATCTGAGGAGATTAACTCATCTTCTTGAACTTGATTTATATCTTCATTTTCTATTTCTTCTACTTCTTCAAGATCTGAATCATCTAATACTAGAATATTTTCTAATTGATTTTTTAATTCTTGTGATAATTCTAGTTCATTTATTTTTTTGTTTTAATCTACACTCGTTTGCATAATGTCCTATTCGACCACACTTGTAACAAGAAATTTCTTTATTAAATTTTTTGAATGATCTTTACTCATTGGGTTTCTAGAAGTACTTGGCTTTGGTTTATTTTCTTTGGACTCTTCTTTAAATTTTTTATAATGTTTGTCTTTTAGTAGATTTTCTATATTTTTTGCTAAGTTTGTGTTCTTTTCCTTTTGATGGTATCTTAATATTTTGATAACCATATTGACTGCAAAATGAACCTAATTCCTTTTTGGTTATTAAATTTTCTTTTTAATTTGTTGTTTTAATTTTAAATCTATGCATATTGCTAATCCTTCAACATTTATAGTTGTTATTAAATCTCCATAAGTTAGTTTAGCATACGAGATTGATCATTTATATAGTTTTGTTAATTTTGATTTTATTTTTCCAGAAAAGGATTGCGATAGTCCAGAAAGAAACTTTTTCTTTCCAGAAGGGTTGGCTACAAGCATCTCTCATCATAACTTTTGATAATAAAATATCTTTATACCAATGAAAATCTTGTAATTTCCTACATCTAAGATTTAATAACATTTCAGATGAATTATCTTTTATTTTTTATGGATCTCCTAAATACATTTTTGCTATAGAAAAAGTTAAAGTTGAAACTGGATCACAAATTTCTTCACCATCTTCAGTTTTTATTGGTTCTTGATCATTATCTAACTTTATAGCATTTAAAATATTGTACTTTTCATCTTCTGTGAGATAATTATCCCACCAAGCTTTTAGATGACCAGCAAATCCTACAATTAGGGTTTGAGCTATTGCTTGATCTGAAATATTTTCTTGTTTAATTTTATATGCAGTACTTACCATTGTCATATGTTGTAAAGTTTCCATAATTAAATGTTCAGTTTTTCCATCAATGTTCCATTCATATATTGTATGTGGATTATAAGAAGCTTGAGTAAATTGGTTTTTTTCTTCAAATTGCATATCTTGGAAAGTTGGTCTCAGATAAAAATTTCTTTTACTTGACCATTTCATTTTGATTATTTCTAATTTATCTTCATTATCCAAATATTTATTAATTATAATAATATCTTTGTCTGTAGCCTTTAATTGTTTTGGAGTTTTCGGAGTTTCTTGAGTGTCTAATATATATAACATATCTTTTAATCTTTCATTTATTTCAGTCTCAAAACTTTTATTTCTTAATTGTTTTGTTAATGATTTAGGTATTTCGTGTGGTTTAAATATTGGAGTGTTTTTTGATTTTGAAGGTGGACTTTCATCTTGTATTTGAACAATTGTTTCTATCCTATCTATTTGTTTTCCTAAAGTATTTAAATGCTTATCTGTAAAATTATTTTGTTCTATTATATTTCTTATATCTTTACCTGTAATAGGTTCTTTCTCTTGTGTATTTTGTTTTATTTTAAAAGGCGAAGCCGGTATTTCAGTATTTCGTGTATTTATTGTTATTTGTTTGAGTGGTGGATGTACAGATGTTATATTATTTCCATCTGTACAGTGCCATATTACTATAACTTTGTCTAAGACTGATAAATCATCTTCAAACCATTTTCAAAGAAAAACATATGACATTTTATTGTGTTTAAAAATTCATAGTATTTTTCTTGAATTTTCTTTCTTTGTTCTTTGTTGTATGTTGTAAAGAAATGTTTTCTTTTTGGTTCATTTTTTTATAATTAAAAATCCGTCTTAAGAAATTCTTTTTCAATTTTAAATTTTTTTTCTATCATTAAGAATTCAAGATTAATTTGTTCTGGATCTTGCATTTGAGATAAAGTCGGTGACATACTTTGTTCTTCTTCTTTTTCATTTTCTTTAACTTGTTTGTAAATTGGTTGAACTACGTTTGTTTAAGTATTTAACGCTGTTAAATTAATAGTTGATGGAATTGATGATCAAGATCTCCTAGAAGGTGTTTGATAACTTGATGAACCTATTTCTAGATTTTTTAAATTTAGTTTTGTTATTCAATTTGATGAAAACTTTATTTCGACACTTCCATTAGTATGTTGGATAACTTGTTCTAAGTTTTTATTTTCCTTTTTTGGAGGAAGAGAAGCAGATTGAATTTCCCATTCATTAAGTAATTTGACTTCATTCCATTGAATTGTTTTAGGTACAATTAGGTTTGAATTTTGAGGGTTTGTTTGAATTAATAAAGTTTCTCCTTTAGGGCTTGTAACTTTAGCTCATGGATCTGCCATGGTTATCATGGCCTTATAATGAATCCTAAATATGATTGCAAGGGGAAGTGATCTTGGAAGCATATCATATCCAGATGATTTGAAATTTAAAACTAAAGACTGTAAAATTCCTGGATCCATAAGAGATACAGAAAAGTTTGGAAAGCAATCGAAGTAGATTGGTCCGTTGTATAAACTTGACTCCATTATTCCTAATAATGAGTCATTAAATTGATTGTCTACAATCTCTTAAACATAAAAGTATTGCCGTATTTAAACCTCGTCTTGTTAAAGGTTTAATTGCTATTTGGACCATTCCTATGTGTATATAATTGTATTTTTGTCTATGCTTATCTAATGTATTTTTACTTAACTTAATTGTTTCATGTTTACTTGTTAAAGAGATTGTTGTTCTACTGTTTTGATCGAGTAATCTGAAACAAATTTAAAACTTCCTTTTTTGTAGATTTGATTACTTGGTACTTTTGGAATATTCCAATTGTTTAAATCTTTTTCTATATTTGATAAACTGTTTATTCTATGTTTAGAGTATATCCTTGAGATAATGTTTTCTGAGACATACTTCGCTTAAAGTAATTCATTAGAACTTTGGTTTATTGGATACTAATTAGTAAACAGTGCTCTTCTTCCCGGACTATCAACGTCTTATGTCTTTTAACGGCACATTCCTGGCCTGAATAGACTGCAAGAGTTAGACAGAATCCAAACACTGAGAACTAAAACATAAACAATAAACTTTAAATCCTAACTTCCTACCATCACCAAAGAAATGGCTCCGATACCACTAAAACATTTTCAAAATTTGATATGAAATCTGGATTTTGGCAAATTCAAATTGCAGAGTCAGACAGACACAAAACTACATTTACAGTTCCATTTGAACATTACAAATGGAACGTAATGCCGTTTGGTCTTAAAAATACGCCATCCGAATTTCAACAAATTATGAATGATATTTTTAATCAATACAACAATTTTACAATAGTGTACAATGATGATGTTTTGGTATTTTCTTCATCAATTGCACAGCATTGGAAACATCTAAATCAATTTTTACAAATTATACATATATATATACCCTACTTATCTTTCCTACTCAATAAGGCAGGTCAGAAGCCAAGCTCTCTCTCTCTTTCTTTCTTTCCTGCTTTTTTTTTTTGTGCAAATTTTTCTTTTTGATCCATTGCTTGCAATTTTTTACCCTAAGAATATATATTATCTCTTCATAAAAATTATTACCTTTCTTGATTCACTACTTTCAAGCTGATTATTTGCTATTTCTTTTCTTGTTTTCCTTTGATCTTGGATTGTCATGTCCAAGAAAACATGTGACAGATCCGACACATATTTTGTACCCATATCCATGTTGTGTCGTGTCAACATGGGTACTTTGGGGTCATGTAAAGTGTCTGTGTAAGATAGCCCAACATTCTGATCCATATACGGCTTCAAAACTCAGCCTGTGCCAAGTTATATAGGCTGGTTTGACTCAGTAACATTCATCAAAACTCTATCAAACTTGGCGAAACTTAGTACCAACTCGGGCAGCACAAAAAACAAACAGCTGATTTTGGGTTCCTCAAAACCAAAAATCAGAATCTTCTTAATTGTCCTGGTTCATAATATGGCGGATCTTCAAAGATAAAAAGCAAGAACTGATTATGAACCAGTCCAATGTCAAAAGCAAGAGGGAACTACTATGATATCTTTGAAGGGATACCATAAAACGAGCTCTTCTTGGGACATACCTTCAACTAGGGGTGCTTAATGGGCCGGCCCGGCACTGCCCAGCCCATTTAGTGCGTGCCACGGCCCACCAGGCCCATTACCCCAATACCTTGGCACGGCGGGCCTGATGGGCCAAGGTCTTTTTTTTTCAAAAAAACAAAGAAAAATTGGAAAAAAATAGTAAAAAATCATTAAAAAATTCTGAAAATATATGTTCATTATTCACAAAATTGTCTTACACATATTAGGATAGATTTTGCTAAAAAAAAAATGTAAATAAATTAATTATTACAAGTACAACTTTGCAAATAATACATAATACACTTGCACAAATTTGGGGTTGCCTAGGGTCTATTTGGCCATGTCTTGGAAGGCATTTCTTCAAATGCCGTTGCAAGTGGCCTATACCACTTTTTCCTTTGCAACTAAAATTTTTTTTGCAATGGTTACAAACTGCCCTCTCTTCACTCCTTATAGTTTCAATTGTAAAATTTATTCAAACACCAGAGGTTCTACTCCTCTTGGTGCTCCTAGGTGGTAGGGAAGATAATCCCATCTCTTGGGAAGGCAAATCAAGTCCATGATCTTGGATGGGAGGGTCACAATATGGGGATTGGGTCACATCATCAAAAAAAGTTTGGTCAAAATAGGGTCTAAGAAATTCCCTTTCCTCAGTATTAAAGTACATAGACTGCCCGGGGTCCATTATCAAATTTCGAAAAAAAATTTGTTAATAAATAATATAATAATAAATTATTGGTGATATACTACCTATAGTAAAGTGAGGAATAATGTACGCAAAAAAATGCACTAGGAAAATTCCCAGATAACCAGAGGGGTCACAAACGGTCCCACTTACAACCCAATTTTCTTAGGCAATTATCTCGTCCTTTGTGACAGAACTTTCCTAGAAATGCACTTAGTTGCACAGTAGTCACCCACTATACCAGGCTTTAAAATAATAAGAAAGGTAGAAGGAGAGACTTACTTATATATATAATATTTATACTAATTTTAAAATCAGAAAATTAAATAGAAGAATACCTCTTTAGAATGAAGCTTGAACTTTGCAGTTGAAGCCTTCAACCTCCAGAGTCCAACTTCCCAGTTTTGGTGCTTGAACAATTTAAAAAATGCAACTATTTCTTGATAGCTATAGAGATGAAGAGAGTAAGGGAGATTGTAGAAGAGGTGTGGTTTGGAGTGGGAAGGGTTAGGCCTATTTATAGAAAACCAAAAGTGGTTTTTTACCACCTCTACCCTCTAATATGACTGTTATTTGGCAGTTGGAAAGGTGGAAATGGTCATTTACAATCAATTACAAGCATACCCCCTAATATGGCTGTTATATGCCTGTTGGGGGGTAAAATAGTCAAATAAAGTGGTAAAAACCACTTTTAGAGGGGGGCTAGCCGTTGGCGGGTCGGCTCGGGCCCAACGGCAAGCATGCGTGCCTGCCGAGCCAACACGCGAGCAGCCCACCGACCCGCGTGCCTAACGGGCTGCGGGCCCCTATACATGGGCACAGCACGGCTCCTTGAGTGGATCGTGTTGTGCCGGCCCACTGGCGGGCCTAGGTCAGCCCGGGCACGCGTTTGGCGTGCTGGGCCGTGCTGGGGCGGCCCAATAAGCACCCCTACCTTCAACTCTAAAAAGTTGCTCATGGCTGATATTAGCCCCTACAATACTCTCAAAGAAAACTCCGTTCTCAAGTTTCATCATACAAGGAGCATTGAGAAACACTTGGAGATGGGCTTTGTCATCGAGGGTCTACAATTTAACTTCCTTTGTGAAGGATCCAGCGTAGTGGTGGACGACTATTAGGATAAAGGCACAATTGGCCCGAGGTTGAGTCCTCATACTAACGAGGTCGAGTTAGAGCATGCCACACAGGATACGGCTCAAGATAAGAAAGAATATAGCAACAGAAGTAGCAATGACATATAGACTTTTCAGGGTAGGGGCAAAGGAGAGGCAGCATATTGGTGTACACAACAAGTCCTCTATAGGTTAGAGCTTTGGATCCATGGATTTTGGATTTGGTACTTCTTAGGATACGAGGATCAGTCCAATCACAATTATGGAGAATACTATCCACAACAAGGATTTTTTGGGCTCATACCTTACGAGTGGATACTACTATCGTCAGCCTAACCTAAGAGATTCATCCGCTGGTAGTTACAATTGTTATAAAACATCATGGATCGTAGTTGCAAACATCTGATAATTATAGGTTCTTCCCAATGAACCCTTACCCATATGGTTCATATGCTACACCCCAAGTAGATGCCTTTTTTTGGTTATGCTCCACCACCATTACCCCATCAATTGGAACCCAATATTTTAGTCGTCAATGCTCATTATCCCTAAGTATCCACCAATTGGTATCGTGACACAAATAAGTCAAGAGGGTTATAAGGCTCATGTTCGCTTATAAAAGGATCAATATCAATATAAGATGGGCTAGAATTGCTTCTACCACTTTATCTATGAGAAATCAGGGTTTGAAACAGCTAGACACTCCACACAATATTGATGACCACCATTGTATGCTTTTTTTTTATACTTGTTATTCACTTACTATTGTTTGTCATTACCTATTTCATTTGCACAATCATTGTATGTTATTTTATTAACATGCTTCACATTCAAACTCATGAATGCTTAGTATGTATGATGGTTTTTTTTTTTTACAAATATTATAATGTATTTTATGTGTATGGATGATTATACAGCATTTATTTAATGCTTTTACAAATAAAAACCAAAAAAAAGACTTTAGTGAAATTTCGACAGCACACTAGTCCGTGCCACCAAAATTTCAATCAAAACTAGCAATTCAAGCTTTTTTCCCCTTGAATCACGGAAATTTACATAGCATGCCACCAAATTTTTGTGCCCTAGGTGAAACAACTGGACACTAGAATGTAAAACCTTCCTCCCTGGTGTTGATTAAATGCTCCATCTGATCCAAAGTGAGGCAAATCAATAGAAGGCCATGAATCCAGAATCTAAAATACCTTCTTTAATCACAAAGCATTCATCACCAATTTCATCAGTCCTTCAAAGAATTTAAAGAGAGAAATAAGCTAAAAATAAGGGTATTGGCAAAAATATGGGGCAGCATTCTAATTTTTGTAATCAAAATGGGCATGTATCAAGGGTTTACTCCCTGGAGGGGGTCCAAGGGGCCCTGCCTATGGTAGACTACACGTAACCACCCCCCCCCCCCCCCCCCCCCCCCCCCCCAACACACACACACACACAAAAAGGAAGGAAGAAAGAGTGCATGTAGAGAATGCTAGGGTAGCTAACTGGAACCAAATAGGAAGCTCAATTTGCCAATTTTCATTACTGATGCAAGTACTAATCCACGGACTGATCCAACGAAAAAAGAGTACTTGTTCACTTACTCCAAAAAAAGGAGGATAAAGGTACTGCTGCCATTTAAAGATCGCAACTCTGTGAATGTCAACTCCAAAGGTCAAGATATAATCTTTATCTTCTGATCATGTTGCACTTTCTGCTCATTATGTTTGAATCCCAAAAAATCACTGATTCCTCAAAAGATGTTATTGCTCTGTCTGATTTGGATCTTCCCGTTGCTAATACAAAGGCCGCATGCTGATCTTCCCATTGCTCTGTCTTGATATACTTGCTATGCTCATTTCCCTATATCCTACTTATTTATGTGTGCTTTTCTTCACTGTATTTACCTTTCAAGTTACCAAATTCTATTACTGATCCAAATTGAAGACAGGCTATGAATGATGAGATGAAAGACTACTAATAATCGCACTAGGGAACTAATAAAATTTCTTGAAGGGAAGAGTCGAATTCGAATAGGCTTTCAATTAGGTTTTTGACACAAAATATAAGGCTGATGGCTCTATTAAGCAATATAATGCCAGGCTGGTTGAGAAGGGGTTTACTCAGACTTATAGTGTCAGCATAAATATTCCTTGCATCTTCCTTCATGATACAAGAAAACCTGGTTGTATGCCAGTAGATACAACTATTGCCCCAACCATGACGTGAATGAATTTGAAGGTAATCCCCTTCCTAACAGAGGTATATATTAATGGGCAATTTTCAGGATCCTTTCATATATCTCTCTCCAGGCCTGATATTGGTTACACAGTTATTATAGATGGTTTATTCAAGCTCCTTATGTCCCACGTTAGAAGGCTGTTGAGAGGATCTTGCAATATCTGAATACTTGGGAATTTCTTCTCTTTTATAAGGGTATCCATGCCCAAGTGGAAGCGTATCAGATTTAGACTGGGCAAGTTTTGGTGATGATCAGATATCCACTTCAGATACTACAAGTTTGTTAAAGGTAACATAGTGAACTGGAGAAATTAGTGAATTTTTTGTGCTCACAACTGTCAAGCTATGTCTCAAGGTGTTGCTGAACTGATGCAGATTCAAATTCTTCCTCAGGATCTTCCCATTTGTGTCCTTAGTTCGATGAAAATGTAAAGTCGCTATCAATATTGCTAATAGTCTTAGCCAAAATGATAGCCCTGATCACATTGAGATTGACAGTACTTTGTTTGAGAGAAACCCATTTCCAGAGAAATCTATTTTTGTAGTTTGTTTCCTCTTGCAGCTAGCTTTTTAATGTATTTACAAACTCTTTCTAAAGCACACTTCCATTCATGTACAGGTTGGGCACAACCGATGTCTACTGATCAACTTGAGGGAGAGAGTATATTTTTTTTAATCTTTGTTAGCCAAGGACAGTTCACATAATTTTTTACTCATATTATATAATTATAATTCAAACAAAAGGATAACTAACCCTACTGTTTTGAGTCTCCAATCACTCTTTCTTCTTCTTATTATTTGTTTTCTTCTACTTCATTTACAATTCTCTCTCATCTTGATATGATACTTGGAGAACTTCCTTTCACAACTATGATATACTTGGTTTGTTCAGAATATTTATAAAAGAATTGTGAACTCATGCCTTAAGGCACAACATGAAATGAGGTTCAAAAAAAAAAAAGGCCTTAAAGTTAACCATAGAGACTAAGATACCATGATCATGCCATCAACTATAAGACTCATATGAGGCTCACCTTTCACACCGTGAGACTCAACTTCTATCTGACACTGAGCATTGAAAACATTAATTCAGTCATAAACTATAAAATATTGACCAAGAAAGTAACCAGTACTCAACATGGACTTGTCCCTTCCCTTTACCTGTTGATTAATTTTAACATGTGAAATCATGACATCTTCTTAGATAGACACGTGCCAAAACCAGAAACTCTTCCAACTTCTTCATAAGTGGGCTTTGGAACATGATTTAAACAATAATATTCATTTCTACAAGAATGTTTCCTGGATCCCTCTTCCCTTACAATGCATGAACTAAACATGTATGGACACCACGAAAGAAGAGGTTGGCAAGAACAAGGGCTCTCTAGGCAACAGGCAATTGGATCAAAGGCTTCATTAAAAAGGTAAGAGCGAAAATAGAATAAAAGGGTGAACAAGTAGGCCCCAAAGGAAGACTTCTAAGTTCTACAAGGTTTAGGAAATATGGAACGTATTGCTATATTAAAAGCTCATTTGGTAGTAAATGTAATCAAGAGAGGACAAGACAGCACAATTCCAATGCCACCTTGACCAACCTTTCAAGATGTTGCTATATTATGACTGGAGCACAGATTTAAAACACACATATCATGAAGACAAAAGACATGTAGACCAACAAGCAGACAGGAACTTGAGCGTTAACAGCTCTCCAAGTAATCCTAGATAGACATCCACTGTATCTGTGAGATTTGTTGTTCATGTATCTTATGGAGTAGCCTCTACAAGACATTGTAGTTCAACTGATGAGTAGACTCTTGCAGATATCGTTTGTCAATTAAATATTGCTTAATAACACAGAACAGAACACTTTTCATATGGTTTTAAATGAGTTTACCAGGATTAAAGATCTGGATGGTCCGCCATTAGTCTACCCCAAGGAAAGATTTAAACCTCATGAGCTACAGGAATTGACCAGTCAAGATCTATTAAACAGACAAGTCACTGGAGTAACATGAATCAGGGAAAACTGTGATTATCTCAAACTCAACACAACAAAGAAAAGGTCAATAAACGAAAGATCCAATCTTTCAAACGCGTACAACAGTACCACATTTCACTAATCTGAAGAAACGCATCAATTCCAGCTGAATCAACGAAATTCAAATTTCAATAAATTAAACAGTACAAATATCCGAACGAAGACAACAGTACCACATTTCCGAACAAAAAAGGTCAACATATGAATCAACGAAATTCAAATATCAATAAATTAAACATCCAGAAGAATCATAAAGGTAGACAATCGGAACGGTCAAACGAAGAAACGCATCAATTCCAGCTGCAAATCGAAGAAAGAATGCTAGTGAGATGAATCGACAAATTACCTAATGTTCAGTTGAAACTCAAGATTCTCACGAAAAGTCCACGATATGGACATTTCAAACGCAGATAATCTGAGGAGAAATCTACCAAACCGGATGGATATCTAGGGTTTCTAATTGACAAGATCTACATAGCGGAGGCCAGCATTTTGAGTTAACGCCGGTTAAGAGAAACGAAACACTTCAGCAGCAGGAGACAATTCGTGACAAAATAGCAGACCAATTCAACTCCGATTAAAAAAACAAAACAATGGCTTATCAATAACGATTTATTTCAATAAATGTATTTTATATTAAAATAAGGGGGTAAATCATACAAACCTCCCTTAAATTTTATTGAAATTACAAATATCTTCACCAAGATTTTAAAAATAACATTGACTTCCCAACACAAAGTGTGGGTTACTCGATATTTTAAATTTGTTTTATTTTTAAAATATTTTCCCCATTTAATTTTGTTTAGTTTTTAAAATATTTTACCCTTTTAAAGTTACTTGTTTAGGTGGAATAGCCTTGTTTGCTCCGGCACATGCCTAAGTGATGAAATTATGAAACTATCCTTTAGTTTTTATAAAATTACACATTCTCTATTGACTGCAATTGTTGTTTTCTTTCTTTCTCTACCTCTACATTTTTTTTTTTTTTTTTGTATAATCTCTGCCTCTACATTGGCCATCAACTTTCTCTTCGTCTTTGCAAAATCCTTCCATATACACATGTTTATCTCATGAAGTATGTAAACTAATGAAGAGATTATCGAATGACAAGAAGATATGCAAGCCAAAAAACTTGCGTAAACAACCTTAAGATTTAAGTAAAACTCACATATTTGTTTGATAAAATTACAAAAATGCCTTTAAGTTTGCTTGATAAGATTACATAAATGCCTTTAATCTTTTTATAAAATTGCAATAACATCTATCATATTTTTAAGTTTACTTGTGTTATGTGCAAATAAGGTTTAGCTTCTTCAACTTCTAAATAAAAGTTTAAGATAAATCTTTCTCATAGAGTACACATTTAGCATCATCATCATCATAAGCCAGTTTTCACTAAAGTGAAGTTAGCAACACGTATCTCGTCTCTCTATCCTGTTGACTACACATTTAGCATCAATGAGATTTATATTTGTCTTTTTTAAACTAGTAGCAATGAGACACAAGTACTTCATTATCAACATGTACAAGTGCAAGAACCTCGTAATACTTTTAAATTTCCTTCAAGAAAAGGGCAATTTTGCAACAGTAGACAAGTAAATTTTAGCATAAACCGCTGCTAAAAGTCATATTGTTTTTCTTACTCCATTCTCCACCTCCCCCTCTCCTGACTCCGTCTCTCTCAAAAGGCTTCTCATCTCTATCCAAGCCTTCGGTCATTTGGTCTCTATCGCAAGAATGAATTAGAAGCGGAAGAGGGAGGAGCAACCAAGCTCATCTAAGTCGTATTCGTGAAGAAGATGAAGGCGGCGATGAAGAAGCTGAAGCTTCAAGTAGATATGGATTTGGTTTTGGAGGAGCAGTATGAGAAAGACTAAGGCTACGTTTGGTACTGCTTTTTCTTTTTTGCTTTTTGAAGCAAAATCAAGCTTCTTGTTGCAACAAGCATGTTTGGTTAATGTTGCTTTTGCTTCTCATGGCTAAGAAAAAAGCAATCTCATTGCTTTTTTTGGGAAGTTTTTTTGCTTCCCCATATTTCCTTCGTTGCTTCCCGATGCTCTGTCTGCTATCTCCATCTTCGTTACTCCTCCTTTCACGTAGCACTATCCTCCAATGGCCATTGCACTGAAATCTGACTGATTTCAACTAATAGCAAAGCCTTCTCCAGCATCTAATGATGGCCATCTCTCCAAAGCAACCACCGGCTATCTTGCTCATGAGAGCACTTTTCCTCAGTCCTTCAATCACAGTAACCACTCCTGTCCAAAACTCAACCTGAAGTCTCCAATCTAATCAAAAAAATGCTGTGTACAACACTCTTGAATCTTCAGAAGAATGAACAAAATTTACAGTGTCTTGAGCTGGTATAAAAATTGGGAGTCTCTGTTTTTCTCTCTCTTTGAGTCATTCTATCTCTCTTGGCCTTCCTATTCATCAGGAAAACCTAGACCGGTGATCCCATCATCTCAAAACCCCAAATCCATCAACATTCATAATCCTCTCCTTCTTCGATCTCCAATTTCTTGGGAGCCGTGATCATCCAACCCAAAGATCCATAGATAGTCCAATCATGGCAAAAAAGGTACCAGAGAAATCACAAACAAACATCACATGAGGAAATGGTGAAGAACCATAAGATCACAAGGCAAAACCGTTGTCTTGGTGCCCTCCACGAGTTACCTCCGCCAAAGCCACCTTTCACTCTTCTGAATAGCCCAGAAGCACTCCAACCTGGCTTTGTTTTCGATTTATGTAAATCCTGGCTAGTTTTCCCCAACTAAAGATCTTTCAACATACCATTTATGGTTTCTGGGGCAATATCCAGAAGCTATCAACATTGCCTGGTGGTGTAGATGTTGTATTTCATCCTTACAATTTGACTATGGAAGCAATAGAAGTGAATCAGTTGATAATAGTTATAGTAGAAGAAATCGTCGCGATGATGATAAAGAGAAAAAAAGCTGTAGTTTCCTGCATCGAGAAAGTTAAGAGGCACGAGACATGGGTTAAAGTTGTGAGGTTGAAGGGAATGTGTGAAAAGAGCATACCAAACACTTTTGCTTCATAAAAAGATCTGCATGGAAGCAAAATCAATCTAATTGCTTTTCTTGTTTTTTGAAGCAATAAGCAAAAAGCAAAAAATCAATGCCAAACGCAGCCTAAATCTAGTAATGTAGCTTCTTCAACGAAGAGTAAGACCACTCCACCGAAACAAAGTGGCAAGTCTAGGACATAGTGGTTTTAGTTGGTAAAACTAAGAAGTATCACGTCCCAAAATTTAGGTATTTTAAAACCCCTTTTTTATAATAATAATATAATCCTAATATGGGAGGCGTAGTTAAAGAAATAATAGGACATGATTGTAGTTTCCATTCACCCCAAAATGGAAACCTAAGCATATTACGAGCTAATTTTTGTGCATGTGAATGTGAATGAGAAACAATTAAACATAAAACAAGATTTGTACTAAATGAGATCGTAATTCAATAAACTAAGTAAAGTTAACAAAGTATAAAATACATTAATCTACATAATCCATTATAATATTAATTACCCAAATTTCTACTCACATACACAAGTTAGACTACACTGACGTCAAGATACACCAATCTAATGTAACATCCTAAAATTTTAACAATGTAATTAATAAATAATGATGAGAGTATTTTGGTCTTTTGTGCTTTAATTATGCATATTATAATTGGCCAATTGTGTTGTTTAATTTCAGTTTGAATTGGTATATATATAGGAGAAATCTTATTGGTGTGTGCATATGATCCAATGGTGTGACAATGCATGAGATCATGTTGGGTTTATCTAAAGCTTATGCTAGCAGTTGGGGGTTTTATTCCCAGCTACCATTCATTTGCATTAGAGAAGAGAAGCTGAGAAGGAGAAGAGCAGAGAGAAGAAAGAGAATGGGAAGAGAGGAAGAAGAAGAAGAAAAGAAGAGAGAAAAAGAGAAATTGAGGTGAGGGAACTTTGATAACTTTATAAATATTTTATTGGCTGAATCGTTTGTGTTTTCACTTCACTGTGGTACGTGAATTCAGTGTAATTTGTAGTTGGATCCTTATTGCTATGTCAATTATTCCTTAAGACTATTGAACATGATTTCTGTATTGAATTGGCATGATTATGCAATTGATTGTGGAATTAGAATGGTATAAAACATCATGTATAATTTGTTATAGTGAAGGATGATAGAATCCTAAATTTTGAGGAAATAATAATATAATTCTTAAATATGAATATTAGAAAAATAAGTTAAATAAATCTGAAATCTTGAGGATTAAAGATCTAATTTAAGTAACTGGAGGATTAATATTATAATCTAAATTCATATTATGAAAAGAAACAATAAGGAGATTAAATATAAAAATTTTGGAAGAAATTCAATGATTAAATGTGGTACAATAAAGAAAAGGGTATTTTAGTCTTTTTCTATTAAACCAATTAATAAATTGATTAATCAAATAATTATTAAATCTGAAATAATTAATTAGATCTAAGTTACGTTGAATTTTAATTTAGGTAGCTTGATTTATGGATTAATTAATGGAAAAGGTTCTATTGGTAATTATACTTAATTAGGGCCTTGATTTGAGGAATAATTAAAGTTATAGGGTGACTTGGTAATATCTAAAAATAGGAAAGGAAAATATAATGAAAATTAACTAAAATAAGAGTTTCTTTTGTATGGGATTTTGAAGAGAGGATTTAGAAGGAAAGTTAAGATAAAATAGGAAAGTGGACTAATAGGGAAGTTCCCAAATACAATTAGGACTCTTATTTAGGTTTGTGTATAAAAGGAAGAAGTTAGAAAGATTTGGGGTTTTCCTACTAATTCATATGAATAGAGAGAGAGAGAGAGAGAGAGAGAGTAGAGCTCATAGCTGGAACTAGGAAGAGATAGAGAGATCTTGGTCGGCTAGAGGAAGAAGGAGAAAGAGAAGAAAGGAGGATTTGGCTAATAAGATGTAAGTAGTAACCTTTCTTTGGCAACAACTTGCATAGCTTTATGTTTAGATGAAAAACCTGGTGTTCATGTGATTTTTGTGGTTTTGGAAAGCATGATCGTGTAGGTTTATTGATGTATTTGAGTTTTGAAGTGATGAAACGCTAGTTTTTCATATTTGACCAAATTCATGTTCTGAAATATGATTTTGATAAAAATATATGATTTTGATGAGGAAACTTATTTAGTATTTGTTTAGAATGATTTGATATGTTAAGATAATGATTTTAGATGTATTGGAGTTGATTTTGAATGATAAAAATAAGATTTGGAAGAAAGAATTTGAAAATCGGAAATATGTAGAATTTTCCAGATTTTGCGAATTAAAACATTGCACGAGGTTGCCTCGAGTGCTACCTCAAGCGATATGTTATATTTCATGGCTACCCAATGTTGCTCGAGCGACTGAGTCTGACTGTGTTTGAAACTGAAACCTGAGAGCAATATTCGAACGCCCGATGTGTGCTCAAACGCCACATCAAGTGACAGAACCTAGAAAATCAATGCTTGAGCGCTACTTAGAGCACTGAGCACAAACTAGAATAAACTATAGGACGCCTGATATAACGCTCAAGCCTGCATCGAGCGCCCGAACCCATATTTTCCAATTTTGCTGATTTTAACCAACTTTTTAATTTTAAATTGATTTTTGACCAAATCCAATTCATGTACCAATAAGATTTAGGCATTTTAAAGAGATTCTCACTAACCAAATAATTTTATACTAATTATTGAAGATTTTGGGTATATTTTGGTGGAATAGGTGGTTTAAGACTCGATTAGTAGACTTAGGTGATTTAAAGGGGTTTTTATTGCTTCTCTTTGGTTCCTACAACTTTCTAATGGAAACACATGGTTTACAAGATTATATATATTTTTGGAAGTTAAGTAAGTATATATATATTCACAAAAAGAAAGAAAAAAGGTATAACTGTGACAAAGACCTAGCCACCACAATTGGTTAAGCCACAGTCATCCATGCCTAAGCACAACACCATGAGACATTGACATTAGAAGTGTCAAACAAAATGAAACCAACTAAGCCTCAAGCTTCAAGGGACAAGCCTCCATTTTAGGCTCCAGTTACTCACAATTTGCCTATTATAAGCCGTGTCTTTCACCACAGCCTCATTGCAAGAACATTTAAATTGAATATCTGCAGCTATGTGATTGAGCACAACCTATTGCGGCAGTTAGATATTTTTAAACACTCGTTTGTTTCTTTCTGCCCAAATATGGTAAACAGCTACTTCCAAAGTTAATTTTGCAAGGTTCTTGGTTGGAGATGAACTAGCAAACCTTCTTTGCACCCACTCTATGGTATCTTCCCACGTCAAGCTTTGTGGCTGCAAGCAATTTAATCTCAACACACTACAAAAAAAGCTGCATATAGCGGCGGACCTCCCAACACTTTTAAGCAGCGGTCATTATTAATGACCGCTGCTAAAACACTATATATTACGTTTAGCGAAAAAAAAAAACTATATACTACCTTTTTAAGACTGCACCGACCTCTAGTCTCTCAATCTCACTCCACCGACCTATGCACTATACACTAGCCTCTCCACATCTCAATCTCTCTCACTTGCGATAGGTATTTTTCAGAAGCTTTCCGGCTGTTGTGTTTGCGTTGTCCTTCTCTCTTTTATTTTCTTTTCAAATCCTTCTACGAACCCTCTGTCTCTGGTTTTTTCGTTGCAGATTCGCATGGTCCCTAGTTTTCGCTTCCGTTCCTCCTTACATGCTCTACATTCTCTATGCATCTTCAATAGTGAATCTGAACGGAGATTGGGGAGAAAGGTGGATCTTCGAGTTCCATAGTGAATCTGAACAGAGATTGTGGAAAAAGGTGGATCTTCGAGAATGGAGAAGGAGAAATCGGATCGCGTAATTTGGGTGCTATTTGTGTTGTAGTTGGTGGATTAATTTGCAAATTGTGGAATGGTTTCAAGATTGGGGGATTCAACAGGAGTTTGTTCATCGTGATCTGCTATTTGGCTACTAAGATCTATGGGGACGAAGAGAAATCAGATCTTTCGATTGTTGTACGATTTGTTTCTGAGCAGAATACGAATAAACATTGGTAAGATCGGTTCGAGATCATTAGTGAGATAGAAACCGTTAGTGTTGTTTTGTCGAAATTGTTGAGGTGCATTGATCTATAGATAGATTTCTGGACTGAACTTTTTCTGTAATATTTCGAGTCGTTTGAGTTTTCTATCCATGGTACAGCCGATGTGTGCTTTGGATCTCTGCTCCTGGCCCTGGGGAAGCAGAAAATATCGGACAAGAGGATCCGATATAAAAAGACGCAACTAAATCCAAAAACAAGGGGCTTCTGGCCTTGGGGAAGACTCTCAAAGAAGGTCACCAAGAAAGCTGGAGCTATAGCCTCTGCGTCCCTGTTCGATCTATATATCCATATCTAAATGCGTATGCAATGTGCTACCAGTTTATTATTCGAGACAGTTAGGGTTTCTTTTTAGGTTAAACTTTAATGGCTGGTTCACTTTACGTTCAGTTCTTTCAATTGATTTGTGCGTGTTTAATTGTTACGAAATTTCATCTCGGTAACTAAGGTTTTTTCTCTTCTCTTTTGATCAGATGTGTTAGGCTTTCTTCCTTTGATTCTTGATGATTAACACGTCGTGAGATCGACGGAGACTCAGTGGTTAAAGTAGTCCCTTATTGGCTTCTAAGGTGTCTTCTGAATCGCTACTTTTAACTTTTTTGAGTTGAATCTTGATATGGTTGAGATTATGTGGATCAATGCAATTTCAAATTCCAGACGTGTTTTGATGAACTGTTCAGTTGATTGATACGAGATTCTACACAGCAACTTAAAAATATTCGTGAGTTTCAGATCTCGAGATATTGGTTCAGGAAAGAACGAATGAAGTAAAACATTTATTCTGCTTCCTCGTCTCTACTCTCACGATCCGGCTCAAAAAGGTACCGAATCCTGTAGTGTTGATTGCTCTTCCTTGCTTCTTCGATCGAATTCTTACATTGTTTTATCTCAATTTTATTTACAGATTTAGCAGATTTTACCGGTTTCAAGTGGCCTTCGAAGCTGATAGGTAAAATGCAGGTCCTGATGATAAGATTGTCGCTGTTTCGAAGCCTTTTTTTCTGATTTTCTCGCTGAATTTTGTCTCTATCTTGTAGATACAGATTCTACTGATATTGACGATTTCAGAGGATTGCTAGAGCTCGATAAAGCCGGTGCGTTGGCGATTCGAAGCCATTGGCGCGGCGCTTACATGAGATCGGAAAAGTCGCTCGAAGATCTCGTTCCAACAGAAACTCGCCGATTTCTAGTCCGCACGGGCAGGGGGGGGCAAGGGCGAAGGAAAAGTGCCAGTAAAATTTTTTTTAAAAACAAAAAGTTTTTAGTGGCGGTTATAGGCCGCCGCTAAAAGCCAAGGAGACCGCCGCTAAAATATTTAGCGACGGTGGCTTTAGCAACGGACAACTGTTGAGCCGTTGTTCTTTTAAAGGCGGACTTTTCAGCTTTACCGGCGGACACGGACCGCCGGTAAAAGCCTATTATTTTGTAGTGACAAATGGTGCCAAATTATATTCTTTCTAAATAAATAGTGGTTTTATTTTAATAGAATGTGAATATTTTTGTTTCCACATGTATCATGTGAGTTTTCTTTACTTCCGTGTATCTCGGAGTAAGTTTGATACCTCTTCGTGTAGCTTGGATTGAGGATTTGGGTTTCTCCATGTATCTTGTATGATTTCTATATTATATTGGAACTTTTGGATTGATTGGTCTTATTCTGAATACTAGGGATGCTTGCCTTGTGTCTAGCGGGCATAGCTTGTTATAGATCCATAATTTAGCTAGATAGTGAAGTGGGTCGTTCTTTGTTTAGTTGACCCCGTGGTCCATTAATGCATGTAGTTTGTGTATCTCAGCAATCCTCTTCCTTGATTCGTATATCTCGATGGGAAGTTGTGGTTGTACATGCTAACCTTAATCCCTGTATCTAGGTAGGTGCTCCCCTATGTTGTAGTTCGTGTATTTCGGTCAACATATGATGGGAGATGGCATTTGGAGTTGGGTTTTAACTTCTTAAAAATGTCTTATTTCACCAGTCTTGTAATATCACAATTGTGTGGTGTGCTGATTGTATTATGTAAATACTAATTATTGGTTCTACTTTCGAAATATGTGGTTTTGGATTCATGCTATATTCTTTTTGGATATTTGATATTTGGATTTATCTTTGGAATCTCATGAAAAAAGATTTCAAAACATATGGACTATTTTTTAGAATGCATGTTACTACTTGCTGGGATTTTATATCTCATTTCGTGTTTTTAAATGTTTTCTTTTTAGATACTCTTGGAGAGGACACTCAAGTTGGGATTGAAATTATTGAGGGTACCGCAGAAGATTTAGAGGAACATATTATAGCATGTTAGATTTCTTTTATATTTTGATAGAGTAGTTGTTTAGGAGATATTTACTTTATAATAGGTTTTAGTAAGTCTTGAGAACAGTTAGTTGACCTTTTAAATTTCAAAATTGATGCATCTAGTTGGAAGTTTAATTTGAGATTATTAACAATTTTAAATTGAAGTAATGAAGGAGTTGTTTAAATTCGCGGGCACTCTGATTTACCTTTATTCTTTATACTCTGGTTATTAATTGTTTTCTTTTTTGGAAATTAAGTCCAAATTTGTATTATCAAACAAAGATTTACAATATGACCATCACACAAGAGCTACACTCACCTCTTATAACAAAAGGAGGCTTACAAAAGCACTAGACACAAAGAAAAAAGAACTTAATTGTTTGATATCACTAAAGCAATGCCTTGATCCGTATAAAAAAAACCTATCGGATCCGAGGTGTAACAATTATAATTAGTTAAAATAGTATCAAATGAGTTAAGATACTTCCTAGAGACACTAGTATAACTTTGGAATGAAATTGAATGGAGCAGAGTTTAATTCAAACTGAAAAATGAATCTAGAAATTGTTGTTCGCGAGTAGTCTATTAATCGCATGGTTGCTGGTCGATTAATCGTGAGGTTTGCCGATTAATCCTGGGAGAATAATTGAATTCTGCAATATTAATCATGATTGGGTGATTAATCCTGAAACTTAATCATGGCTTGCCGATTAATCGTTGATGTGGCGCGATTAATCCTGAATGCAAAACAGTGCTCTGGAAAGCTAATTGCTGTTGACGATCAATCACCGAAGCTAATTGAGGTCATTGTAATGCCCCGAACTTGGGTCTATGCAAAACGAGCACCAAACCCGACTCCAAAGTGCTACTAGCCCAAAGTGAACTAAATACCAGACATTGAATTCATGATAAATACCAATTAATATCAAAGTGTGGAAGATAATCATCAATAAAATCAATAAGCGTGGATAATTGTATCATCCAAATCATCACATCAAAAGTAAATCATAAGTCTGGTAAAAATGAGTTCTATCACTCTCACTTTCATAATCATCCAAAATATATATAGTAACAAATAAAAATATCAACTGTAACTGATGTACTTTTTCGCAAGTGCACGAATTTGTAACAAGTAATAAAGTTATGAAATAGAGTGTCGAACCCACAAGGAATTTTAGTTACGAAATACTGAAATTACTATCCTAAATTTTATTTGAACAATCAAAAAAATGAGATGGATGTTTAACTAGCAATTAAAATCAATAACTAAGAAAATAAAGAAATAAGATTCAATAAGAGATGAAAATACTAAAGCGTTTGATTTCATCATAGCCAATCCGGATTAATTCTTGAATACACATGCCCTTGAATATTATAACCCACTTTGAAAGCGAAAATCCCTATCCTATCCAATGATCTCTCTCGAGCACTAACGAACTTGCCTCCCACAATAACCCACGATATCTCTATGTGAATTTAAAAGCAAGTAGGCACATTAAGTTCTATGGATTTTCATGTATAAATACACAAAGCTACATAAACCATGCCAATACCTTTATCAACATGTAGAATATGGTATTTTATTACAAGGAACTGAGATTGTATATCTCCTCTCGATCTCAATACAACTACCAAATACAATTAAATGGTGATCAAACACTCAATTGGGTTAAACACAATGATAAAATACTCAAAGGATGAATTATAAATTCAGTAGCAATAATATTCAGAGTTAAAACATCATGTCTAGATTACATCAAAGCCTTAGTAATAAAAATTAGTTCATGATTGAACTAAGAACAACCATAAAAAACAGAGTATAACAAGAGAAATAAAAGAAAAGGGAAGAAATAAACTAATGAAGATCCAAGCTCTGATTTCTCCCACATACTAGCTTCCTTCTTATGTTCCAAGTATCTAGCAACTTCCTCTCATGTTCCAAACATCACCCTTTCATAGAAATCCCATCAACTTGCCAAAGAATCCTTGAGGAGAAATAGCAACTTCCCTTCCAACAAGAAACTCCCCAAGGAAAAGAGAAGTTTCTTTTCTTGTTTAACCAAGAATTTAGAAGTCCAAAAAAGACCTCCTCTCTTCAATTAGGAACCCTTAAAGATCCTCCTCAAAGTTAGAAGAAGATCCCCAAGAAAAAGGAAACAAATCCGAAAAGATCGGAATTTTAAAACAGAATTTCCGTAATGAACATTCATTGAACGCGGCTCTCACGTTCAATACTAAGACTAACTTCTACTCTTCTCGTTCGAACGACTACCTCACGCTTGGCTCTATCAATACCAACGTTCGAATGACGTATCTCACGTTAGGTTAAAATACACTAACGTTCGAACGCCGCTTCCCGCGCTATCGAACTCTACTCTCGGGTTTCTCTGCAGACCTTGAACGTTCGAACGATAAGCCTTGCCTTCTCGAACGCAACTCTCAGGTTTGACTGTATGCACTGAACGGTAGAATGGTAGGTCCTGTCTTCTCGAACGCAACTTTCGGGTTTGTCTGCAACTGGATTTTGCACTGAACGTTCGAATGGTATTTCAAACAGCTATCTAACGTTGATCATAACTTCTGCAATTGACTCCGATTGTGACTCTATCTTAACCATGACTCCTATAACCACCAAGAGTGTCTTTACATCAACAAATTAGGCACAATTTAGACAATGAGAATAAAATGCAAAGATGAACGAATTTGGCAATTTCTAAGTAAAATTGGGAAGTAAATATGAGATAAAACTAGATAGGTCATGAAATTAATGTTCTAAAATGTGGTATTTTCATGACTTATCAGTAACAACCTCCAAGAAAAAGTCTACTCGGGGTAATAATAATCCTCCGAATAAAAATCAGCAATCTCTCTCTGAGTACCAACCCCCAAGTCGCCTTCACGTAGATCAGCTGGAAAACAAAACAAAACAAAACATAGGATGAGATACGAATATAACAGTAGGTAACACTATGCATGAATAAACAATTTATATATAAAAATAATCATTTATATACTCGATAAAGTAAACAAGTAATCACGATACAATCATGATAATAAATCAGTGCTCAATTAAAAGCAATTCACCAAGTAAGAACTGTCTCTGATCTAAGGATATTGCTGGCCATCATAATCACGGCAACTATCCCATTATTGTAATTCTCAACACATAAGTTGAATCAATCATTGTATATGAAATGTCAACTGTATATCCCATAGTGCATAAACCATATCCGAAATTCAACCATCACAGAATATTGTAGGACTCATGGAGAAAAGTAGGCCTTTGAAAGACTCATCGTTCACTACACCACCATACAATTTATGAGCGAAGCTAGTAATCATAACCCTCATACCAGCAACTGGAATCTGAAATATGGGGCTTAGATATCGACTTATTGCGCATGAAACTCACGTACTTGCAACGATATCTGAAATACGGAGTTCGGCTTATACTTGGTACAAAGGTTTAATACCTTTAGAAATCATTTTATTATGTAATTTTTCTCATAACTCAGAAGTTTAGAAATTTGTATCGATCGCTCGACCCTTGCGTTCGAGTGAAGCGGTTGGGCGATCATGTTTTAAAGGCTAAATCAGAAAACAACATGGGTGCTCAAGCGATCATGTTGGGGGATCTATTTATTTCGTAAGTTTTGAACTAGAGCTCAACCCCCATTGCTTAAGCGATGTGTTGAGTGACTGATTAAATAAAAACTACAGGCGAGTCGCTTGACAGGATTGCTCAAGCGATCGTGTCAAGCACTTGTCAAATAGTGGTTAATTCAGAAAACTCGAAACATGCATTCAGGGCAATAAAACATATTCTGTACATTATAATCATCTTTGATAACATCCAACATCATATATGTAATACTCCAAATCATGCTATTCGATCAAAACAGTATTAAAAAACATTTAACGACTAATCGGTCTGCTACCTACCTCTTGTTCGCTCGAGAGAATGATGTCTCTCCTTCTTCCTCTTCTGTCTTCTTAGCTTAAGATTTGATCTCTCCCCTTTTAGCAAAACAGTGCTCTTTCTGGTATATAGAACTCTCCAAGTCCAACAAAACTCCACGCACAGTGTTCTCTTCTCCTTCTTTAGCTACTAGAGACAAAATGAAGGTATTCGACTGGGTATACGATTCCTTAAGTGAGAGAAACCCTATTTTAATATGAGTTAACCCATGTATCTCACCTTTATTAGCTACCATATAACTAACAAATAAGACTTAAAATAACTCTGGAGACTATACTCACCCCAATATCTCATGATCCAACGGTTGGATCTCCTTCATATTCCAGATCTCCTCCATCCATGTGACTATATAAATTCATTATCAGATTTTAGTAAGGATCACATTTAATTATTCAAATATTTATTTAATTAAAATTTTTGAAAAATTTGGGGTCTTACAGTCATGATTAATGACGGAAACTGGATGATTAATCGCCATACCCAATTGTTGTAAATGTTCATCATGAGATTATTTGTGACCAATTAACATAATATCCCTTGAATTTTTACACAAATATTCTTTGACTCTTGCTCATGGATTGGATATGCATTTACTGTTGAATTAAAGGTAATGAATGATATGAGAATTGTTTGATGATAACTACTAGTGTTCATGCATTTATTGCATCACCTGACGTGATTGCACTTCAAGGTGACCTGATAAGGTGCATTGCACTTGTATAAGCATGTAGCCAACCAAATCTAAACATGGGGATGACCACTAATCAACACATACACCTCACCAGAAACTGGTATCTCAAATAAGACCCTATTGTACATGAAGAACCTCCAATGCAAACTAACTTGCAAAGGAAGTGCGAACGGAAACTCGTAGTAACCAAAGAAAGATCTCTTCACTCTTTAGCTTAACCCTAAGGATGCATATGCAGCTATGCCCACTAGACACCAATAACTTTTAACTCGCTCAATATCAATGCAAACAGAAAAAGTGCCTAGTGGCATATAGGAATTTCAAAGCTACTCTATCCAACAAATAACTTAACATACCCAAATCTGGTGTAAAGCATTTCTAACAATTTCTAGTACTCAAAACACTTTAAATACTTACTTATACAGAGTAAAATTCATCCAATTCATCTCAAATCAAGTTTAGAAATCCAAAATTCCATTTATAACCGAAATAGGACATACTTTAATAGAATGTACCCAAAATATTTATTAAATAATGATTAATCAAATCGTCAGTGAGAACTGTTTGTAAACACCAAGGATGAGTCACTTGTTACTTAGGAAATAGTCGAGGAAGAGAAAAAGTACCCGTGGGGTTGAGAGACCCCTAAAGCATATGAATGGCCACATAGGAGTGGTTGAGAGTGCTCCTACACATCCATCTAGCTAGTTTAGTTTGATCATATAATCGATCTTATACCATCAACTAATGGAGGGAGAGGGGATTGGCTTCTTTGTGAGGTCCTATACTACCGCCTAGACAGAGGGAGCATGGACTGTACACGGGGGATAAAGGGAAGACCCTCAACTTTCCATCATGTTAGCACAATTGTGGGTGAGTGTGAAGCATGACATACATGCATTACATATGTGTTTGATATCTATATCTTGTTATGAATTTCATGTTCATTTATTATAAATGAAATAGTATCAGGATTTAGATGATTAATTAGCAATTATGTGATAGTATACTGAATTGTGTACATTATATATCATGCTTCTAGTTGCACACATGTATGTGGTTGTAGTTAATGGGGTTTCCTTACTAGATTGTGAGCTCATTACCCTTTTTATATTACAAGTTAAAGGTTGATTGAAATCCTCTCCAGTAAAGTTGAGAGAGAGAGAGAGAGGGAAAAAACTCGAGAACTTATGTAATATGTTCATAACTTAGTTTACCTATATTGTAATTATTATGGAAATAATAGATATTACTTTTTGTCTTAGTTGCATAACTTGTTCCATGTTCCAATGTGGTATCATATTATTGTACTCTGATAACCAGTTGTCTCAATATAGGAAGGCTAGTACTTATTGGGATAGTTTGTTGACTGTTATGTCCCTGGTTAATTTATATTAATTAGCATAGCACCTAAACCTTGTATATGTATTAGGCTGGCAAGTACAATCCAATCCATGAAACCAATAAACCGAATACCAAAATATAACCAATAGATGTAACGTCACAAATCCGGTGTTTTTATATTTTATTTTTTATATGATATGGATTGAGGCATTACATTTAGTGATAAAAAATCAATTTAAAATAAAAGGATAAAAGGATAAAGATAAATCAGAGTGTGCTAAGAACTCATTTGTATTCATTCACTAAAGATCTTATCTTGCAATTATATCAAGTACTCAAATAAAATGGGCAACTACAACTCAAATACATCACATGTTATTACTAAATCATATACTACTGCTATAAGAATAAAATACTACATTAATATCCTTATTCTCAACCTTTGAAATCTATAAGTCTTCAAGCCCACTAACGTACTACCCCAATGACATTCTCTCCAATAGCACCTAAAAACAAAACATTGAAAAATCGGAATGAGATATAAAATCCCAATAAGTAGTAACATGCATGAAGAAAACAATCCACATATTTTGAAAATCCTTTTTATGAGGTATAAGTTGTAAATCTAAATACCAAAACCAGAAAATAATAAAAGTCAAAACCCACAAGTTTCTAGTACAAAACCAATAATTATTACCAATATATTAAAAACAGCAAGCCACACAGTTGTGACATCACAGGACTCGTGAAATATGACCACTTTGAGAGGTTAACTGTACTCTCAATCGCCACCTCACGCTTTTAAGTGTGATGCAATAGCCTACTCTGGTTTCGGTCATCACGAAGCCAGCGTACTTTGGGTTTTGGACTTTGCTTTACACAACGGAGCACTTAAACCTGATACAGGTATTAAGTTGGTGAGTACAATCCAATCTACAAACAACTACAATACATTCCAAAGCAAGATCTCACCATCATGGTGGAAACGGATTGCTGTAGCTCATTTCCTCATAGAATAGCCTCTCCATCATTGACAAAATGCATAAATGAAACTAGATTTGACTAAACAAAGATAGATATACCTCCTTATTTAGCTAAACTATGGATCCATAATGAACTAAGCTCGCTAGACACAAATCAACTAAAAACCAATTATATAATTAAAACTAGTAGCAATAATACAATATTATTCTTTCATGATGTCTTATGTCACTCCTTCATGGTAGATAAAAAGTACCACTGCCCTCATTACAGAAATAACTTGTAATCCCCCAGATTTTCCTTTGATTATTTAATTAATT
Organism: Buxus sempervirens; assembly: GCA_947561395.2. NCBI lineage: Eukaryota > Viridiplantae > Streptophyta > Magnoliopsida > Buxales > Buxaceae > Buxus > Buxus sempervirens. The sequence continues at coordinate 24,225,408 of OX387194.1, read as the reverse complement.
TATTTTAGGAATCATTGGGAAGTGTGTCTAATGGATTCTATTATTTTGGATAGGTGAAGAAGAGGAAGGGCAAATCTGAAATTTTGCCAAGGATCCAAGGGTTGGATTTAGAGAGATCAAGTAAGTATAAGTATGGTTTTATTTGAATTTTAAATGATGAAGGTGCATGAGCATGATAAAGGTGTGATGTATGGTATCATGTTTTATTTAAAAATTTAAGAAATTAATTTAGGAAGCATATTTGGGCATGTGATATTGTTAATGGAATGAGTTGTGTAAATTAGAAACTTTCTAATAGGGTTATTTTAGAATTTCCAAGTATAAATACATTTTTTGAGAAACTAGAAAGCTTTTATTCATCTTTGCCTTGGACGAATTGAGCTTGAAAGAATTTTGTGTTCGTATGATTCAGAGAGCAAATAGAGGTCTTCCCATGCCCAGATTGAAAGAGAAAGATTGCTGAGTTTCATTTTGTTCTTGGGATTTTGGTTTATTTGCGAAAAGAGGCAAGTAACACCCCTTTTCATTTAATCATTACATGGTTTTAGTTTATTCGATTAAGAATGTTTTGGAAAGTATGTATTACAATTTTAGAAGCAAAACCATGTAATTTATACAGTATATTTCATGGGTTTGACTGATTATGTATAGAGTTTGTAATAACCTATCGAGCATGTTTAAAAGTGTTGATTTTGATAGGTTTTGAGTGAGATTTATTGTAGAACTATGTTTTGATGTATTTGGAATGATCTAGTATGTTTGGAGGATGAAATTACTTGTTTTTGAAGTGATTTAAGGAGTTGGTTTGGTATTATTTGGATTTAAATTGAAACTTCGTGAAACTGCAGAAAAACCTGATTTTACAAACTATAACTGTTGCCCGATGTTGGCTCAAGCACCGCTCAAGGTGCCACGTTAAAAAATAAGGCCGCTCGATCCAACTCAAGCACTAGATCGAGAAACTGAGTGTCTGAGTTTTTATTTTTCAAAATCCAAGAGTAGATTTTAGACGCTCGACCTACAGCCGACAACGTCTGAGTGTTATCTTCTAAATTTAGTTCTAACGCTCAAAGGGAAGCTTGAGCATCACATAAGGCACTCAAGCATTGTAACCCAAAAAAAACTTCACGTGATAGTGAAAGACCTTTTCTAGGATTCATTTACACTTGAGGCTTGATATAGTGCCATGCCTAGGCTCAAGCGCTCTTTCCTAGATTTCCATATTTTTGACCAAATTGCCTAAAATTTGATTCTAAAATGATTTTTACAGAATTCCAACTTATGTAACAATTAGATTAGGGTATTTTGAGAGTGTTTTCACTGGTCAAAGATTTATTTGGATTTTTATAAAGATTTTGGGTATGTTTTACTAAATTGATTCTTGTTCGAGGGTTTATGGTTTCAAATTGATTTCTTACAACTTGGCTTGTTTTCAATGGTTTCTATACTTGTATTTAAACTGCCTAAGGATGTTTTCAAGGTTCTTAAGGTAGAATTACTGGTATTTCCTCTGTGTATCTCTGAGTGGTTATTTTTCTCACTCATGTATCTTGGGTTGAGACTTGATTTTCCTCAATGTATCTTGGAGTTGACTTGTGGATTATTATTGGTGATTTGGTATTAGCGATGATTGGCTTTCAGTGTCTAGTAGGCATAGTTGCTTATGGATCCATAGTTTAGCTAGGAGTGAAAGTGGTATACTCTTTGTCTAGTTAACGTTGTTTCATCTATGCTTCCACTATGTATTTTGGTGAGGCCTTCCTGTATCTGGTCATGCTGTAGCAATCCAACCTGTCATGTATCTCGGCAAGATCATTCTTTTGTCCTACCCACCGTGTATCTCGGTATGGTATTCTAACATTGTTGGTATTTTGGATATTGTTGCAGTTGACTGGACTATACGTGCCAGCCCACTTTGTATCTAGGTTGGGTGATCCGCAATAAGTCAATGACTATGTATCTCAACTTCGCACCTAAGCCGTTAGGTGTCAAACTTTGTTACAGGCCTTTAGCTATTCAAAGGTATATTATTTTCATGAGTCCTGTGATGTCATAAATATCGTGTGGATTTGGTTTTGAATAATGAAATATTGGTTTGAACTAAGAATTGAACTTTTGTTTTGAAAGGTTTATTATTACTTAAATTGGTTGGTAAATGAATTATCCATCATTGATATATGTTTTTAATAGCATGATATGTTTTATAAATGCTATAATTGTTTTATACATGCATGGCATTACTTGTTGAGATTTTATATCTCATTTTTGCTTTTGTTTTGGTTTTTAGATATTCTAGGTGAGGCCGCTACTACTGGAGTAGAGACACTGGGTACTTGTGAGGAGTATCAAGACGACTATATAGAGGACGGCTATTACTGTTTGATATAGGGTAGTTGATTTATGTTTAGGAGTTTTATTTTAGTTTTTTGGATTGATATGATTAGGGAGTGAGTATGAGTGATGTAGTTGACTTCTATTTCCAGAATTTTATATTAGTGGATTCATTGTTATTTGATGACAATATCAGTTGAAATGATTTAGTTTGGTTTAATTTCCCCATGTTTCGATCCTCTGATTATCATTAATAGTTGATTATATTCTGGAATTATCTTTCTTTGGGCCCATACCTGGAGTTAGGATTTGGATTTATATCTTTAGTAAACAAATCCAGATCCAAAGCGCTACATAACTCCCTCTGGTGCACGTACCCAGGGACGGATCTGGTGCACGATGGGATTTTGAGATTTTTTTTGTCAACCCGGCAATTTCCAATCTAATACTTCTAAACGATTTGGTCCTAATCCTAATCAGATTTCTAAGAGTTGCCACTATCTATTGAGTTTACCATGGGTGTAGACAGTCACCCAAAAATTGAACTAATCCAGAGATTCCGGCTAAGAGACTCTATTACAACTTAGGAAGTCCGTAAACACCCTAAATTGTCTCACAAATGTGGGTAACCCACCTAGATTTGACTGATTTGTGCAAAGGGAAGGGAGATTTCCAAAGTATGATCTCAAAGTCAACTTTGAACTATTTCTAAGTCTTAAGCCTAGATGATTAGGCTTAATTATTTCTCTAAAAGCCTTTTTAAAAGGTATTGGGCTTTTCCACCATTCCTATGCAATTTTTATGAAGGATGAGAGCCCCTCATTTATGGGTTTAATCAAACATATTGGCCTGGATTTGGTGATTGGACCTTGGTTCATTTCTGCATGTTCGAATCGCTCAAGTGAAGCAGTTTGCTTTGATTTTAAGAAAACCACTTCATTCTGTCTCCTACCTTTTTTGTAGAATAAGGCCTGTATGTGATTGTAACCCCAAACCTTAATCCAAGTACCTCGAGTATCTTCTCTAGCCGTAAAACTTGAAGAGAGTTCTAGGGGAAAGGAGGATAGGAATTGACTCGTAGGATAGGCCCCTATGTGTTATAATATTTGATTTTTGTATTTTTAATACTTTATTTAGGCTATGTGCTTGTTTCTTATTGAAATATGGAGGAATACCATGGATCTATGCTATTCATAGCATTAGATTTTATTTTCCTCCTAAATTGTTGTTTTTACATTATTTTCTCTTTTTCTATTTTTTTTTGTTATTAGGCTAGGATTTTGGATCTATCATGGTCAATATGGTAGATATGAAATCAGAGGCCTTAAAGCAACCTCTCGAGTTTCATGAGGTGATTTTTTGAATTGTTTTAATTTTTGAGAGAAGATCCTATGGTCTAAACTCTCCCTTTTGATGTTTTATGACTGTATCTAGCTTAGATCTCTCAATCAATGGGAAATCTGGACTAGATCTGTACCCCAGATGGTTTAGATTTGTTTTCAATATCATGAGATGATTTTTTGTTACTTTTAATTTTGAGAGAGGATGTTATGGTCTAAACTCTCATTTTTGATGATTTTCATCCACATGGGTGTATCTAGTTTATATCTCTCAATTAATGAGAGGTTTGAACTTGATTTGTACCCTATAATTGTTCAAATTAATTTTCCAACATCATAAGGCAGTTTTAAAAGGATTCTAATCTTTCTGAGAAGATCCTAAGGTCTAAACTTCTTCTTTTTGATATTTTTCTTTTTAGTTTGATTTCTTTGCCTTGTTTTTATTCAATCATGAAGCCCAAAGATGGTATATTCATAAGAAGGATCTAAAATTAATTGGATCATTCTTATGGAAAAAGCCATACATTTTTTATACTTTTTCTTTTATTTTTTGATTTGATTTCAATAGCAAGCCTTTTAAAACATGAGCAATACTTGGCAACTACCTTGTGTGGATGAATGGGGGTGCCTAACACCTTCCCCTGTTCATAACTTAATCCCCTTACCCATCTCTAGTTTATTTTTTATTTTTTTATTTTTATTTTAAAGTATTGTTATTTTACTTTAATTTTGCTTTTTATTGTATTTTATTGTTTTAGTGTCCATTCACACCTAAAAGGAATGGTGGTGACTCCTTCTTTTTAATGAGCCCGTGTGATGATTAGGAAGTCATTGAATTGATTTTCCATGTCTCACAACTGGCGACTCCACTGGGGATCTTGTGGATTTAAGCCATGTTTGGTGTATTTGTTCATGTTTGGTTTTTTATTTAGAATGCTTGCTATTTTGTTTTATTGGGCATGCTTGATGTACTTTAAAATCTGATTTATTGGTCAAAAGCTCAAGGGGGTAGAAACATGTTTAAATCTAATTTTTAGAATTGTTTCTAGAAACATGTGTAAGGGGGCTTGTTTTGCTAAGCCATGATTTTGCTGTATTTTATGAAAGCATGCTTTAACTTGGGGGTAGTGATGATATGTTTTGAACATGAAAATTATGAGCATGAAATCTAGGAATTGAGTGGATATTTTTGGGGTTTTCAAGCATGATTTGCATGATTAATTGTTTTTTTTGTACAATATGATAACATGCTTGTGTGATATTTTTGGGTATATAATAGTCATAAGCATATTTGGGTGTTTTGGTATCTTGTTTGCTTGTGTTTATTTATTTCCAATATGATGCCATATCTGCCTTGGTTTGTGAATAAAATGTGCTTGGCTACGAAAAAGAGTGGCAAGGGGCTGGGACGTTGTAAATGTGTCCTTATATTTCAAATGCACTTGAGCACTTTAAATCTTTTGCACAACCTACCCATTACCTATGGGAAGTTGAACTCGAATGTGTGTAGCTTGGCGCATCGAGGTCGGTACTTCGGAAAGCGAAAGTGAAAACGTTCACCTTAGAACTTTGAGCTAATGATGTGATGACATTGTAGATCTTTGATTCTGGTCATCACTAGGCTTGAGATCTAAGTTGCCATTAAACCAAAACCCAAAGCCCATATGCTTGAAAGTGGAGATACACGTTTTTCAGTTAAAGTAAACAATTACGATTGGGAAATGGATTTGTAATTGAGGGAAGGCCGGTTGCATGGTTCACAAGGCCAAGGTATGATATGAATGCTATATTGAAGGTAAACACAAGGTAATGTCATTTTTTTTTTAGAATTATTTTATATCATGTAAAGTAGAGTGTCATGGTGTCCATGTGTTTGGGATGGAATTTTTCCCAATGAGATTTGTATCCTAAGATTGGTGTAGCTTATAGGAAGAGTTTTTTTTAAACTCTGTTAAGAAGTCATCCTACCCAAAATCCATGTAGGAGGCAACCAAAAGTCCAAAATTTATAAGTATGGTGTCTGATTTTGGAGGGAACATTTGCCCTCATGCATTTTTTTGTAAACATGGTGTCAAAGTCCACTTTGGGATAGTCTAGAAGCTTGTCAATGGTGAACCATATGTTTGGATGTGCAATCAAAATCATTAAAATCACTTGAAAAACAAGAACAGGGAAATTCTGTCCGTAAACCATATTTCATTTGCGGACATAACCTGTCTGCATTTTATTTATAGACATAGCCTGACCGCATTTTAAATGCGGTCACGGCTAGTTCGCACTAAATATGTGGTTTTACGGATTTAATGGCTATTTCAGCAACTTTTGTAACGCCCCGGATCCGAGTCACGAAATAACACCGTAACTCATCCCCGGAGGTTAATTTAAAACACAGGATCGCAATATCAGAGTGAAGGAAAAACATGAATACAACAATAACTATATAACAGAGTGCGCTAAAAATATTCCCAAACTAAAATAAAACTCACATGTCCAAGTAACTACCCGCAAGTAACGAGCTCTCCAAGAGTATCTGAAAACAAAACGAAAGCAACGGGGTGAGATACGAATATCCCAGTGAGCAGCACATGCATGCACAAATACATTTAGTTCAGTTCTAAAAACATGCCACGATTACAAACCATATACAATGATGATAACACATATAACACAACAAAACTTCAACGATCTAATTTACTTCCGTGAGGAAAACCATCGAATAAACCAAGCGGTAAAGACGATATCAATCATGCATATAGCCGTAAAGTCACGTATAACCAGGTAGCAACATATCGAAGAAAACATAATTCAACAACTCAGGTTTTTGAAATACTAGAGTGTTTATCATGGGCCACTCCGCACCAATAGACCAGCGAATAAAACATACCACGTCAAACAAAATCAAATACCACATTGGTCAATGTCATGTAGTTGCTTGAATTGGTTAATCGACATGCCAGAGCGACATCCACACCTCCATGTACACAGTTCCGGCCTACTCAGGGTATCGGACACTCTGAAATGACGGCCTACTCAGGGTATCGTCATCCAATGCCGGCCTACTCCGGGTATCGGCACTGACAACCAGGCCTACTCAGGGTTTCTGGCTGCTCTACACCAGTCGTGGCAACACTCCATGGCCATGTCATTACACCAATAAAACAAAATACATTACATTACTAAGCTTAGACTCTGGATCCAGGACAAGCTAGACCAAAATCGATAAATAACCAATTAAAACTCCGCATTCAGTGACATCTCAAGTTGTTCCAACCAGAACATCAACTCACACAAGTGTTCCAACCAGAACAGTAATTCTTCACAAGTGTTCCAACCAGAACATCACCTCACAATTGTTCCAACCAGAACATCACCTCAGAAGTGTTCCAACCAGAACATCATCTCATAAGTGTTCCAACCAGAACAGTAATTTTCCACAAGTAAACAAGTAAATAATCTTTGCAACATAATTCAACTTGCCATCAAGAAACAGGATTTAATAAATCTCAATCAAGTACAGTACAGTGTATAATCCAAAGAACTAAAATAAAGCCCCAGTGTTGGGTATCCCGAACATCACCTAATTATTTCCCTACATCTACCTCAGAAGCTTTTACGAAATTCCAGGATCTATCTTCAATATTCTCATAAGTAATTTTATCTCTAATGTTGTAAACAAATACTTTGCTAAGTGATCGAAGACCTTCTAGCATCCAAAATCCCCTTTTGTTTTACTAAATTATGAGATTCAGCAAGAAAATGAACTAGGCGCTCACTTCCTGAAGTGGGCGCCAAGTGAGCGCTGAGTGAGTGGAGCTTATATCATTAAAATAGGGTTGGCGCTCACTCGAGGTAAGTGGGCGCGAGCTCGGCGCGGAGTGGGCGCGAGATAGGCGCATCTAATTTAAGTGGGCGCAAGCTGAGTGCCAAGTGGGTGCGAGCTCAGCGCCAGGTCAGTTTAACTATGCGCCTACTTCTGAAGTGGGTGCCAAGTGAGCGGATACCCACTGCGTTTTTCGGTTCTCTGTTAACTCCAAATCTTCGACTCTGGCTGAGATTTTTCAATCTGTAACTACTTCTCTAGACTCCTAATACCCCCAGAACACATTCAAGCCTATTTTGAATTTATTCTAACCTACTTTTCAATTATCCCCAATTTGTTATACAAAAACCCTTCGGACCGTCTTCGACCAGAAACCAGCGAAGAAATCATTCAATAAACACGTGCATTCATTGAAATCAAATACTACGAATTTCACAAACCAGGTTTAAAATGGTGCCACTCACTTTTTTTTTTGCTTCCAAGCCTTGGCAACAGCAACCCAGAAGAGAAAATCCCCAAATCAGCAGTTCGACCGATTGCTCGCTATGGTCGAACAGAGGTTATCTAAAGGAAGAAAAACCTTTCCGAACTTCTTGTTAACCAATACCTACTGGCGGTAAGTCTTCCCCAGCTCGACTCTCCCGCAGAAACTTCCCCGACTCCTTTCTCTCGAAGAACCCTAACAAACGCCACAGCCGCAAACCTTCAACTCAAAGTATCCGCAAACGAAAAGAAAACCCTACGAGTTAAATACGCTAGGTATTTATACTTACCTTATATACACTTGATTTGGTGCAATGCTTGCCCACCAAGATTCCTACCTATTCAACTCATTTGAGTGTGCGATCAGGTAACTGCCACTCCACAGATAACCTACATTAGCACCTTCCAATTTATAATAAATTTCAAATACACTATTATCAATTTATTTAAACCAATATTTGATGCCTATTTAACTTAATTTTAAACCTTCATAATCTAGGCTTGGGAAATTCCGAGATTACCCTCACTTGTTCCAACACCGTACTGCCAAAATCCAAATCCATGGAAGTCCAATAACCAAAGTTTCCCATTTTAATAATTCATCCTATTTAAAAATTTGAAATTAACTGTAATTAATTTCCTTTTCTCTGTTTCTAAAGTTCTCCACTAATTAAATAAGTTTCAAAAACATAAAATATAAATTTTAATGTTATTAAAATCCGGGATTTTACAACTTTTGCCAACAAACTTGGTTCTTTTAACCTCTTAAGTGATATAAACAGATGATAAACACTTCAATAAGAGTAAATGGCATCCAAATTCTTCTAAAACTCACTCAAATCAAAGGGTTAAGCATTTTTATAAAATTTTTTACCTAAGTTGAACAGGTAACTTAACTCAAAGAGTGGAAGTGATAAAGGAAAATATGTTTGAGTCATAATACACTTAATAAAACCTCAAATCACATCAATGTTGCAAAATATATGCTTGAAGTGTAATCTAATGGAAAATGAGGAAAAAGAATTTCAAATCATTTTTAATCTCTAAAGTTTGATAAGAACAATTCAATTTAAAAATCTGTTCTTGAATAAGAAATTTCAAAAAAAAAAAGAAAAAGAAGAAAAAAAAATCAAATCTAAAGTCTAAAAAAATTTTTTTTTTTCCATGGGCCTCTGAAAGCATTTGAATTTCAGATCAAAGTTCCCTTGTTCACTACAACACCTCCAGAAATTCTTCATTCTTCAAGGTTCTAAGTTTGAGGATGGATATGAAGGATCTTAGAGTAGATGAGACTAAGTTTAGAAGAAGGATCTCGGGTGTTCTTGCTCTCCTTTTCTCTTTCTATGTGTGCGCACGTCTTGAGATGCGACGTGACGGCACACGCGATGAAATATGTGAGGAAAAATGGGGTTTAGGAGTCTCCACTGCCTGATGGGGTGCAGGCAGACACCTGGGTGCCTTAAGGATGTCTACCTTGGTCTATGGCTTAAGATTCTGGCTAAGGTCTTGATTACGGTCCGGGGAAGTCCGTAGACACTCCGGTCCGCCCCGTCGGTTGACGGGTCCCATGTGCTTCCCTGGTTCGAGTCAACTTACCCTTATGTCCTATGCCAGCATGCTCACTTATTAAGTCTGAAAGGGACCTTCAAAGGTGTAGGTCCCTTTTATTTTACTTGATTTTATCTTTCTTTGTCCAGGTGATGTTAGTTTGATGTGGGCCCCGTTGGAAGGCCCATTGGATACCAAATAGGGCTTAGGTCAAGCCCAATTCCCATTTGGGGTTATGTTGGATAACCCCATTTATTGGATTTGGTTATGTGGTTTAGAGGTTAATGGAATATACAAGATTAGTGGGTTTACTGGGCCTAACCGTAGAACAGGTGCGGTTCAAGGGCGAGCCGCTCTGTGTATGTGGTTTTGGCATAGAAAGCCCAAAAGGGAAATTTTCATGGGGGCTTAGGGTTCTTGTGTCTCTTGTGATGTTTCAGTAGTTGTGTGGGCCCCTGCGTGGGCCCATAGTGGTTCAGTGAAGGGGGAAGGTCCTTCTCTGGTCTCTTTTGGGTTTTCTTAATCAAGGAAAGAAGGGGGGAAAGAAGGCCTGGGGTGCTGCCCTCTGGCCTTTTTACCACAACACACAGCAGCAACACAAGGGGTCTTGGCAGCACTATTTTGGGTATTTCCATTCATCAATCAATAACTAACTAAAGCCAAGCCTCCAAGAATATTTCGACCACCCAAGCATGCACACTCAAAATAACAGCAACTTGGCTATGCAGGCCAGCCTATGTTATGCATGAAAGTAAACAAAACAGTAGGTGAAGACATCATATATGTGAAGGTGTTCAAGTGCACATGCCTCCTAAGATGTTGACATGAAAGTAAGAAAACTAACAAACTTCCAAACCTAGCACATAATGGTGATCATGAGGTGTTATGGGGGTGTGGGAGCATACTGAAAATAGCAGTAGCCATGGAGAAAAATTGACATGCTAAGGGTACAAAACAGCACCTAACAAAATGGGGTATAACATTGACTAAATGGGGAAAGGGGGGAAGCATGCTAGTAGGATTTTCGTGCATGCAAGCTTGCCTTCCCATACACTTTAAAACCTGCAAATATCACTCATCATAAAGAGATAAAAATAGATGGATGAGGACATAAGGGGGACATGCTCTCCATATGAATGAAGAGAAATCCTATCAAAATAGAACCTAACAACCCTTTAAAAGTATGTGAAAATACCCTCTCTTCCTCTCTTGTGACCAAATGTACACTCCCCTTACCATGGGAGACCTTTCATATGGTATTAATGAGAAGAAATGAAGAGAAAGACATGCTGAAGAACATATCACACAGCAAGAGAAAACAAAAAATTTCATACTTTCTTAAAATATCCTCATTCTTACATATATGCAACAAAAGGTAATAGGAAATATTACCTTGGGGGTTGGGGGTTCTGACGTGATGAGTGTACACCTCCTTGAAGCAAAACCAGTGCTGGAGCACCTCCTTTCACCACCAACAGCAGGTTCTTGGAGTGGTTTTCAAGTGAGGATGGGGGGAGGAGGAAAGGAAGAGGGGTCAAAGAGTCTTGAAAATGGGTTTTTTTTTGGTGATGTAGGAAGCAAAGAGGGGTTCAAAGGGGAATTCGGAGGTTCAATGAGCAGGGAAGAAGGAGAAGGAACAGTGGAAAGCCAGCCATCTCTTGTTCCATGTTCGAATTTGCTTTTTATAGAAAACAGGGTCAAAACTGCACAGTATGTGCGGTTTGGTCTGAACCGTATGCTATGTGCGGTTCGGCCACGTCTTTTCAGCAATGATTAGGGGATAAACTCGCACAGGCATAGACTGACAAACCATGCAACTGTACTGTAAGTACGGTTACTTTTTGCGCGCCGCTTGCTCTGATTGGCTCGCGTGGGCGGTGACTCAGCCGCCTACTCTGATTTGCCCTTTTTCTCCCCCTTTTTTGGTTGAGTTGATGGCTGAGGTGACTCAGCCACCCACTCGGACGAATTAGACTTTCCCAATCTCATTATTTCCCATTTATCTTAATTAGTTTAATTAAGATATTTTAACTTTGACGGATTTGCCCCTGGGACTGTTTTGCCCATATCTTTTTCATTCGGGCTATGATTCCTGCAAACTTAATTGCGTTGGAACCGTGTCGGGATGCTCTATCCATTGGGATATAGTATATCAATCAATTTGGGCTCAGGGGGAAAGTCACCTTTTGCTCCTTAGGGTTTAGACCTGTCTTTTAGGATTTTACTTTCGGGCTTTTTTCGACTCCTTGGATAAGGATGCTAGTGCTCCTAAGGTCCCGGTTCCTGAGTCTGCCCTAGAGATTGGTAATAGTCCTCTAGCATCTATTGATCCTACTCCAGTGGCCGTTGTTTCTTTTCCAAATCCTCATTTGGTTTCTGCGCTAGCTTCTACTGAGGTCGTTTCTCCATCACCACTGGCGATTGTTCCCTACAGTCGTCTAGTTACTTGGCTGGCCCTATCTCCAGTATTTCAGACTATCTTTGATCCAGACTTCTACCTGAGCACCTGTCTAGAGATCCTTCCGGGTAGCCCTGCAAATGATGAGAATATAGATTAGTAGAGGAGTTTTTGTATTTTCTTTCTTCTTTACACCTTGATGTACACAAACAAATTAATTACATAGATATATACACATTATTTCTCTTTTATTTCCCTTTCTTTATATTGTTCATTATCATTATCTCTCTCTTTTTTTTTAATTACATTTCCTATTTAATGGGTTTCAACTAACCCAATAATTTGCTTAAAGAGTCTCGAATTATAGATGCTTTCAAAAAGAGTTATTGGCACATGAGTGTGTGTAACGCCTTGGATCCGGTTCAACAACCAAACCCGGAGTGTTACTAAATCTGGATTAGAACAAACTAAAATTTATGCGGAATTTAACACTTTTAATTATATCAGAGTACCATTGGAAGCATAGCATATTTAATTCAATTTAATCAAATTAATTTACAATAAGAATCTCTTTAATCTGAATGTTTTCTACAGTAATGACCACAATTCTACCTATGAATACACTACCCCAAAATTGACGATCTCTCCAAGCATACCTGAAAAATAGGAGAAAATGGAGTGAGATATAAATCTGAACAAGTAGCAAGGTGCATTCAATTGAACAGTCTCTTTATGAAATAGTCATGAGGTATAATGATAAATCATAGCAAAAGCAATAATTCAAGTCCAAGTAAACAATTTCAATATAAACGATAAAATATACTCAAAATCACATGTGACATCACAGGACTCATGAAGTAAGATAAGTCTTTGAATAGACACTCTTCATTGGTATGCCACCATGCGTCTTATGAGTGAAGCTAGTAAATCCTCAAACCCGAATCTTAGTCTAATAGTAAGAGGCTTAGACATCGACTTATTGCGCACGAAACTCACAGAGTTCGACACGTACCACCAGCATGCAGTACCTTAATCAATACATGGAGATGGCCGCTTATTCTCACATACAAGGTACTCACCAGCAACAAAAAAACTTGAAATGAGACCTTACAGACATGAAGACCCCTCAATGAAAACTAACTTGCAAAGAAAGCACGAGCACAAATTTGGAGTAATCAACCCAAATAAATACCCAGCCACTATCTAGCTTAGCCTATGGATCCATATACAGCTATGCCCGCTAGATACAATTCACACGAAGTACAATTTATTCTGTTTACAATTGATTACCAATTCATATGCATATTTCCGTAAACCATGATCTCAACTATAATAATTCAAATCAATTATCATAACTCAATTTCAAGTGATATACATGTCTCAATCTCATTAACCCGAAATTAACCCCTTTTGAGAAAAACACATTCAAAACCATGAATAAATATCCAAACCAGATTCCAGAAATATTGACGCACCTGAAACATAATTATTAAAGGTTTAGACCTATTATAGTTCACAATCATATGCACTAATGTGTTTCTTAAGTCTTGACTAAAACATCTCTACTTAAATTACCTATTAGTGTTCCACTTCTATATTTAAAACCTAAGGTATAACATTTTGTATTTTCTGTTATCTTTCACTTCCAGCAATTCATACAGACCCATATTGAATCTTAAGAGTTGGTTCTAATCACAAAATTTATGTTTAACTTAATCTTATCCTCTATTTCCAAAACCTTGACCTTTAAGACACTCATTTGCATTCATTGATCCAAATTATTTGTTTTAATACCAAATTAAATTCCGTTAGTTTCTACACCTCAATTTAACTCCTATACGGTGTTACAATAATTAAATTACTAAGAAAAATTATTAAACATTAATTTAGACCTAAAATCCCCAAAATTTCAAATTTTGAAATATGTCGTTCAGGTAGTCGTGCTGAGCGCCCATACTAATTTCGGTAGATTTTCTAGTTTTTACAATTTTCTGATTTTTGGGTTATTTCATTGATTTTAATCGTTCTAAATTTATTTGTTGTTGACCTAAATCACACCTACAACACCCGAGACTTATTTGTATCAATTAATTGCAATTCCTTGGCCATCTACAAAGATCAAACCTATATTCTTTAATACTTTAATACTTTTCTTTCAAGAACATGAAAACTCACCAATGAAAAACAAACGTATTCATGAAATATATTTTCTTCTAATCAAATCAATCAAGAATAAATCAAAAACATAGAACTCATGCAGTTCCTCCAGTTTCAAGTGATTGATATTTGCCTTAATATGCAAAAATCCATCTTCTCTTGAATCCGAACTTCTGTTATTTTTCACACCAACCTAAGGTTTTCCAAACAAGATCTCCACCGTTCAGATGGTAGTCTTATCAGTCATGAACAAAACCTCCAAATTTGAGGTCGATCCAACGGTTGGATTTTTTCCCGATCTAACTTTGATGGCTGCTGGTCGGAGGTTTCTGCAACAGCTCTTTTCTCTTGTGGTCTTTCTATTTTCCTCTTTCTTTCTCTCTATACTCTCCAAACATGGGAGCTACCTTTTTCTCCTCTTTTTCCTATATATAATTTGATTAGAAGAAACCCTAAACTTGTTGTAATGTAAGACCTCGAATTTTTGCTAATAATAACTTCGAGGTTTAATTAATAACGATAATTAAATTCTATTGGTGAATTTTCAGATAACTGAGGAGCAAGGGCTGATTCGGAATTTCTGAAAATTAAGTGAGCAGAGTTATAACTTAAGGTATGTGATGGTTATAACTTAATTGAATGGATAATTACATTATAAAACTTAATTTAAGTTGGCTTGGACGTTAGGTTATTAATTGCAGGAGTAGCAAGGTATTTAATCAAGGGATTAGATGTGTGGGTGTAGAATGCTGCTGTGGGTGAGCACTCAGTGAATCAAGGATCAGTTTGGGCGCCAACTGAGCCTATAAATAGGCTGTTCATTTCAAGCGGAGGTTTGTTTTACTGGCCGGAGCAAATTTGGAGAGCTGAGCAGTGGATTTCGTCTGAGTTCCAGAAGGCTAGTTGAGTGAGAAGTTTTGGAGATCACCGGAGAAGGATTCTTGTTGATTGGAGGTGCTCGGTGATTGCTAATTCTTGAGGTGCGATTAAATTCTGGTTGCTGATATCAAGAGGAGATCAAGTAAGTGAGACCATTGGAATTTAGGTCGAAATTTGGTTATCAAAGGTAGATCGAGCTCAGATCTAAGCAGATCTGGATGTTGTGTAAATCAGGAGCAATCGGCGATGGAAATTGCCCATTTCTGAGGTGTTCAAGCAGAGAATTGGAAGCTAGAAGACTTAATTAGCAAATCAGTAAGTAGCACTCTTTTTCGATTGGATTTGCAAGCAAATTTGAATGAAAGCATGAATTTAATTGCTGCAGTTGGAATTTTAGTATCTGTGAGTGTTTTCGAGTGGAAACCTTCGAATTGTGATATGTTCATGTTAAATTAAATCCAAAACTGTTTTAGAAGATTGTTAGAAGGTGTATGAGTATGAATCAAGGGTTGTAGAGTTTTAAATTAGTTCAGTCTTGTTGAAAATCAATTAGCAGTGTTTCAAGTGTTTTCCGGAAATGGGAGGGGGTAGCGTTGAGTGCCGCCCACTGATATAGCTAAGCAGTACTCAGCGGTAGTTAAGATTTTAGTATGCGCTGAGGTGCACCTACTACCGCCCACTGTCATGAGGTTAGCGCAACCAAATTTCCAGATTAAGTGCGGCTGAGTGTTTTCAAGTGATTTTCTCAAATCTAATGATTCAAAAACCTATCTAGGAGTTGAATTAAGATGTTAAAAATATTTCCAAGTGATTGTAACCTCCTGAGATTTTACTAACAATTATTGGGAGAATTTATGACTATTAAAGGTTAGGATTTAAGTTGCTTGTTAGTCGGTTAGTTGTTGGTTGGTATGAGGAATTCATGCTTTTGTTTATTTCCTGTCTTGCTATTAATTTTCAGACTGTGGTATCTTTTAAACGGAGTTTTACCAAATTTTAGTGTGCTGGGTAGAATTTTATAAAAAGGTTTTACTTGAGTTAATTGCTTATACGATTGGTTTGAATATTGTTCTATGGTTTACAAATTACATTCGAGGTTCTATAAGATATTGTTTGGGTCCTGAGTGACTAGTGATAAAGTTGATTTTTTTTATTAATGGTGATACCAGAGGTTGGTATATTTTGCTACCAGAGGTTGGTTTATGTGTTGAGTTGTTTTGTTTTGGTCTAGCTTGTTCTAGATCCTAGACTAAGCTTAGTAATGTAATGAGTTGGCTTTATTGTGGTAATTGCATGACCATGAGTGTTGCCATGACCAGGGTAGAGCAGCCTGTGATCCTTGGTAGGCCGGGTTGTCAATGCCGAAACCCGGAGTATGCCGGCATTGGATGACAAAGTTCCTTGGTAGGCAGTCATTTTAGAGTTCTGCGTCTATGTTGACCGGACTGTGTTCCAGGAGGCTTGGATGTCGCTCTGGCATGTGAATTACACAATATAAGTGAACTTCATGGCATTGGCCACTTGCGTATGGGTTATTATTGCTGTTTGAACATTTGTACTACTTGATTATTGAGAACTCGTGATTTCTAAATTTATGACAATTCTTATTGTTTACTCGTGATCGAATATTATTCGTGGCATGTTTTAGAACTGATATAAACTGTTTTCTTCATGCATGTGCTACTTGCTGGGATATTTGTATCTCATTAAGTTTGTTTTGTTTTGTTTTTCAGATACTCTCGGTGAGGACCCGTCTGTTGGGGTAGAGCCAGTTGATTACTATAGGGGAGAGGATTACTACCTACCTTAGAGATTAGTAGGTTTTATCTCTGGTTTAGAGCTGTTAAATTTTGTAATAGAATAATCTTAGTTTGATATTCAGATTGGTCTAGAACTTTTAACCTCCATGTTGATTAGATGTGTCCATGCTTTAATAAATGAATTTACTCTGATGTTTGTCCCATGTTGATAAATGGAATTGATCTATGAAATGTGGGCCTATACATAACCCTCAGTGAGACGCGTTATATCTTTAATGAATAACATGGATCCGGGGTGTTACATTTAATGACTTGCTTAAATAAACAACCTTGGAGGAGTCCTATTAGGATTAGGAAACCTTCTAATTAATTCCTACTTTCTCTCCTCCTTCTAATTCTCTTTTTAGTACTTTACCTATTAAGTCCCTTATTAAATGAACTCCTTCTTTTATCAAATTTTCGTTCATATTTTATATCTATTTCTAAATATTACCTAAACACCCTATTTAGTCACTTTTTCTCCAAATTAAGGCCACTAATTAAGTATAATTACCCAATTGCCCTTTTTCCCTCCTTTTATGCTATAATTATTACTATTTAACTTCAAACCTAACCCAATAAGTTTTAATCTTCTATTTTCTAATTCTATAAATTATTTAATGATTTAATTCATCAATTGCCGTTTTGGAATTTACTAAAATACCCTTTTATCCTCCTAGATTGATTTCCTTTGAAAATTCTTTTTTATTTACAAATTATTATTTATTTGAATTATCAATCCTCTAAATTTTCACTCTTTTATTTCTACTATAATCAAATCCCTATTTTCTTTTATTCACTTATGCCTTAATTATTATCCAAAAATTCGGGGTTTTACAATGTGTGTCCATGTGCCTTGCTCTTATAGAATATCTTTGAGTCTTGTCATCAGCTGAATGCCACTTTAGCCTTTTGCTTGTACATCACAGGCCACTAAAGCATCTTCTTGCGTTCAACCTTGAGAACCTCAGATCTTGTCACTTTATTCTTTTGTGTCTGATGTTGGTCTGTGAGCTTCTGACTGCTTACCCTAGTTAAGATTCCCTTTTTTTTTGGTAATTGCCCTAGTTAATTGCTTGCTCCAATTAAGACTTTATCTCTGCCTTTCAGGATCTGCTCCAGCCTTTTCTTCTTCACATTTCCTTGCTATTGCACCTGTTCTACGGATTCCATTGTTACCAATTCGTGCAATAATTTCATCATGTCTTAATTTATTCAATAAAAATCCGAGAGGACTTACTTTAGGTGTAGCGACATGGCTGAGGGGAAGAATGGAGTTGCCACTACCTAAAGAGTTGATGGAATGTAGGTATTCACCCAAGTAAACTAGTCTGCACCAGAGTTTGGTAAGTGATCCGATTGTAGTCTAGGGAAGTCTGTAAACACCCTAAACCATCCCTCTAAAAGTCGGTTCCCTTTGATTATTTGGACCCTGATCTAGCATGTGCTAGGCTTCGTGGGCTTCCAAGGTTTAGCCCAAAGACCTAGATTGGCCTATTTCTAAAGCTCTTCATTTTTGGGTTTTTGTCTAATATGGGTCCTTTAGTGGGTATAGGGCCCACAAATCCAAGTCCTTAATCCAAATAGGCCTGGATCACTATCGTAGGCCTTGGGTTCAAGCATGCAAAGTGAGTCTAAAGGAAGCAGGCCTTTGGGCCATGTCTAATGATTTTATTGGGTCCAACCGCTAAGCCTAAGCGGTTGCCTATTATTTTGGTCTAGCCGCTGAGGCGTAGCAGCTACAAGGTTTCTAATTTTTATTTACTTTTATTCAACATTTCCTGCACTCTGTAGGGCTACAGAGGATAGCCCACAGTCAAAGGGTCAATGAACAGGCCGAAGTGGGCCTCTTTGGGTCCAGTCCAAATCCGGCAATGGCCCATGTGGCCAAGGTACCCACAGTTTGCACTTGACCGCTCCCATAGAGTGGCTCCATGATGATTTCTCCCAGCCGCTTCGTTAGAGTGGCTCGATGCAAATTTCTTCAAACTGCTACTGCTCAGTGGTATCACACAGTCAGCTTACAACAACACTTCCAAGTCACTAAGGGGGCCCACAAATGATGGAGAAGGAGGTTGGTACCCATATATTTGTGCATATGAGCCGACGGTCTTCTCCTTCTCCTTGTGCCTGAAAACAAAAGAAAAGTATCTTAAATTCTCATTCCAACAATGTACAATGAAGTAGGGGGTGATGGGATGTCAAACAATAAAAGACATGAAATGATCTCCAAAACCTACATGCCTATTTCATGATAATGTCCTTGTTGAGGTGAGGTAATCACTTGGACTTTCTTGCAACTCTTCATATGTCATTCAACATCTCATAAACGAATTGCATAAGCTTTCATAAACCAAAATGTAATGAAGATGAAAGAGTAGGGATACACAAACACATAAGAAGCATTGAAGCATAGTATGGAAGAACTTAAGCATGCTTTTATTTGATTAAACAAGATTACAAAACTTTTTGGAGGTAGGAACTTGGACTTCGAGCTCCCCAAGTTCTTGACTCCCTCCCTTCTTCAAGTATGACAAGTGGTCAAGAGAAGAGGAGGAGGAAAGAGGGTTAAAGAGTGGTTTTAGCAAGGTTTTTTGAAGGTTTTTGAGGGTTTTTGGATGGAGGAATGGGGGTCCTATGGTGTAGGTTTCTTTTCAATGGCAAAAAGTCCCCAACAAAGACTAGAAAGTTGGTTTTTTAGGCTTTTATTGCAAAACCGCGATTCATGAGCGGTTTGAGTAATATTTGCACCAACCACTGTTGATGAGCGGTTTAAGTTAAATTTACACTAACCACTGCTCCTGAGCGGTTTGGATTGCTTTTCTTGCACGATCGGCCATTTTGCGCTCTAATAGCCTACAGGGTATGTAGCCAATCGGAGAACGCCACGTGGCCATTTTGTTAGAGTTTGAATTGCTTTGCCTGAGCGGTCTAGCTTGATTTTGCATGAACCAACTTGCTTGAGTGGTTTGGTTCAATTTTGTTCAAACCGCTTTGCCTGAGCGGTTCAACTTGCTTTTCCTGCATGATTGGCTGTTTTGCGCTCTAACAACTTGCAGAGTATGGGACCAATAAGAGAATTCCACATGTCCATTCTGTTAGAGAATGTTGGTCGGTGCCACATGACGCTCTGTGATGATGACACGTGGTGGGCATGTGCAAAGGCACATGTTGATCATCAATTATATGATGACATGTGGAATGGCATGTGCTTGGCGTGTTGCGGATGATGTGGATCAATGGTTGGATGACATGTGTCATTGGTGTGCCGTGTGGCATCCATGTGGTATGCCACGTGTCTTCCACCTATGTGCCACGTGTCACCTCTTGATTGGTCGGGACCCACCTTGGTTGCCACGTGGCATGATGCTGTCGGCCAAATGTCATTCTTGTATGCTGCCATGTGTCGCCACAAGCTTCTGGCATGTGTGCATCCATGATTTTCCTCTCTTCTGCCAGATTGTGCCACGTGTCACTCTCAGATTGGCTCATCTTTAAATGCCCATAACTTTGTCATTTTAAGTGTGATTTTGACGAATTTTATGTCGTTGGCTTACATTTTTCAAGCTCTACCTTTTGGACTTAAAATTTGCATAAAATGAGAGTTCTAAAAATGACTTGCTCTTTTGGGACTCTTATGGTTTTGGCACTTTCAGGGGCGCAAAATTAGGGTGCTGACATTAGGGACGAAACTTAGGCCAAATTTCAGTTTAGTTTTGAGAAGGGTGGGTTGGCTCAAAGCAGTTCTTTAGAGTATGGGTAATGACCACGTTAGATCCTTCTCCTATTGTTAGCTGCTCCTTGATCTTTCACAATCCGTCTTCTCGCATTATATTTCTTCCCGCTCTCTTAGGATAAAGTGTCTTATTGTTGTCTTTCTTTCTTTCTTTCTTCTTCTTTTGATCTTCTGAAAGCAAGAATCAAATATAATGACAGATGGTGATCATGAGCTTTCTTTATTCTTTTGAAGTTTTGTCTTCATCATGATTCTTTCCTTCGTAGACTCTCTTTTACTTTTGTCTCTCAAGCTGAAAAGAGCGTCTATATTCCTTTGCTGACTTCTTTTCTTTCTTGCAAATTAGTTGTTGTGATATGGTCATTTTAGGTCAGAAATGAACTTTTAGGATAAAAAATGGCTTTACTAGAGGATATTTTGTGCCATAGGAAAGGGTAAGTGGTTTATTGATTTTTTTTTTCAAAAGAAGGCCTTTCTTCCCTTTTTTTTAACTTGAATAAATTTAAGCATGATAAATTTTCAAAGCATATGCATTTATCGGTTTAGGAAAAACTTCTCCGTACATTTTTCGTAGGATTGCAGCTCCTTTAGAAAGTGTCTTGTGAACTATGAAAGGTCCTTTATAGTTTGGCCGAAATTTTCCTCTGGAATCCACCAAGTGTGGAAGAATCTTCTTAAGCACCATGTCCCTAACCTTGAATTGTCTGGGGAATACCTTTTTGTTGTATGGGGAAAAGAATCAACATTTCAAGGCCTGGGAGACTTAAATAGGAGGAGGAAGAAGCATCAACTCTAATAATATAGTGTACACAAAGGTAGCTAAGCTTATGTGCCAATATGATCATAGCTAGGACTTGGAGAAAGCCATAGAATGCTGGAACGATTTAGGGGGTATGCTTCTAATTGATTGTAAATGACCTTTTCCACCATTCCAACTGCCAAATAATAGTCATATTTGAGGGTAGAGGTGGTAAAAAGCTACTTTTGGTGTTCTATAAATATGCCTAAACCTTCCCACTCCAAACCACACCTCTTCTCTTCTCCTCTTCCTTTGTTAGAGTTTTGGCTAATGGCCGGTAGAGTGCTCACATGGGGGTGTATCTAGGCCGACCATTAGCCAGTCTCTAAGCAGGACTCTAGGAAAGTTATGGAAAACACTTTTGCATTTCCTCATCTCGGCACGGTTCAAGAGGTAAGTAACTTCTACTTGTAATAATTAATTTATATACATTTTTTGAGCAAAATCTATCCCATATGTGTAAAACAATTTTGTGAATAATAAACTTATTTTTCAGAATTTTTCCTAATGATTTTTTTACTATTTTTTCCAAATTTTCTTTGTTTTTTTGAAAAAAAATATTTTTTTCAGACCCTGGCTCATCAGGCCCGCTGTGCCCGGCTTGGGTATTAGGCAAATGGGCCAAGTGGGCCGCAGCACACCAGGCACGTGGCCCGCCTGGCACACGTTAAACGGGCCTGGGCTGTGCCGGGCCTGCTTGTTTAGCATCCCTACCCTAGGCCCAACCATGATCAAGATCATGTTATGTGACAAATTATGAACTTATCTGTCCACCTAGTGTTTAGTAGTATCTAATCAACATGAAATAAATATTTAACGCAATTATACAAATCCACCCTTATTTGAATGGCTTTGGGTTAACGTCAGTACTGACCAATTTCCACACATGGGCATAACCATATGGTGATGCATCAATTTTGGAATACAATACTACACAAGGTTTTGTATAAATTTGCCACCTCAACTATACATTTAAATTAGGGTAAATTACACTTACCTCCCTTGAGGTATGCTATAATTACACTTACCTCCCTTGAGGTTTCTGAAATAACACTTTTCCCCCTTGAGATTTGTGTATGGGTCAAAATAACACTCTTTCATTGAAGTTTCCGTCAAAACAGTAGTGATAGTTAGTAAAATAATTTGAACTGGACAAGATTACCCCCATTTAAGTTAAATGATAGTTATGCCTTAGGCCATTAAAATTTTTGTTCTCATCTTTATGAAGGGGTAATCTTTTGTCCAGTTCAAATTATTTTACTAACTATCACTACTGTTTTGATGGAAACTTCAATGAAAGAGTATTATTTTGACCCATACACAAATCTCAAGGGGGGAAAGTGTTATTTCAGAAACCTCAAGGGAGGTAAGTGTAATTATAACATACCTCAAGGGAGGTAAGTGTAATTTACCCTTTAAATTATTGTCACACTTAAGGAATAACCATATGTAATAGCTACCCCTTTTTCTTTCCTGTCCCCTTTTTTTTAGTCACACTTATTCTAATACTTAAACTGTAACAGCCTGTGCAGCCATATCAAGATACTTCTGATTAGGTGATGAGACAAAAATTTTCCATTTGGCATGTTAGAAGGATTTTTCACAGAGAATTTAGTTGCATCATTGCATTTCCTCTGACCTTGTGATGTTGTAAGATTATCAAATTTTAAAGGTAAACTTATAAACTTTAATATTATATTGTCAGCACCTCATTTTTGCACCCCCAAAAATGAAAGAATAAAACCCTAATTGAAAAAGTCAAACCTGAAGGGGTCAAAAAGTTGACTTTTTGATCGGGTGAAAATTGACTACCAAACTTCATACCATTGGAAAGAGGACTTCAATACGATTTTAATGCAACTGAGTTTGCTCAAATCAGAATCCGGATAAAGAAGTTATAGGTCGGTCAAACTTGGAATTAGCAGAAATCGGCTTTCTGCAAAATCCCGGATCAGCTGTCCAAATTGATCCCAGCGAAAAGAGCATCTCGGCACGATTCCAACGCAACAAAATTTGTTGGAATCGGAGTTCCGGATAGAGAGATATGAGCAAAACTGGCTCCGGAGTAGTAGTTTTACACTTCTGCTAAAAGTCTGAATTTACTGCAAAACTCTCACTCAGTGGATAGAGAATCTCGCACTGATTCCAACGCCACTAAGTTTGCTAAAATCAGACACCGAATGAAAGAGATATGAGCAGTCAAAGTTTCGGAAAATCTGCACATGTAGCAAAAATAGCAAAAAGAATAGAATCTTCAATTAAAATAATAATATTTTCATACAACACCTAATTAAGAGGTTTAAAATAAAGGAAAAAGAAAATAAAAAATCAAAGCACGGATGTGCTCAAAAACCAAAACAAAGATCTAAATAAAATAATAAGAAAATCTAAAAATATCAAGTAATTTAAATAATTAGAAAATAATAGATATTAAGAAATAATAAAATATTCAACATAATTTGCTCATGGGGAATACGTGTCCCCTATGAGCTCATGGGGGATAGGCGTCCCCAAACCAATTATTAGTCTTTTTAAAAAATAAGGATGCTATGAAAAATAATTAAGTTTTAGTCATGGGGTATAAACTGGCTTCATTAGCCCATTTTTGAGGGGGTCCGCTCATTTTTTTCTCCAACCGATCTCTCCCACCTCTCTCCTCACTCACCCCTTGTAAAATCCCGAATTTTAATAACATTAAAATTTAGATTTTATGCTTTAAAACTTATTTAATTAATGGAGAACTTTAGAAACAGAGAAAAGGAAATTAATTAGAGTTAATTTCAAAATGTTAAATAGGATGAATTATTAAAATGGGAAAATTTGGTTATTGGACTTCCATGGATTTGGATTTTGGCGGTTCGGTGTTGGAACAAGTGAGGGTAGTCTCGAAATTTCCCAAGCCTAAATTATGAAGATTTTAAATTAAGTTAAACAGGCATCAAATGTTGGTTTAAAGAAATTGATAATAGTGTGTTTGAAATTTATTATAAATTGGAAGGTGCTAATGTAGGGGTTTTGGTGGGCGAACACACACCATATCAGAGTTAAAAGGGTCGTTGAGCAGCAAGCGTATTTGCGGAAGGTATAAATACCTTAAGAAATTAGGTTTTGGGTTTTTGCTCTAGTATGAGAGGTTTGGCGGCCGCGGCGTTTGTTTAGGGTTCTTTGAGAGAAAGGAGTTGGGGAAGTTCTGTGGGAGAGTCGAGCTGGGAAGACTCACTGCCAGTAAGTTTAGCTAATCAAAAGTTCGAAAGGGTTTCTTCCTTCGCGAACCTCTGTTCGACCAGAGCAAGCCGACGGCCGAAGAGTTTGGGGTTTTTCTGGGTTGCTGGTTTCCAAGACTTGGAAGCATAGAAAGGTGAGTGGCACTGTTTTAAAACCTGGTTTAGTTTATTCGTAGATTTGGTTTGAATGAATGCATGGTTATTGAATGAATTATTCTCTGTGTCTCTGGGCAAAGACAGTCCATAGGGTTTTTGGTACAATAATTTGGGGATAACTGGAAAGCATGTTAGATTAAATCCAAAATAGGTTTGAATGTGTTCTAGGGGTATTGGGAGACTAGAGAAGTAGTTACAGACAGGAAAAATTCGGCCAGAGTTGGAGTTTTGGAATTAACAGAGACTCGAAAAACGCAGTGGGTCACCGCTCACTTGGCGCCCACTTGCGCCCACTTCGGGAAGTAGGCGCCTAGGAAATTTGACCTGGCGCCGAGCTCGCGCCCACTTGGCGCTCAGCTCGCGCCCACTTGGCGCTCAGCTCGCGCCCACTTAGAACTCTCGCGCCCTTCTCGCGCCCATTTGGCGCCGAGCTCGCGCCCATTTGGCGCCGAGCTCGCGCCCACTTATCCTCGAGTGAGCGCCTAACCTATTTTTGATGATATAAGCACCGCTCACTCAGCGCTCACTTGGCGCCCACTTCAGGAAGTGAGCGCCTAGTCCTTTTTCTTGCTGAATCTCATAATTTAGTAAACCAAAGGGGATTTTGGATGCTAGAAGGTCTTCGATCACTTAGCAAAGTATTTGTTTACAACATTAGAGACAAAATTACTTATGAGAACATTGAAGATAGATCCTGGAATTTCGTGAGAGCTTCTGAGGTAAATATAGGGCAATATTTAGGTGATGTTCGGGATACCCAACACTGGGGCTTTATTTTAGTTCTTTGGATTATACACTGTACTGTACTTGATTGAGATTTATTAAATCCTGTTTCTTGATGGCAAGTTTTGAATTATGTTGCAAAGATTATTTACTTGATGTTCTGGTTGGAACACTTGTGAGTTGATGTTCTGGTTGGAACACTTGTGAAGAATTACTGTTCTGGTTGGAACACTTGTGTGAGTTGATGTTCTGGTTGGAACAACTTGTGATTGTGTGTACCGAATGCGGAGTTTTAATGGGTTATTTATCGGTTTTGGTTTAGCCTGTCCTGGATCCAGAGTCTAAGCTTAGTAATGTGATGTATTTTGTTTTATTAGTGTAATGGCATGGCCATGGAGTGTTGCCACGATCAGTGTAGAGTAGCCAGAAACCCTGAGTAGGCCTGGTTGTCGATGCCGATACCCGGAGTAGGCCGGCATTGGATGACGATACCCGGAGTAGGCCGTCATTTCAGAGTGTCCGATACCCTGAGTAGACCGGAACTGTGTACATGGAGGTGTGGATGTCGCTCTGGCATGTTGATTAATCAATTCAAGCAACTACATGACATTGACCACTGTGGGGATTTGTTTTTGTTTGACGTGATATGTTTTATTCGCTGGTCTATTGGTGCGGAGTAACCTATGATAAAATACTCTATTGGTGCGGAGTGGCCCATGATAAACACTCTAGTATTTCAAAAACCTGAGTCGTTGAACTATGTTTTCTTCGATATGTTGCTACTTGGTTATACGTGGCTTTACGGCTATATGCATGATTGATATCGTCTTTACTGCTTGGTTTATACGATGGTTTTCCTCACGGATGTAAATTGGATCGTTGAAGTTTTGTTGGATTATACGTGTTATCATCGTTGTATATGGTTTGTAATCGTGGCATGTTTTAGAATTGAACAAAATGTATTTGTGCATGCATGTGCTGCTCACTGGGATATTCGTATCTCACCCCGTTGCTTTCGTTTTTGTTTTCAGATACTCTTGGAGAGCTCGATACTTGCGAGTAGTTACTTGGACATGTGAGTTTTATTTTAGTTTGGGAATATTTTAGCGCACTCTGTTATATAGCTCTTGTTGTATTCATGTTTTTCCTTCACTCTAATATTGCGATCCTGTGTTTTAAATTAACCTCCAGGGATGAGTTACGGTGTTATTTCGTGACTCGGATCCGGGGCGTTACACCCCTCCATCCCAAGGATGGCCCCCTCTTCCTCCATTCTCCCCAACATAGTCCGACCCCTCCCCTTTACCTCTTTAACCCCACTAAACCTCTTCAAGTCAATCAAAAAACCCTTCATATTCTCTTTCTCCTTCACTCTCATCTCAAGGAATCTATTTGGTGCCATTTGGTGCTTGGAGAGGAGGACTTAAAGTGCTGCTCCTACTTCCAAGAGAGCTCAACACCTTCAAGTGTGATTCTAAAACCCCAAGGTGATCTTTTTTGTATCTCTTAATTAACATAGTTGAAGTTGAATGAAGTATGAGTATTTTTGTGTTCTTTTCATACTACATACCTGCTGTTTTTCATTGTGATGACTTGCTTACTTACTTTTTCTTCTCATATTCTTCATTTTTACATGCAAGCAACTTCCTATGGTAAGGGGAATGCTTCGGTTGACTTCGAAGGAGGGTGAGAGCCCTTTAAATTTGAGTTTAAAGGACCTTTAAGCCTATGTTTTGCTACTGTTTCTTTTTCATTCAAAAGGGGAGCCTGTTCCCTTTATTTTGACTCTTTTGTACCCCCTTAACTCCCCCTATCATCCCTTCTTTTGCTTGGTTTTACATATTAGTTTCATGATTGTTGAATATGTCATACGGTGTGGTAAATACTTGTTTAGGTTTAGGCTTTTCATTCACATGTATTTTGGAGCATATGTCTTCCCATACCCTTTTGTTATGACATCCTTTTAGCTGCTGTAGGAGGTGCCTTGTACACCATTCTTCCCCTTTTAACTCATGCACATTGAATATGCTCATGTATTAGGATTACGTAAGCGTTCTTCTTTCCTCTTCTTTTCACTATTTTGTGCATCTTTACCATAGTTTTATTCTTTTTTTTAGCTACTGTTTTGCCTATGTGAAATCAATCCTACCTTTTTTTTTTATATACTCCATATGTATGCTCATACACCCACTCCATAGAGGTATGATCAGGCCATCTTTTGTTGATATCATCATCTGACTTTAGCATGCATGTAAGCATACTTTTCGGCTTATTAACATAGAAAAATACACACACATTGTACCTTAATGAGAAGCATGTTTCCGGAGTCCATTTGATTTGTTTCTTTTTCTTCTTTTTGTGTATATTGTTTGCTGATATGTGGATTGGAAAAGATCAAGACAGGGACCTCCAGGTGTTTTGGTAAAAAGAAAGGGAAGGCTAAACCCAAGCCTTCCCCTTGCCTATTAGATTTCAAATCACCCCAAAAGAGGGCCGTATGCCTCCACTTGAGCCACTATGGGCCCACATAGGGGCCCACACAGACCCTAAGCAAGTCCTAAACCCTCTAGAATCAGTCCCCTGCAAAAGATGGCAAAAAAAATTGATTTTCAGGTTTACCGAAGGCTCAGGTCGGCAAACAGGGTTTCAATAAATAATCGAAAATTAATTTCGGTTAAGATTAAAATACAATGTGACTGAAAATTAATTTCGGTCACATTATATTTTAGTTTAGCCGAAATCGGCTAAATTAGATTTCGGCTACATCTAAAAATTTCCAAAAATCAGTTTTTTTTATTCTTGTTTATTTGTTGATGTGTTTTAATTAAACCAGGAAAACCAGTAAGGTTTCCGGGGTTGACTGGAAACCCAAAAATGAGCCCTGGGCCTTCCAAGCCTAACTTGATGCACTGTGAGCCTTCCAACGGGGCCCGCATCTAGTTCGGCCCAAACCAAAGCCCGTTTCGATAACGGGTCTGGGGCCATTTGCTTAATTGCCCGTGGGCCAAGTCCAAGCCCATTGGGCCCTAAAACTTTAACCCACTAAATTTTTGTAAATAAAATTACATCAAAAATCAAATAACCAAATCTAATAAGGGTTACCCAATAACCCTAATGGGCCATGGGCTTGGCTTAAGCCTAACATGGTAACCCATGGGTCTTCCAACAGGGCCCATCTCCGACCCACTTAACCAAAAGGAAAAAAATAAAAATAAAATCAATTAAATAAAGGGGACCAACACTTTCAATGGTCCTCACTCAGACCAAATAAAGGTACATGTTGGCTTAGGAATAGGGTGAGACTGAGTTGACTCGAACCAGGGAGACTCGAAGGACCCGTCAACTGACGGGGCGGATCGGGGTGTTTTTGGACTTCTCCGAACCGTAACCGAGAACTTAACCAGGATCTCTAAAAAGCCGCAAACCAGTTAATCTTAGACCTGTATAGGCACCCAAGTGTCTGCCTGCACCTCACCAGGCAGTGGCGACTCCGATACCTTCCCAATTTAATGCGGCGCCTCGCTGGGACGTACACACAATATATAATATATATACTAATTCGATTCGGTTCGGTCTAGGGAAATATACTAATTTAGTTTAACCTAGCACCCCACCAAAAACCGAATCAACCTAATTTGGGTTACAGTTTTATGGACCAAAACTGAACCAAACTTATAAAAAACCTAACCAAATCGAAGTCGGTTGGGTTTGGGCTGCTTTTGGTTTTATGCACCCCTACTTTATAGGGCTCACTTCTTGGCTCTTTAATGAAATTGAAGTTGATTTTACTGTATTTCATAAATGAAACACTTACTGATAAGTTTTGTGCTTTTGGTCTTTCAGGAAAATATAAATGATTGGATTGCTTCCATCTCTTGTGATGATCGAGTGCTCTCCTGAAGTTAACAGTTCGTAAGCATCTGCGTCAATATTGTTAAAGCTCTTGCAAGCATTTAGTCTGAATTTCGCCACTTGAGGTTGTCCAGCCCTCAAGAACACTCGGTTGAATCCAATGAGCCACTTCATTGGTGCCTCTGCATCGTTAGATGGTGGGACTGAGCACAGAAGTGCTACATTCACCTCGTCTCTCTTTCCTGTGTTTCTCACTTCTACTGCAACTTTCACCACTTCCTTGCAGCTTGAATCCTGCATTGAAATGGTTGGGCAATCTGGCTGGCTGCCATCACTACAAAATTTATGACTTTTAGTGGCGGTCGATGACCGCTGCTAAAAGTCCAAAGCCCGCCTCTAAATAACATGGGGTCCGCCACTGGGCCGTTTGGAAAGGTCTTGTCGCTGAATCTCTTCAGCAGCGGTTTTTTGACCGCCACTAAAACTACACCACTTTAAAAAAAAATTTAATTAGATACCGACCCCGCCCCTGCCCCTCCCGCCCGCTTTGCGTAAGAAACTCAAGGGGATAGAGAATGAAACTTACTTGCCACAATGATGCAAAGTCCTGCATCTTTCCGGTGTCGGCATTCTGAATGTCGTCATCTAGAAGTACTTGGATATGATGATTACAGGGAAGGAGTTTCAGAAGGTCGGATCAAAGAAAAATCATGATCAAAATAAATGGAAGAAATTGACCAGTAAAGGTATTCGAGCCTTACAATATGACGAGGATCAACTTCTGCAAAATAAATGATCAAAAAGAAATTTATATTCTGTTACGAGTTCTTGCGGATTAAAACTTCGTAGAAGCTTTCGTAGTTAAAAATCTGGTCTGATCATCTCATCACGAAACTGAAATGGATTAGCTAAACAGGAATAGAGAATGTACAATGTACAATGTACAATGTATCATTCAGATCTGAATGCACAATGTATCATTCAGCCTAGTGTAACGCTTCCTCAGTCAATCGATCGCCGACATCATCTGGTCATATAACGACAATATTGACTAAAAATTTGAATTATATCTACCAGATGAAGCCAACAACAACATCAATCTCTGTCACTCTCACTCTTCTATCAGGAAAAAAGAAATACTTGATCAAAACACCACTAACTTACACCCCAAAGAGAACATGGAAACATTAAATCACCATTAATAGAAACACGTCTTAGTTAGCCCTTTAAACATTGGATTCATTCGTACCAGATGATGACTGCACCCTTCATTCCGATCTGTTCTTGTTCAGCATTCTCTGCAACGATCTGAATGTACATTGTATCATTCAGATCTGTTGTAAGCAAACAAAAATAATCAATAAACAAGCCATAGAAAGGCATAGTTAAAGAGAGAAAGAAGGATAGAGAGAGAAACAACAGATTAGCTCCCTAACTCCATTTTTTGAAGCAGTCGAGATGCAGAGAGAGAGAGAGAGAGAGAGAGAGAGAGAGAGAGAGAGAGGAGAAATCCAGGAAAATTGAAAGAGATCTCTCGCTCATAGAGATAGGCAGTGAAGATGATTCCTTGCTGCAACAGATCACCAACGATAAGCTTCGTGATGTTGATTTCAGTGCCGTCGCCATTGATTTCTCTTGCTCGCCAATTCAAACCCTCGGATCTGTTAACCATTCTTCTATTTCTACTTGGATCCCTCCAGCCGATTGGGGATGGGGGAAAATAGAGAGAGGGTGATGGAGAAGACGGGATAAGAGATCAGGGATGAGAGAGAGAGAGAGGACTTTTAGCAGCGGTCACCAAGAGATCGCTGCTAAAGGCCTTCTAAAGCCTGCCGCTAATTCTTCGTTTTTTTATAGTGCGTCAAGCATTGTTATTCGTTTGCATTTTTGGAGTTTCCCCAGATTGAATGTAACAAGTTTTGGTGCAGACTTAATGGTGTATGTGAAGGTGGTGTAACTCAATCCATACCCAAATGGGTAGATGGTCGATCCATGCATTATAGAACCTGTAGGCCCTTCTTGGGCAGATGAGATCCCATGGAGGCTCTATCTGCAGTCCGCGATAGAGCCCTCACGGGATCTTGCCATCTGTCCACCTAAACCGGACGCTTTCTGTCTTCGCAATTAACGGACTACAGGGTTTGACGCTAACGGAAACACAGAGACCACGTTTTCAATCTCTCTCCCCATTTTCAAAATTTGCAACGACCATTTTCAACTCTTAAATCTCTCTCCCCTTTTTCAAATTTTGGAACTGTCATTTTCAATCTCTCCGCCATTTTCCTCTGAGTAGATTTTCAACTTTTGGAACAACCATTTTAAAGACTTCAAGGCTTCAAGGCGAATCAAAATCTGCTCAGACCAAAATCTGAGAGGACTGTTGGGGAGTCGATCCAAGATTTCAAGCCGGTGTTTGGTCCTCTGTTAGACTGCAGCAATCGCATTTTGCGAACTCGACTTCCTTTGGGGTCTGCTCAGACGATCCCCGTCGGATCTTCTCTCCCTGTCTTCGTTTTGGGTTTGCTGCTCAGATCTTCTTCCTTCAGCAGAGGTTTGTCAAGGGTTTGCTCTCTTCTTCCTTCAAAAGAGGTTTCCGGCTCCTTCAACAAGGGTTTGCTGCTCAGACGAAACTTCCTTCAGAAGGACGAGGTTCATTCTTTGTTCTTCTTGTGTTTTGAATTTTTTTTTTCCTGAATTATGTCTTATTGTTCTTCTCTAGAAGAAGGACGAGCTACCAAAAATTGTTGTTTTTAATCTCCGAGACGTACTTTCCTGATTCACTTTGGAGAACTGTGGTTTGCTCATGTTTGTTCTTGCACCGTAATGACCGTGCTAGGGCGTGCAACTTGCTTGCTTCTCACCCCCTTTATCTTTTTTTCCATTTTTTCTCTCGTGTATCCAAATTCTTCCCATGAAAATTAAGCTAGATATTCTCATAGACGGTCGATGTACTGAATGGCTTAAAGCTTGAAATTTACGTGCAATGAATGGAAGCTGACAAAAATGTCAAGATAATTGGATGTACTGAAAAGAGGAACAAGAGGATGAATATATGTGTGTGGATACTTGAAAGCTTCCATCTTCGCTCATAACCATACCAAATATTTGAATTTTTGGTGTCAAAATTTTTGAAATGAGGCGGTGTTAAGCAAGAATCTAGTAATGTTCTCTGACTTCCAGGCATTTATTTTGTTCAATGCCAAAATTTTCTTTTACATTTTTTCCATAGGCAATCCATATTGTACCATATAATTATTTGTTATCATATTTACTCATATTGTGTATTGGGTTTTTCTTGAATTTTGTAAATCTTAAAACATTTTGAAGTGTAAACTTTCTGTTCTAGTAAAATTCATTTAATGTTTGATTGGAGGACTTGAGGACTTCTTGCAGAAGTTCTAATAGATCCTAATGCGCTAGTTTCTGTGAGTGCACTTTTGACTTCAAAACCTTTCTCATGTTGACCTCCCCTACTTATACACACATATATCCATACAATTAAATTAAAGTCTATTATTACAGAAATGTCAATGAAAGAGGGTGGCGTTGATAGGGATGTTTCGATATGCCCTTGTGGAAAGGGCAAATTGAAGATGCAAATCTCAAGAACATCTCGTAACCCTGAACGTCCATTTCTAACATGTCCAGATTCTGTAAGTTTGGTTATTTATATATTTAATTAATTTTATTAAAATATTTTATGTATTAATCTTTATTCTTATGTTGATGTAGCATATTGGAGAGAAAGGATGGTTTGGTACGATCAACTTTTGATGTGCAAATGTGGAAAAGCACCGTGTCGCGTATTAACAGCAAAGACAGAAAAAAATAATGGTCGTGCTTTCTACACTTGCCCATTTCAGGCAAGAGATTTTTATCAATACTTTAAACTTTATTTGATTTATTATTTTGGTAGCATCCTCTTATACTATTTTAACTGGATTGAGTTGCACCCCTACTATCTTTGATCGTCATATTTTAGGATGCATGTAAATGTAATATTTTTTATTGCTTAACATATGTCTGATAGTATGTTTATTTTCTTTCAGGGGATAGAAAAATGCGACTTTTTTCTTTGGTTAGAAGAGAACGACTGTGCCAATCGAGAAGACAGAAATAGTACAACATCTAAGAATGAAGGACATGATGGTTCAAATCAAAGCTTAGACCGTATTTGGAAAATAGAACAGCAATTGCTTTTAGAAGAACGTGATCATGCAAGAAGAATGAGTGATTTATATAGGGAGTTGGCACATGGATTGGCAGATATTAACATAAATAGGGAATAGCTTATTTATTAGGTTTTTTTTTTTGTCTTGGAAGTGTACAAGGGCATGTTCTCTCCTATTTATGTTGTCAAACAATGATGTTGACATAGTCTGAAGGCCCACTGCATAATCAAACAGCAGGATGGAAAACAGCAATTGGAGGCTTGCCAAGGCTGAGAATACGGTAGGTGTGAACTTCAGAAGCTACAAATGAAATTCTGGATGATGTCTGAATCAAAGCTGGAAAAGTAGAGTAATGCCTGCTCATAGACTCCAAAAGGGAATGTCTTCAGAAGAAGAAATAATCATGTGAAGTTGTCGGACAAGATAAGTAGAGGGATTACACTTCAGAGGTTATTCAGATATGCAGATTTTATGTGAGAACTGTTATGATTCTTCATTCAGCTTTCCAGTCCTGATGTATTTTTTATCTTCCCGTGCACTGTTTAACTAGTAGTATTTAATGTAAGAGAGACCTTTAATTAGACCACCATGACTAGATGTGGAATGTTAATAGCATTTTAGTTAGGAGAAAGGATGTTCTAACCTAGGTGTGCAACCAGGTTTGGTTTTGTCTGGGTTGATATCAACTGAAGACCAAATGTTTGTGACTTAACCTAAAACCAAATCAAGCCGAAGTGAGAATAGATCACTCTTACAGAAACCGGACACATATGTACATACAGGATTGGTTTGGTTAAGTATGATAAAGCATATTTTTAAGTCGGGTTTCGGTTCAGTATAATAAAAAAATCAACCCAAAAACAAAGCAAAATTAGTAAGTCGGTTATCAGATTTTTTAACAAAACCGGATCATTGGCTTTGAATCCTAACCAATTTGTTTGCAAATTTAATCCCCATTCTGATGTGTTCATATTACCTAAAGATTAATGTTACTGAGATCTGTAACAAATCATAAATACTCATCTTGAATGCAAGAAACATTTATCAAAAACACATGAACAATCATCCAAGAATTAACTGCTTAGTTTCCTATAGACAAAATAGCTTTGAATTTGGTTTGAAATTACAGAACCAAATTTCAAGTTCACAACATATTTCTACTGAATAGACGAACACAAAGTTCCACTTACATGACAAGCTACCAACCCGTGTACTATTGAAAAAAGAGCGGAAAAATAGAGAGAGACCACCAAGGACCAAGTTTGGTGCAGAAGACGCCCCATATATTTGGCAAGTGTTTAAATCTCAACCAAAATATCTAATTACCAGTTGCTTGCTTTGCTTTCTCTCCTCTACTGCCGACTCTAAACAACAAAACTGCCCCACCTGCATGTAGAGAACATTACATAAAGTGAAATAGAAGACCCCAAACCTCATACCATAACCTCAGCTCTACTAAATGAAGTCAAAAGTCCAATCTCCAATGCAACTGAGTTGTCCTTGGACCACTATTTCATTTCAGTTGCAGCTTGCTGTATTGGTCCGCCGCCATAGACAGTGATTGTATTGAAACAGGGAATCCAGGACCCATCTGCATGTAGAGAACATTACATAAAGTGAAATAGAAGACCCCAAAAAAACAAAAGAAAAAAAAACTTGAGATGAATACATCTATTATTGCAGAATGATTATAGAGATGGCATTGGTTCAACTAAATTCTTTGAAAAAAACATCAATAAATTTCTGTAGGTCTTACCCATACATTGGTTCGTAGCAATTATTGGCAAGATAGAGCCACACTTACATAGAACTAAAGATCTTATTTGCCATCTGTAGGTATCTTTTCTTTCAAAGATGGCATGGACATGATGCTGATAACGTGGCCTATGATCTATGAATTGAATAGTTGACAGGTAGGGCTGATACAAGACTAAACTGCAATTTTCAGCCCAGACTTCTTCATCAAGTAGATCTTATGGACTCACATGGTCACTTGGACTAATAATATATACCATCATCATATGAATAGGAATAAATCCCTGTCACTCTAATGCTGACATTCTAGAACTTATCTATTCTAATGAGAGGCCATCTTGAACTTGCTGGTCAACCCATTTACCAGTTGACTGGTTTGATTTCTCCAAGCCTTAGGTTTACATGTAGAAATCTAATCCATCCATCAAATAATGACTTTTTTGTGGCCTCCACATGTAAATGACTGCTAGTAATCCCTTCCCTTCCAAAGGGCTCCTGCCTGAAACAAATATCTCTCGAAAAAGTACCATAAGTCTTACAGTAAATAATATCGAACTTATAAATAGCAAGTCTCATGAATTATGCTGAAGGGTTCTATCAACTTCTAGGCCTGCTAATGCAAATGAATGTGTTAAAGTTTCTGTTAGTGGAATAACATGCCCAAAGTTAATGTACTCAAGTCAACAAAGCCCCGAGCCACAGATATGCAATCCAAATAAGTGTGGAAGGTCAAAGAAGCCAACGAATAGTTTTGCCAAGGCTTGGGACATGCATAAATGGATCAATAAATCTTCAAGAATGCGGGAAATTATAGAGATGCATAAAGAAAAGATACCTACAACTAAATTCTTTGAAAAAAACATCAATAAATTACACCAATGGCATTGGTTCAACAGAATGATTAAATTCAAAATTCAGTTCTGGTAGCCAACAATAATGAATAAAAAAAGAATTCTACCCAAAAACAGGGTTCTACTTTCTTCATAGATTTAGTAATTGCAAAAATAACACCGAACATCTAGAAGGTTAGGTGGTTAGGAAAATATAATTTACCAGGAGAATACAGCCTTGGCCCCAAGAGAATGCACAAGCATACCATCATAGCTGCAGAAAGAAAAATACCTAGATCAGATTTGAAAACAATAACTTTAGTTTCAGTAAAAGAAATTTTCCTCTAACTAGTTAGAGTATAGCCCCTCAGTCATTGAAATATAGAAACATGATAGAAACCCCATGTCTCCACACCTCAAGCATCATGTTTAAAGTAATTTAAACATTGATTAGAAGTTCAGTATATGGTTCAATATATCATTAATATACATCCCCATGCATAAATCTCCAAACAACATTTGAACTTTCGAAGTACATGAAATATTATGCTAGATTCTCAGTCAAAACATATGAGAGTTGGTGATATAATAGTTCAGTTCTACAGCAAACCAAACTTATACATATTACACCACAACTCTTTTTAACCATTTCCAGTCTTTCATGTTACGTCTGTACTAACCTGCATCAGATTATTACATGATACTAATACAGATTTTACGTCTGTAATAATTCCCTTTTGCATCTTATTCCTTACATGTGCAAACTGCCAATTCAATGGCCATTTATAAATTTTATCAAAGATGCATTTGTAACAATAGGAACAAAAACATTAAGTTGCATATGCCACAAGGATAATATATGCCACAAGAAGGCTAAGATGCCATTCTAGAATTGTGAAATTACACTACGAATAATATATTGTTTCAAGAGAAAGAACATACATGATACCACCAAATGCGGACACTAACCTTCTCGACATTACAAAGTTCGCCTGGGAGAACGGGGTGAAGGTTGACTAGACAGCTCTACTTCTTGTAGCATTTGCATCATGCTAGGTGGACAATTGCTCAATTGCTGATATGTTCCCATGGGTGAATTTGCACTGTATAGAAAAGGATGCAAAAGGTGTGCAGGCGCCTGTGTATTAAAAAAAGGGAAGTTAGCAATTGTGTGTTGAAATTTGGGGGGAGGGGGGGGGGGGGGGGGGGGGGGGGGGGGGGGAAGAACTTCAATTTAAAAAAAAAGAAGAGATAATGACTAGTTAGTAGACATACCATTTGAACGTGACGATACGAAAATGTAGAAGATTCAGCTGATGGAGGAATCACTGGCATTGATATTTGGGTAGGTGGCACCACGTGCTCATCACCACCTTTCTCATTGTTTTGTGCTTTATGCCTTTTTTTCCTCGTTGCTTGAGTTAATGCATCTACCTTCCTATGAAGACTCATACCACCACGTTTGGCTTTTTCCTTCACCTTGACACCTTTTGCACTTTCAATGCGCATTTGTGAAATGGCAACTTCATCATAAGTTCTCGTACTTGCATGAAGATGTTGTTCCCCACCAACATCTTCATCTGCATATGTTTGCTCATTTGCACAACTTCCAACTTCCTCAAGTACATTAATCTCTATCGAATTCATATGGTCCTCACTGACAAGTCTTCCACCCTCATAAGAATTTTGCCCAATCTCAAATGACACATTGCTGCCCAAAGCGTCTTTGTCCTTCGGAAGCTCTTGAAAAACAGTATGTTTCACAATATTTTCAACCTCCTGATTCATCTTTTTTGCCATATCCATAACATAATCGGTTGCTTTTTGGCATGCAGCTGACTTAGAGGCTATTTGAACCAAAGTAGAACAAACATAAGAATATCAATTCGATATCTTACCCGTCTCACTACTTACACTTGGTGAGCCATGTGACATAGTGCATTGTAATCCATCTTTAGCATCTCTTCTCCACCTTTTTAGGATGTACTTATCTGGGATCTTAGTAACATCCTTAAAAAAATAAATCAAGAATATGTGCCTGCACAAGATACCCGCAAACTCAAACTTTTTACAACTACATTGCACATATTTATCTACACTGTTATATGTCACTGTATGCTCCTGCTGGATGCTTTCACCCTTATTAACAATCTTAAATATCTCAACATCCCCGTTTCTTGAAGAGTCTAGAATCTTGAATGACCAAATGCCTATTGCTTCCTTCTCAAGCCGATCATATATTGTAGGAGTGTACACCTTGCATGCATGTCTAAAGAGTGGTTGTATTAGATCTCCTTCTTTCCTCTTCAACATCATGTTGCTATCACTTGCCAACTCACTATATCGATGCCTCGCCACAACAACATCAATTTGGTTTAGAAGTTGCACCATACTTTTTTGTCTGTTTAAGGCATTTTTTATTGATGCATTCATGCTCTCTGATACTTGAGTACTAAGCATATCAGCATAAAAATAATTTCGACCATATGCTAAAGACCACTTCTCCCTTTCCTTATACTTTGTTTCCAACCACGTATTCTCAGAAAGGCTAAACCTAGTGATCATGTCATGCCATGCCTCTTCAAACTCAGAATCGTTTTCACACTTGTATATACAGTGCTTAAAAGCTTCAGCAAAACCCTTACAAGAGTGAAATAGAGAACTGAGATGCTTTGCGGCATTTTGATACAAATGCCAAATGCAATTCCGATGAATTGTTCGAGGCAACACAGAATTAATGGCTTTTGCCATTGCCTGATCTTGATCTATTATAATTGTTTGTGGCGCTTTTCCATGCATGTAGTTGACAAAATTCTTGAACAACCAAGATAATGCATCACTGCTCTCTTCATAAAGAAGGGCAACACCAAAAACAACTGTCTGCCTGTGATGATTTAAACCTACGAAAAGTGCAAGTGGCCGGTTTTCAGTGTTTGTCTTGAATGTCGTATCAAAACTTACAACATCTCCGAAATACCGATAATCTGTAACCATTTGTCCGTCTGCCCAAAATATATTCGTGATCATATCATCTTCATTCATATCAATAGCATGGAAAAATGCCCTATCCTCACAAAGCTTCTTTTGAAAATAAGCAGCAAGTGCACCACTATCTCCCTTCTGCATCCGTATCTTATTCTTTGTACGTAAGTAGTTCCTATAGTCTTCAGGCACAAATCGAACATTTTCAATTCCGCCAGCTTGTGTACTCAAAACTTCCATACCAGCTCTTGGTGCCAATCCAGCACCTTCAGCAGTCTCAATTTGAGCTGCCTGGGCAGGGGTAATTCTTCTTTGTGACCTCAATCGATGGCTCATATTGGACGGAAGCATTTCATGATTATGGCTCTCATTTAAAGCCGAAATAACGTACTTCCCGTCAAGATTCAATCTGACTCTCATAAAAGCCTTGCATCCACACCTTGTGTGTGCAACCGGTCTAGTCCGAATGGCAGATACCTCAGCCCTAAATCCTTCTTTTGAACAACAAAATAATTTACTCATTATTGCACCACCACCATCCTTTTTCACATGACTTTTCCGTATACTAAACCCTGCAACCCTACCGTATGCATTATAAAAATCATATGCCTCCTCAAGTAAAACAAACTCTTTCCCAATGGTAGGAACATACTGCGGGTCAACATCAGGTATAACTACCAACTCAAAATTCTCTTCAGCGTTCTCTTTTTGGGTCGACATATTCACTGACAAGTCTTCCCAAGTAACCAAACTGCACCTCTTATATGCTTTCTCACTAGAAAACATATTAGAGAACAAACACAAAAAGAAAAATAGATAAATACACCAATATTATAACGGTCAATAAAGTAAAATATTTCAAGAGTGTCTAAAAACTAAATAAAGGGCATGAACCAATGAAAATATATATGATTTATGTGAGCATGCATCTTTCAAATGAATTCCATAGTCTCAACCAAACACTAAAATTTTAAGAATTTTGAATTTAAGTTCACACGTGTTAGAACTCTTGTGGATCTTTGAATGTCTTTTATCACATTTCTCCAGCCCACAAGGTTTTGATGCTGAAGATCTATCTGATGATTTACATCAGATGGATTTCTAGGATTGACAGTGCTACAACTTTACAGGACCACTTATTCGGTAGCCCCATGAGCTACCAAATCAATTTTCTTTCAGACAAGGACCCATCTCATGAACTTTTAAGTATTGTTTAACAACCTTCAAACAAACCTCCCTAATCATGAAAATTTAGAATGTAAGCAACACAAAAGCTTTGGTTAGCTCAATGCATGAGGGCACAACATAAAGAGATGATTCAAAGGAATATCCCACAACTTCTGTCATAACTTGCTTTTAATATTTTCATAAATACATCCTCCATATACAGAAATAGATCTCAATTCGCATACAGCTATTATTTCTGGCAAAGATAAACCACAGCCATAGACTCTCCCTTTCTTCTTGAAATATACAGAGCTGTTTCTCTAAAGTAGCCAGGTCCCCCCCAATCCCAAACCAGAAGAAATCTCTGAAAACCTTCCCAAACTCATCCATAGTTTTGCTTTCACTAAGCCTGTATTCCATATATCCTGTCTTGATTTGGCCTATTTTCAAAGTTCAATTCTAAAACCATCTACAGAATTCTATCTCTACAGTTGCACTTATCTCTAGTGTGATGAATCAACACAAATGGAAACAGCTTCCACCAAAGAACTTTTGTTTGAGCATGGGTAAGGGTAACCAATTCTTTGAAGAGGACATGAAAGGATAAAAACGAAAGACACTCATCCTTATTAAACACAAGAAGATATAGAAAATGAATATTCAGACTTATATACATCTAATCAGGAAATCCCGTACACATCCATTCAAGAAGAATTTACATTATCAGTCGATGTATTCCCATCTAACAAGTTCTGGATAATACGTTCAACTAAATCTTCATTCCGAACTCCATAAGAGACGTTACAGAAACTAATGTTGACGTTACAAAAGCCAACATTGAGCAAAGAATGTAAGTAATCACCCATATTTAAACGAAAGTATCACTATAGAAAATATAAGAATTCTTTGAAGAGGACTGTTCTCTGGAGGTAAGACCTAGTCGACAAGCTACGGCTATCAGAGAAATTTAAACAGTGAAACCAAAAGTTTTAAGCAAAAAATATAGAAAATTGGAAACATAGAGAAACCAAATAAAAAAGAAGAGTAGCAGAAATTTTAGAAAGGGATGCAACATCACTCATCGCTTCAAACCCAATAAATAAATTGAGGCAAAAATGAAATTAACCACAGAGACAACCCAATTATCAAAGAAAAACATGAAACTGGAAAGGGATTACACAAAAGAACAAACCAAAAACTACAGAGAGAGAGAGAGAGAGACCTTTTTCTTCCAACCAGGAGGAGCTGGGAGTTCTAAAGAAACAACCTCCTCCTGCACTCCGCTCTTAATCTCCTTCTCCAAGAGGAGAGAAGCTCGAAACGGGGAGAGAGAGTCGAAATTACTTAGACGAAGAGGAGAGCAGCTCAGTCGAAATTGCTCAGTCGAAGCGGGGAGAGAGAATCGAAGTTGCTCAGTCGAAATTGCTCAGACGAAGAGGAGAGAAGCTCAGTCGAAGCAGGGAGAGAGAGTCCCATTTGCTAAGTCGAAATTGCTCAGTCGAAGCAGGGAGAGAGAGTCCCATTTGCTTAGTTGAAATTGCTCAAATGAAAAGGAGAGAACCTCGAAATTTTGGAACCCTCTCTGGTCCAAAATTGCTTGACGAAAATTTGGAGGGAACTTTTCCCTCTTTGACGAAGAGGAGAGAAGCTCAAAAACGGGGAGAGAGGCATTTCCGTTAGTAGTGAGTCCCCGTTTCCGTTAGTTGCGGTAATGGGCAGCGTAAAAACGAAATTGACAGATGGCATAATCGTGTTGAGGGCTCTATCGCGGACTGCAGCGTAAAAACGAAATTGACAGATGGCATAATCGTGTTGAGGGCTCTATCGCGGACTGCAGATAGAGCCTCCATGGGATCTCATCTGCTTCTCGGGTAGCCTACTTTAGGATTTGGTCTGAACTGCATCGATGTCATTGGGACCTTGTTCACATAGTCGGCCGGGTACCATGTAATTGGAAGCTGACCACCTGGGTTGTACTTTCCGAAGATGACATCAGCAATTGTGCCGCCACCTTCACCACTAGCATAGCCGGCCCAAAGGATGGCTGAGATCTTAGGATTGTCCTTGGCCAAATCAGTCCATTTCCTCTACGGCACGTTCTCTACGGCCGTTTTACGGCCTCAATCCCGTTAGGACGCGTGGATAAGAAGGTCTCGTGAGGCGCACGAGACCTTCTTATCCTTTTTCACTGGTCTATTGGTCGAGCAATCCCCAAACCACCAACCGGCCCAAGACCACCAAACCACCAACCGGTTCATCCAATTTCTCTATTCATCCGACCAATCCCCAAATCCTCTTCCAACGAGCGCGAGAGCGAGTATTTTCAAAAACCTTCAACGTTTGGCACTGTCACAACCTCTCTCGCGCCATATCGCTGTTGCGGCTTCCATCTGGTCAGCTTCTTTCAATCTCTTATCAGTCTCTTTGTCGCAACACCGTCTCACTCGTCTGTCCAGGTAAGAAAAGAAGATGCTTTAATTCTTTGCATATCTGAAACGTGAATGGAAGAGAAGTAGTTAACGTTTTTTGTTTTGATTAAATTTGGACGACTTTTTGCACTGTAGTTTCGAATGAATGTATGCAAACAATATGAATACATGGGCTTTGAAATCGATTGTCATCTTCTGAAATGATGCTTTTGGGGTGATTGATTTTATGGATTGTTTTAGTCTCAGTGCGTATCTAAGCAGAAATAAAACCAAAGGGGTAACATGGATGATTCTGCTGCCTTTTGAAGCTAGGAACAAGAAGAAATTATTCTTGGTGTATATTTGGACGGTTTTGTTATACAAGCATAGAAATTGTAAGCATAATTTCTTTTTGTACAAACTTTTTTTTAAAAATTGTTTTGGATTTCTGAATACACTTGCTCAAATATTTGGAACACCTTTATTTTATTTTATTTTAATTTTTGAATTGTAAGCATCATTGCACAGGGATGATTAGAAATGGAAGAACTGTCAACACACCTCTATTCTAGGACTCATATTGTAACTTTTAGTTGGAGTGTGTAAAGTATTTCAAAACACAAACGGCATAGAGAAGTACAATAATATGCCATCATTCTTTAAAAATTGACGTAGTTAACATTGTATATATATGAATGAAGTATTGTTTTATAAGCAATATCATTACGACTGAGTGAAGTTAATTTCTGAGAAAAAAACTCCCTCCCTCACTTACAGACAGATGCCGCAATGTGAATGAATTTTTATCTTCAAATATAAACATGTATAATGTTTGAATGCACACAAGCTTGCATTTTTGTGCGATTACCTCGCGTTTGTGAGATGATATTTTATTTGACATCTAATTCTTCTGATCAATTTGTCTTTCAAAAAACCATTTTTTGTCCGTGAGGTGGCCGGGTAGTTAATTTTAAATGAATTTTCAAACATGTCCTATTCTAAAAGTTGGAGTAAACTGATCGAAACCTTTGTGTTTGAGATGAATTCATTTATATTCTGTTGAGACAACTTATCATTGTTAATAGCACTTCGTTAATTCCAAAATATTAACTTAAAAGGTAGAATTAATTAAAAATCTAGGGCTTCAAAAATCTGTAGAGAAGTTGAAATTCACCCCGGTTCTCTAATCTTTTTGTCTTTCTAAATTATGCAAGTTGAACAATTGCCATCACTGTTCCGTCATGCCAGGTTGATCAAAATGAATGAGAATATTCAAGGTTTAAACTTCTGCAAGAAGGATTGTAACACTCTAGCCATATGGATTACAAATTTG
This sequence comes from Buxus sempervirens, assembly GCA_947561395.2. Classification (NCBI taxonomy): domain Eukaryota; kingdom Viridiplantae; phylum Streptophyta; class Magnoliopsida; order Buxales; family Buxaceae; genus Buxus; species Buxus sempervirens. Next base: position 24,181,516 of record OX387194.1, on the reverse strand, counting down.
AATTAAACAAGGAATTGTGACATTGGCTCTGATAATGTGCAGGAAAATTTTGACTACTGCAATGGAAACTGTTGGATCATCGTCAACAAAAAGAAAACAGCCGCGCAACAGTTGGCTACATTTCAGGTAAAGTTTCCTTCACTTATTTATTTGTTTTGTTCTACAAGCAAGCATGGAAGCAATCCAATATTTTGGTTTAACTCTTCGTATAAGTTTGAGTATGGTTGTCAACATGTCGGTTACTTTAATTCCTTTTGCATCGTTGTAATTATTAAGTTATTATTGGCCATGATTTTCCTATTGTTTTTTCAGGGACTACTATGTAAATGAAAGAACAAAGAGACTTATTGAAGGTGAACAAATCCGCACGAAGCAGCAGGTAGGAATTATCAATGGTAACGGTTAAGGAAATCATTTATTTTATTTATTTTGCACTTCTTCGATCTTATTCAAATGAATTTATCTATTTAGTTATTGCATTTCAGTTATTCGCGGATGCCGCTGAAGCATGGAGGGCAATGAATGAGGCTGAGAAAGAAGAATTTAAGAGAGCGTCACAGCTTGAGTGGGACGAATACAGGAGGGCTGTGCCACAACCAGGGCCGCGAAAAACACAACAGGTTCGTGAAATGTCATATCTATAATTGAAATTATTGGGGATAATTAGTTGAGACTGATATATTCTTTCGTTTCACGTTTGTTTTGTGTAGGCTGAGCTACAGACACGTTGTTCACCTGGACGTTTCATTGCGTTCATGTACGCTATTTCGTTCACCGATTCTCAGGAGCAATGCCTTAGAGAGAGTGGCTTTCAGTGCCTACTGAATTTACACGTGACAAAGCTTAATCGACGACTCTGTCATTGGATTGTTCCGAAAGTTGATACTAAGAAGAGATGTATTAAAGTTGGGGAACTGAATATTTTCTTCGACACACACGACGTGAAGAGGATAATTGGGTTACCCGTACAAGGGATAGATGTTGATACATCTAAATCAGAAATCCCCGATGTGACAGAGTTGTATAGCTTTTACGGGGTACAAAATGGAATCATCCCTATTCAGAATGTTGAGGATAGCTTGAAGAGTCCAAAGAACAATCATGAGTTGATCCGTTCTTTTGTATTATATTCGTTGACAACCTTAATAAATCCATCTTCAAAGATTGACGTGAGTGCATCCTATCTTCCCTTGCTGGTCGATGTAGAGAGGATAGGAAATTACAACTGGGGAAAGTATCTTTTAGACACATTGATGCATCACGTAGCTGAGTTTCAAATGGGCAAACGGAAATGCGTCAATGGGTGCTTATTATTTTTACAGGTACGTATAGTATTTACTAGATGAATTGGCTTGTTTACTCTAGCTTATGATTCTGTTTGTGCGTCTACTGATAATTCGATTATTGCTTAGTTTTTGTATTACGATCTGTGACATACACCAGTTCAATTCCAGCATCTTATGGGTTAAATTACAAGATTACTAGAATTGGTATGTCGGGCGACAAGTAAACCCAGACCTTAATTAGGAAATATGATTTATAAGGTCCAAAATCACTCATCAGAGACATATCTTGTTACCTGATAATCCAGATAATCAATATCCAAAACATATATCAGAGTGCGCAAAAGAAAAGCAAATATATACAACACCAAACTGAAAAGTAACTAGAAAGGAGAATTTCTAGAACTCGAGAATCTCAGAATATACAGACTCTGACTGACATGAAACAAACCAAAAGATAACAGCAGGTAGTAGACTAAATGTCCACTTCATCCCAATCTGACTCATACCACTCGTCAGATGCATGGATCGACTCAGGAACACTCCCAAGAATCGCCATATCACTAGGGTCCCCCTCTGGTACAGCTGCACAGTCTATAAATATAAACTAAATGAGATTGGAGATCTCAGCAAGTCATCATGTATCTAACTTAAATAAACAATGTATCATATAGTCCAAATCGCGATGCATCAGAAATCAATATGTGCAAGTGAGAAAAACAGATATCTCACTAAATAACGAGAATTCGCAATAAGATTTAGAGGAATTACAATAATCATCAACTGGAATATATATATATCAATTTATAACTTAGAACCAGACCAATTCGATTAATCCGATAAATCATATCATATTATATCACAAGGCTAATTAAAGTAATGTCCAGCCGGAACTATAGACATCGGCCAGGACTACAACTATAGTATTCAGACTGGGATGTACAGTCCTTGGATCACAAGATCACCACACACAACACATTTCGGGTAAATCCCCTTCTACCGGGAAATACCAAACACATCGCTCACACTACCAGGAGGAATCAAACGTCTCGACTGGTTCTCATCACAAAATAAATAAAAACATGCCGGGAGGAATCCTCAACTCAACCAGCTTCGTCGCTCCAATCAGTACGACTCCCTCTACTCCCATACTGATGAGCCCTCACACACTCAAGTTTTAATTATCTTTTTATGCATCCACACAATAATTCCATAGTCAAAACCTAATAAGGATCTCATTGAGATCAAATAGTGAAATTCATTTTTCTACCTTACATACCGGTAAAGTGCTAACCCGCTATTGATAAGTTAAACTTATCGCAGGGTAAAACAATTTAATAAGAGTGCAATATGCACAAATCAAAACTATAAATGCTCAAGTGTGTGTCATCTTATTCAAATATGCATATTTTCTCAAAATAATAATATTATAATATAAATGCAATTTAGGAATCATGCTAGTGGAATTTATATGAAATATTTAATAACAAGGATAAACATCATTGTTTGAAATTTATTATACTCATATAATCAATAAAATCCGATTTAAGATTCTCTGATGCAAACAAATAAATCATGCAATCACAAAACCATTCACTTACCAACCCCCACTTTTAATTAAATTGACGAAAATTCTCTTTCATATAATATGCTAAATTTCACCTAAATTACAAATTCTTTCTTTAATTTTTGTTAAATTAACCTTATCCTATTTTAAAACTAATTTTTAAATCTTAAAATTCACTTTTAAACACTTTTTCCTTAAATTTGGATTTTTCTTTCAAAAGGTGACTAAAATGTAATTATTTATTGGGTTTTGAACTTATTTATTGAATTTAACTAATATCTGAACTAGAACTTAATTATTGAGGTTCTGCGTACTAATTTATCAATAACTTTTTCATCTATAACTGTTTTCAGATTATTATATCCACATTGTATTGAAACTTAAACACTTTTTAAATTCGACAACAGACTGTTGCTTCATTTCTTTTCTTTCTTCTGTGATTAAATGTGTTACTTTGAGGATTTTTGTAGGTCAATCCAGGAAGCCTCTGAACCTAAAATTTGTTCCTATGTGTTCTATACCTGGCAAACAAATTTTGAATCTATTAAGCTGAGATTTACAACACTTATACATAAATTTACAGACATCTAAATATCTCCCAAAACCATCTGCAACTGACTGTTATACATTTTCTATGATTAAATGGCCGACTTTGAGGATTTTTATACATCAAACCAGGAACCCAATTAACCTGAAATCAGTTCCTACGTATTCTAGATCTGGCAATTTAATTTTGGAGCTACTAATATGAGATTTATAATACAAAGGCATAAACTTAAAGACATCTAAATATCTCTAAAAAAAAACCATCTGCAACTGCACTGTTTTTTCAGTTTCTGTGATTAAATGGCTGACTTTGAGGATTTTTCTACATCAATCCAAGAACCCTATTAATCTGAAATCAGTTCCTACGTATTCTACACATGGCAAAGTAATTTTGGAGCTATTAATCTAAGACTTATTATACATATGCATAAATTTGAAGACAACCAAATATCCCCCAAAAACCATCTGCAACTGTTATGGAAAACCCAGAACAGAGCATACGTATGTAATTCCAAAATTTCACCAAACCTGCTAGTAAACCAACTAAAACCAAATGGGTACAGAACTTAGACAATCAGCACCCAAAATACTTACTTTAAATCAAATTAAATTGATGAATTACCTGATCTAGATGCAGAAATTAACAACCCAAAAATACTGATTTATCTAACAATTATAATAATTGAAACCCAACAATTAACATAACATGATGACTTACTGTTTGTGCAGATTCTTAAACTTTTACTGAACTGCTACTGTAAATCACCTACAGCAACTCTCCCTTCTTCAAGTTACAAGTACTACTATAAACTCCCCACATTGAAAAAGAAAATAAAAAAAAATGGGGAAGGAGGAATAGGAAGGGAGGAGATAAGAGGAGGGAAGGGCAGCTGGATGAAGTTGGTTCTTTATTTTCTCCACGTAGCAGGTTCGTGTCATTGAGCTGCTATTCTTCATTTAACAAACAAAAAAATGGTTTAGCCAAGCCAACCCAATAAGGAAACCGGTTCACTTAAACTGAACCACATCAAACCGAACCAACCCAAAATCAACCCAAACTAAACTAAGTTAACCAATTAGAACCATTAGTTTATTAAACATATTTAACTAAAATTAATGCAATAAATTCCTCAATGATTAACAAAATTTCCAAATTATCTAAAACACATACAAAGACCAACATTCCAGATTCTGGGATGTTACACGATCGGCTGATCGTTGGTCAACCAACACCTTCCACTACTCCACGTATGGCAGCGTGGACGGATACATTGATTTTCCAAAGGGAGAAAGATGAAACGGCGCTCGGTGGGTATGGGAAGGGGAAGGTATACATATATAAATTTGAGTTGAACTGCTTCGTCACTTGTAGATTTTGTTGTCAATTTTTCAAATAACGCAACATTTATACGTACTCACTAAAATTGTAGGTGGTTGAGCACCATGCCGAGAGCCGGGTGCAAGATGAGGCATCAGGCAATGCAGATGAACTAAATATCATTGATCTTGGGCAATTTCGTGGAGATCCAGATCCTGTAAGATTGGTTTCTTTATTTTATTTTATTTTTGTCTTATACCGCACGTTTTGTTATTAAGAACACATCCGCATGTTTTATGATTGGGTGTTGTGTATTCCAGGTTATTCAGGGTCATCTTACGAAGATATTGGACACGTATAGGGAGATGCTAAATCACGTGAAGTCAAGGGAAACTGTCGACCCCTCCGATATCCACGTGCCACATGAGAGCCTTGATCATATGGATGCTCCCGATTCTCCCATGCCCGATGTCCTTGATGAAGCAAGGATGTCACCCTCCCATCATACCACCCACGAGAGCGGAGATCATACCGATGCTCTCGACACAGCGGTGTTTGCGGAGGTCCAGACAGATAAAATGCAAGTGGATGAGGTGGAGATAGTTCCTGCTCGAAGCGTCACAGAGATCGAGGTCACCAAACCCCGAAGAGGGTCACGCAAGAAGTCACGTGGTAAACTGTGTCGCACTCCATATATTGGCCATCGCCTCCGTCCTCGATTGGGCCCAGAAGAAAGCTCAATCCTACGATACGTTCGCAAAAACAAGAAATCTGAGTAAGATAATATTTTGAAACTAACTTGTAAATGTAATTTATGTATTATAATTCGTAGTGAATAATTCCTCCTCGTTTTTGTCAGTGAAATTATATTCAAATTTGATTCCATCTATGCGTCCGCATCTGAATTGGCATGTTTGTTAGACAACAAACATGTTAATAGTGTGGTATGCAAATCCTATCCTGTGAATTATATATTGGTTGTTCAATTGTACATGTCATCGCTCAATGGTATTTTTTTTATAGGCTATCAATGCTTTTGGAGTATGTCTTACAAAGAACCAACAATTGTCGACTACCCGCAAAGTCAGCCGACATTATTGCCCCACATACGTTTGTGTAAGGACTTCTTTGTATTTTAATTGTTTTTTGTTCAAGGCCAGACTAATGAATGAAATTTCCTTGCATGTATCATGCAGGAGTGGATAATGAATATTAATCGTGGTTCCACCGAATCCTTGCGTCCTCACTTCGATCCAGGGCGACTTGGATATTCTGTGGTTGCATGCGATCTTGTAAGTTTCTTGTGATGCAATGCAATGTGCCACCTTCATAAATTATTTGTTTCAGATTTTTTATACTTTTATCCTTACTTAGCAGTCTGTAATCGGTTTTTTATTGATAAGGTTATCTTACTATACTGTAGATTTTTGTTCCCATGCATCGGCGCAATCATTGGTTTCTTTTAGTTTTAAACCTAAAAGAGCGGAGAGTGGATGTGCTTGACTCAATGGATGGGGCGCGTCGTGCAGGACATCAATCCAGAATTGAAACACAAGTAATTTTGATATTAATGAATTTTTCTCATACCATTTACAATACTTATTATATTGACACTCGCTTCGTCACTTTTAGATCCAGATGTTGGATAAGATCTTACATGACTTCGGAGGTGGTGATGAATTTCCACTTTTACAGTGGGAGTTGCGGCAGGTTACGGTCCCACACCAAACCAACGGGTAAGCCGTTAGGTTTGTTTCGCTTCATACGTAGGTTTGTTTCGCGTCATACATATGCTAGTTTTTTACAAGTGATGTGCTGTTAGGTATGATTGTGGTGTTTTTTTGATGAAATTCATGGAAGTGTGGGATGGCAGCACCTTGTCTCCAGCATTTGATCAGGTGCGTATATGAGTTAAATGTTTTTTTATAATTATAGTTATCAAGTACGTCGCTAGTAACACACAAGTACGTCTTCTATGAATTCAGAGTAATATCGCACACTGTAGGGATAAGTTCCTTGTTAACTTCGTTAAGCACCCTTCAAACCAAGTACGGGATATCATTGTTTCTAAGGCAGCAAACACAAGTGAAGAGGCGCGTGAAGAGGAGAGTAGTGAAGGTGAAGAAGCCTAAGAGGTAAGACCTATCTGTCACATGTTCAATAACAAGGTTATTTGAAACTAATAACACTCAGGTGCGTACTTTTCATTGTTTATTTGCAAGATTCACAACTCCGGCATTCGTGGCTTGATAGCAAGGTGAAGAAGCTGAAGGCCATCTTAAACATCAACGTACAGCGGACGATTATACATTAAATTATTTGTACATTAAAATTGTACATACACATCAAATTGTACAACGGAAGATGGTTGTAGAATTAAATTGTACATGAAATTGTTTGTGAGAGGAAGACAATTGTAAATTTACAATATTATCAATCCCTTTTTTAAGTTACTTCCTTCTACTGTGATGACAGGTCTTTTCTCCGTTTTTACAATTGTAAATTGTAATATTATCAATCTCTTTTTTAAATGATAAGCTCTTAAGACATTTTAGAAAAGACCTACTTAATTAGTTACATTGGTCGACCAATTTGCTCTTTTAATTTAGTGGAAAAAATAAATTATAGAAGAGATAATCGATGTCAAACCATGCCTAGGTACAAGTCAAACCATGCCTCGTTACAAGTCAAACCATGCGTAGTTACAAGTCAAACCATGCCTAGGTACAAGTCCAACCATGCGTAGGTACAAGTCAAACCATGCCTAGGTACAAGTCCAACCACGCGTAGGTACAAGTCAAAGCATGCCTAGGTACAAGTCAAACCATGCGTAGTTACAAGTCAAACCATGCCTACGTACAAGTCAAACCATGCCTTGTTACAAGTCAAACCATGCGTAGTTACAAGTCAAACCATGCCTACGTACAAGTCAAAGCATGCCTAGGTACAAGTCCAACCATGCGTAGGTACAAGTCAAAGCATGCCTAGGTACAAGTCCAACCATGCCTAGGTACAAGTCAAAGCATGCCTAGGTACAAGTCAAACTATGCCTAGGTACAAGTCCAACCATGCGTAGGTACAAGTCCAACCATGCCAAGGTACAAGTCCAACCATGCGTAGGTACAAGTCAAAGCATGCCTAGGTACTAGTCCAACCATGCGTAGGTACAAGTCAAAGCATGCCTAGGTACAAGTCCAACCATGCCTAGGTACAAGTCCAACCATGCGTAAGTACAAGTCCAAGCATGCCTAGGTACAAGTCAAACCATGCCTAGGTACAAGTCCAACCATGCGTAGGTACAAGTCAAAGCATGCCCAGGTACAAGTCAAACCATGCCTAGGTACAAGTCCAACCATGCATGCCTAGGTACAAGTCAAACCATGCGTAGGTACAAGTCAAAGCATGCCCAGGTACAAGTCAAACCATGCCTAGGTACAAGTCCAACCATGCATGCCCAGGTACAAGTCAAACCATCCCTAGGTACAAGTCCAACCATGCATGCCTAGGTACAAGTCAAACCATGCCTAGATACAAGTCAAACCATGCCTAGGTACAAGTCCAACCATGGTAGGGACAATGAACGAGGTGAGAAAAGTCTAAGTATGGCGCTTTAGGCGCGATTTCGCGCCGCTCGAGCGTCATACTTATTTTTGAAAAACTCAGAGAACCCGAGAGTGACGCTTTGCGCGCGACTTCGGGCCGCTCGAGCGTCAAGGCAAAATCGAAAAACTCAGAGAACCCGAGAGTGACGCTTTGGGCGCGACTTCGGGCCGCTCGAGCGTGAAGGCGTAATTTTTAAATACTCAGAAACCCGAGAGTGACGCTTTACGCGCGACTTCGGGCCGCTCGAGCGTCAACGCGTAATTTTTAAAAACTCAGAAACCCGAGAGTGACGCTTTGCGCGCGACTTCGGGCCGCTCGAGCGTTAAGGCGTAATTTTAAAAAAAATAAAACCCGAGCTTAAAAACCCTGCGATCCCTCTTCTTCGTATTCTCTCCTTGTTGCGACCATCACCACCCCTTCCACTACTCCAAGTCGATTCGCCACGCATTTGCAACATTGTGCTTCAGATTGAATCCAGGGCAATATTTCGTTCACCCAAGGTACGTGGGGACAATATTTCACATTTCTCTTCAAACAATATTTCGTTCGCCCAATATTTCGTTCACATTTCCATGTTTTAGGATTTCATTTAGTTACAAGTTTATACATTGAAGAAAATGACTCTTGTCGTTGTTTCGTCACACTTCTTAAACGCTTTCATCTTATTGAACCAATGACGCTTGTCGTTCATGCATTGGGTGTATCTTTTCGTTGGTTTTTAAACGATTTCATATATATATATATATATATATATTTTGTTATATTTCCTTTCTCCTTCTTCCATTGCTTGAATATGTGCATCTCAACCTTTCTTTTCATCGCGATCTAATACTATACTGTTAATGCAGATGCCTAAAAAACGCAGCCGAGGGTCTACGTCTAACGTACAACCTCATGATTTTGATACTGAATATTTTATTGACCGCCATGCGCAAATGAGGTTTCGTCAATACCTGCACAACCGGAGTCTCTTGTTAGAGCGGGAGGTAATAATCCGCGAGCTTGATCCCGAGATTACTTCAGTTTTTACTTCTAGGGGTTGGGAGCCTTTGCTCACAAATCTTCCTGCACCCCAAGCCATCCTTGTTCGGGAGTTCTATGCAAACGTGCATGATTGGTCCCTTACCCCTCCCAGATTTAAAGTGTATTTTCATGGTCGAACAATTTCCATCACCCCTGGTATCATCTCTGAGATATTAGGGATACCAAGAGTGTCTGAGCCTCGATATCCTTACCATGAGACAGACACCCCTTCACCTACTGTTATGGCATCATTTGTGTTAGGCAGTACTACCCCTTTCTATGGAACACATCTAGTGATTGATAATATTCCAACTCATCGGTCGGTTGTTCTTCGGATTATGAGCACTAACATATGCCCAGTGGCTCATTTACATACCCTCCCACTCCAGAGACTTAGCTTCTTTTATGCATTACTCCAAGGTCATTCAATAGACCTTCCTTCTCAAATGATTCGTTCCATGCTACACATTATAATGCACTTCAAACGGAAGCGGAAACTTATATTCCCTTGCCTCATTACCCGACTCATGCAAGGACTTGACGTAGTAATCCCATAAATTGAGCGACCTCTAGTGCTTCCACCGCCTATTGGGCCTACGACCGTAGCACAGAGTGTTGCGCATGCTAATACTGCTACTCGGGCTGGTGCTCTTCGTCCACGGCGTCAATTACCTTCCCAGGCTGGAACCTCTCATTCTGGTTCATCTTCGGCTGCTCCTTCATTTGATCCACCTGCCGTTATGGATTATTTGTCAAGGATTTATGAAGTCCAGCAACAATCGCGCGCAGAAGTGGCGTTGATCCGGTCGACCCAAGAGACGCAAAGCCGGCAGCTTGCAGAGATACAGGGAGCAGTGTCGCAACTTCAACTGCACTTTAACCAGGAGCAAGAGGACGAAGAGGGGGAGGAAGACGAGGATGATGACGAGGATGATGATGATGAAGAACGTGAGGCAGACTGAAGCAAGGAGGGGAGCTGAAATTTTAGTATTTTGTCGTAGCCTTGAACTATATTTTGTGTACAAACGTTGTATTTGTGTTATATGTATTTAAGGTTGTACCCATTAGTGGCTTGCACTCTTCAAAATGTAGCACACTAATTGTGCACGCTTATTCCAATGTTTTGGAGTTACGCTTTTTATTTTGCTTAATTTCTTCGAAATGCTTGTGGTCTTTCATTTAACATACGTTCACTTAGGGAAATTAGCGTTTCTTCTTGGCAAGACATTGATTCGTAATATTCGGGAGTAATAATCAATTGCTATAACTATTCACTTCGAATTTTAAGTGAATCACAACCTATTTTAAAACAAAGATTCAATACATAATTCCACAAATTTGAAGTAAAGAATTAAGTATCCCAACAATCAAAGAGCCTTGTTTGCAGCTTCTGCTGCTGCTTTCTCTGCTTCGAGCTCAGTAACAGTTGCATCAATTGCCGCCTCATCAAGCTGTTGCAGTCCCTTATCTTTTGTCATCACAGCAATTTCTATGTGTTTTCCCCCACTCTCAACAACCTAAATGCAATATAACAAAATCATGTTCAAAATATAGATTAGACACTGTGCATTGAGAACAAATCATATTTTCTGGATCAATAAGTTAGCAAGCATTCCTTTAGTTTAAAATATAGATTAAACAATTTGCACGTGAAATAATTTCTAATAAAACAATTCAATTACCTGTTTGCGACTTTCAAACGTTTCTATATGGTTGAGATCCAACAGGAGATAAATACGTCTGAAGGAAAAATTGTTGCGTTAAATACATGTGATATTATGAAAAAAACTCAACAACTTATAGTATTCGCACCTGCAACAATTGAGTAAAAGGTTGATCACATTGACGAAGGGAATCCCAGCTGCATTGAGATGAGTCATACATGCTTGGTGTCGAGCCATTAGTGTGTTCATCCACACTACTTTCTACCCCACGCGTATATCGTAACGGTTGCTGTACAACGCACAAACTACCCAACATAAATAATCTGCCACAGTTGTAGAAAGTGAATCAAAAATTAAAGACAGCAAATACCTGAATGCAAAGAGTATATGGATTCAAATGGACATCGGATGGGATCATCAATAGCTCATTTCCAAATGGAGCCGATAGAACAGTATGATTGACAATAGGAGTTGCATTGGAACAGGTACCTACTTCAAAGTTCGAACGTTTACCCTTTGAATTACTTTTATGGTTCTGTTTGATAGCATCTATATGCAACGGGCTCCCAGCATATTCTGATCTTTTGGATCTCTTCCTGATGGCTTTATTGAGTGCTCCTGGAATTCGACGCACACTTGTTCCTGCACGACCACCCTTATCCTTCTTCCGAATACCTTTCACTTTAGAAAGTACATCTTCTATCAAAGCTCCGTCATTAGAAGTATGATTGTCAGTAGCACCGCCCGTGCTTACTCCCTCAGTGCCGCCTACAACGTAGTCAGCCGTTGTATTTTGGGAGCCGGCTGTACTATATGTTGCGGTCGGATGGTTTTGAGATTGATTTTCCAATGTTTTGCCAATTGCAATTGTACGGACTCCGTCTTTTAACTTATTTGCCAATTCCACAGCATGCTCATACGACTCCCGGTATTGTGCAGCTTGCTTTATAATCTGCATATACATATAACATAGATCTTTGTATCTTTTGGTTGTTTCGACTTTAGGATCATTCTCCTCCATTGATCCCTCGGTTCGTGGCAAAATATCCAAGTTCTTCGCATCCCTTGTCCATCGCTTCATGATGTAATGCTTTGGGATATGTGTGATTCCATTTACTAGCAACACAATAAGGACATGGCAACACAGTATTCCCACGTACTCATATTTCTTGCAACTACACTTGACGGTTACAGTCGAAGATTCAAATATAACTGTGTGCTCTCTATGCCGACGCTCAAGATTATTAACAACCTTATACTCTGAAAGTGTGCCAATCTCACCACATTTGCAGGGGACACAGTTCATGACATTATATGCCTCTTTCTTAACCTTCTCAAAAATTGACATTGTGTATATCATCTTGACACCATCTAACATCATACTTGGAGCCTCAATAACTGGAACAGTAGTAAGCATTTTGCAATCTGCTTTCAACTCCTCATACCTTCTATCCTCTAGTAGTCTGTCAAAATGCCACAGGAACCACATAAATTCTTTCTGACTTTGCAAATGCTTCTTCAAGTTTGCATTCATGCTTTCAGACCTTTGTGTGGTGCTCATCTCAGCAGAAAACGTATTCCTACCGTATGCCAATGACCATTTCTCTCTCTCATCAAATCTTGCCTGCAACCAACTATTGTCAGACAGATTATATTTGGTAATCATCGCATTCCACGCATCCACAAACTCATCTTCATCCTCATACTCGTACACACATCGTGAAAATTCATTTGCAAAATATTTCTCACGATTAAACACATCACTTAGATGTTTTGCCACATTCTGAAACATGTGCCACACACAAAAACGATGATACGTTCTTGGTAATACACAAGCAATTGCACTTGTCATTGCTTGATCATGATCAGTGAGAAGTGTTCTTGGTTCTTTCCCAGACATAGCTGTAACAAATGTTTTGAAGAGCCAGCAAAACGTCGGTATTGTTTCATCATAAAGTAAGGCTGCTCCAAAGACAATACTTTGTCTATGATGATTTACCCCAACAAATAATCCAAAAATACGGCCTTCCTTATTCGTCTTATACGTTGTATCGAAACATACAACGTCACCGAAAGCCTTATAATCCTCTATCATTCCTCCATCCGCCCAAAAAAGACTTGTTATCAGATCTTCGGTGTCGAGCTCAATAGAATAGAAAAATGATTGATCCTCTACCTGCCTCTTAACAAAATATTGAATCAAGGCCCCTGCCTGCCCAGCTTCTATGGCAGTCGTGCGTTTCGAACGCAAATAGTTTTGACAATCCGCATGCATAAATCCAAGAGTATCAACACCCCCAGCTTCTCTTTGCATAAGTTCTACAATTGCTTTCGGAGCAATTCCTGTTTTATCTGCTAAATCGATTTCCGTAGCCTGGATCTCACTTACTTGCCTATGAGATCTTAACATATGAGCCATCTTAGGCAAAAGTAACTGATGATTATGCTTTGGTTCAAATTGCGACACCACAAATTTTCCCTCGCCATTCATCAAAATCCTCAATCGTGCCATACAACCAATCCTGGTCTCAGCACGGTGCTTTTGAACTTCCGTATCTCTTTTATCATGTCGCCGATGACCTTCTCTTGAACAGCAAAAAATTCTATCAAAAATTACCCCTGTATCTTTTCTTCTGTGAACCGTATCTCTTCTAATACCAAACCCAGTGCTTCTGGCATATTCCTTATAAAATCTAAAACCGTCCTCTTCAGTGGCAAAAACCATGCCAACCATCGGTATCAACTCACTTTCACTGCTCAATTGTATAACGTCACATTGGTCAACCAAATGAGCGTTGATGTCTGCAATGCCATTTATTGGCTCAGACATCATTTGACTCCCATTTTCCATATCTGAACAAAATTGGTTTCGATGTGAAACGTGGGTTCAAGAATAAAATAAAACAAAATGAACAAGGGAAAACGAGTAGCAGAGGATGAACTTACCACAATGTGCAAAAGACACAGAGGTAGAAGAAGGCTTAGAAATCGTCATCCCGATTGAAATTAGATGTGCATCAACAGACACCACTTCAAATCTCCTACCAATCCACAATGAAGTGGCAACGAAAGAGTAGAGCAAATGGGTTGCTCCACTGTTTCGTTGCATCCAACCAAAGGTGTAAACGAAATGATTGGCGGCAAATATTTTTTGGCAAAAGTTGAAAATCCCCGCGAGCTCTCAGTCGCCATCGTCCTCCCTCATTTTCCTTTGGACGAACCAGATGGTCGGTTGGGTCATGAAAACCGGTTCGTCTAGGTCGACCCATGAACCAGGTTAAAAACGATAAGAAGGTCTCGTGAGCCGCACGAGACCTTCTTATCCACGCGTCTTAAACGGATTGACGCCGTAAATCGGCCGTAGAGAAATCTGTCGTTGGCAAATAAGATGTCAGTGCCTCTAGCTGAGTAGAATCACAGGGCTGGTGGATGAGTTAGCGACTTGGGTGATGAGTGATTGCTGAAACCCAGGGAAGTTGAGGTCGACCCTATCTAAGCTTTCGTCCTCTATCGTGCGGTCTAATCGAGCAAACACGAATGTTGCATCCACACCAACAGTGGCCCAGATTGCTTGGCCGAAATTATTATTTGTTTGGCGGTTCACATCAAGGCATCTGGGTGCATACACCAAATCTCCATACTCCTTAAGAGCTCCTACATACTGGGGTTGAATAGCGGGAGGCAAGACCTCTCTTAACTAGGGAAGATGAAAACCAATATATCCAATTTTTATTGGAAAACAATTTACATAGACTTGAAGAATTGTGTATATTTGTCTTTATTTGTATTCTTGTTTTAATTACATGTCCAAAAGGATGAAATATATCTACCAACATGAACTTACTTGTATAACTCCCAAGCATAGCTATGGTGGCATTGCCATGGGTTCCGACAACGGCGAACTTAGGCCGTTTTGAAATTCAATGGTAAGATGTCTTTGTCATTCTTGAGCAAGACAATGCTTTCTCTTGCGGCTTCGGCCACCAGCTCTAGGTGTGGTGGAGAACATATGTCATTCTTTCAAAGCATGGAGAAGCCACCGGGGTTGCCGTCGAACCACCCAAGCCTCATCAAGACAATGTACAGATTCTTCAATGAACGGTCGATCTGTGTCTTGGTCACCTTCCCTTCCTTCATTGCTGTCGTGACGTGGTTGGGAAAATACTGAACACAGTCCAGATCAAGTTTTGATTATCAGAAAACCAGAAGAAGGGAATACAATAAGGTAAACGTTGTTGCAATGCAATTAAGAGAAGGTAAATGTTATACTACTACACCAAACGCATACCGGCATTCAATGTTTGGGCAACTGCCTCTGCTAGCGTGTCATTGAGATACTTGTGTCCTTCTACCATGACTTGGACGGAGTCACAATCGGGGACGATGTACATGCATGAATATTGTCATTCATTTGATGTAAATAAGCATAACAATGGGGATCAAAACCAGTTTCTGCCGGTACATTGTACTTGAAATAGACTTAATTACGCATGCAGGTTCCATCGTCCTCTGATAGTCTGATTCAATAGCCTTGGATCCACACACGTTGGCACGCCATTCACTCAGTTGTAGGAACACATAACACTGGCTATGTCGCCTTCTTTCACACTTCTCAAATGGATACACAAAAGTCTCGGCCATAACCCTTTCGGTCACCTTGGCATCAAAATGATAACGATCGATTCCCTTCCAATTATCAACATCATAAGCTACATAGTGCTTGCAACAAGTTGCAACCTAAGGGGCCTTGTATTGAGATCTTTAGTCTTCTCAAAGCCTGGAACGTCCTATAAACCCCTATCATAATTAGCTGCGTATCGCCCAACAAGGAATGGATCCTCCCTTGGCGTTTCTGTAATCCTTCCCCACCTTGGATCCCTAGCTACATTAATGGTTGGGCTCCAACATGTTAATCCTGCTAACCCCAAATTGTGCATTGCTTGAGCCTCGTCTGATAAAACAAAATAAGGAGCAAAAGATAATGAGAGTTCCATCAAAATATGATGCAATTCACAGCTTTAAAAATGGCTAGAGATGAGTAACTGCAGTTATATATACTCGTTCAGTTTTTAAGTCTTAGTACACGCTTTGAACTACAATTTTACTATACCTGGCCTATTGTTTTCCATAAGGTCTCATTGAATGAGGCTGAGGAGGATCACTGTAGGAAAGTTAGTCGCTGCAGGCACATTATTGTTGAAACGGGTGCCAGGTCCGACATCGGACACTCCATGAAGAGCCTCTAACCACCACTGATAACCAGGGAGGTTCAATCGCTTCACGCCTTTGGCTTGATTTCCAAGCTGTGCAACCTTCTCTTGGAGTGTCATTCGGTCGACCAAGTCCTTGGCTCGAACATTGTATGGCAATTTGGTGTCACAGAACGGTAATGTATTCATATTGGTTCCCATCACCCGAAACACAGTAGGGTTGCAGATTTTAGTTTCGGCTTCCACGATGGAATACATAGAGAGGAGGACCAGAAGCAAAGACAGCAGCGAAAGGGAAGCCGTGGTGATTTGGGTCCTTATGCTTCTAATTTTGTGCTTAGAATGACATGAATTGATGGGTTTTATAGGACTAGGGACCTTAAACCGAAGGACTCTAAATTTGGAGGTAATTTCCAAATTAAGGCCTCGTTTGGCTTTCATTCCGAATTAGGAACTCATTCCGAGAATGAGTTCTTAAAACTCATTTTGCGAATTAATTTTGAAGTCTTTCTAATTGCGTTTGGTTAGCACGTAGCAGAATGAATTTTCACCTAGAAAATTGTTTGGTTAACAAGTAATAAAATGAGTTTCATGAAATTCTTTTTCTCTTATTTTGTAGTAAGCCCAATACAACTGTAAGTGACTCAATCCACCATGGAAGTCTTCTCACAACAGAAGACCCTTGAATGTACAAGCTACTAATATATGGAGTACAAAAAACAAACATTATATGCTTCTCAGTCCTACCAGCCAGCTTATTAAAGATATTCATTTTACTTCCACCGCAACTTCCTTTACATCCATTTTGCAACAAAGCCAACATCCAGACGGAGGAGTGGAAAAACTAGATGGGAGAGGATGCCTCAAACTGGCCTAAGTTAAAACCATAATTGGCAGTGGTCACCATGGTTGTACCAATAATTGAAAAAGATCACCAGTGTTTTAAATGACACTGAAATCTTGTAATCTAAGAAGTAGGTGAAGAGAAATTTTAGAAGAACTCACTATATTATTAAAATTCTCAAGTGAGAAGCAGTAGACCTCCAAATGCCAGGACCTTGGGCAACCCAGTATCCTAGCGACCCAACCTAGTTATCACTATCAAGGCACATGAAAATAGCATCAAAATTCCAATAATCCCTAATAGCGACAAGATAATGCAAACAATATAAAACTGGAAATAAGCCCTAGAAAATGAAGTTGATTTCTCGATCACCTCTAGCCACGATAAGAACGGTCATCAAATCCCTTTGATTTCAGCATGTAGCAATGGAGGCAATGGAGGCTTGCTTCTGCATTGAAACTTGAAAACGAAGGATTGAAGAGGAAGGGTTTGTTGGTTTTTTTTTTTTTTTTTTGCACAAAACAATTAGCAGCATTTATATTGGCTGGTATCAACAAAACCTTCCAGGCAAAGCTGATTGGAATACATCAACTTCAATTTAACTTATAAAAACAATGGCCATATTCATGGTAATGAGCTCTTGGAGCAACAAACAGCATAAGGCAACTAATATCAAAGCAAAATTTATCTATAAAAACTATCAAAACTTAAGGAGCAATGTAAATGGTTCCTAGAATCTCTTTCACTCCTTGTTAAAGCTCAAGACATCATCCTCTGTGCTACTTCCTTGGCCAAGAGCTTTTCCTTTGCTTTTCAATCTTTGCTTCAAAATCCTTCTCTGCCTTTGGATACGAACAACTTTTGGCCATTTGACAAATCTATGCAAATCCCGTTTCGGTGGTAATGCCCCACCTATCCCAATACTCGCAGTTCCATATCCATCGAAGTAACTTTTGGCCATTGGAGGGGGCAACCTGCTACTCTGGTAATCCCAGTAAAACATTGGAGGTTCCCATCTCATGTAGACCCAGTAAGGCAATGGAGGTGGCATCTCCATACACTGGTAATTCCAGTTATATATTGGAGGCCCACTGCTCTGATAAGTCCAGTTAGGCAATGAAGGTGCTATCTCCCTATACTGGTAATTCCAGTAATAAATTGGGGACTCTCTGTTCGGGTATCTCCTGTTCTGCAATGGAGAATACATCTCCATATTATGGTAGTTCCAATTTTGCATTGGAGGTGGCATATATCCACTTTGATTATTCCATTCCTACATCTGCAGTGGCATATTCCAACTTCCAAAATTCTGATTATCCACAGAATGCATGTCATTTGGATATATAAGCAAAACAGTGACCAACTAAAAGGTAATTAGACTAAAGCGCACCTCCATAGCTCTTGGTATTGATATCCATATAAGAATCCGGAAGAACCCAGCTGACTCCCGGTTGATCTATCGCAACAAAAACCAACAAATTAAACCAAAACACAAAATAAGCATTTGAGAGAGAGAAAGAGAGAGAGAGATGAAACGTACGCGATATCTTCTGAGAGATCTCCTCTGAAACATTGCATCCAAAGGCAAAGTAGTGTTTAGTCGACACCGAATAGATACATTTCCGAGCAGCGTCTTCACTGCAACGTTAAGAAAAGCTAAGAGTAAGATAATTACAAGAAACCCTAACCCCAGATTATGTCACACGATTCGTACCTTCCAACAACACTAGCTAGGGTTTTGATATAACTATCTATGATTTCGTCGCGAGTGAGGGTTGGGCTGGGAGGGTCCATGACAACCAACTAATGCTCGTCGTCGCATCCATCGAAGGGTACCTGCTTCTAACTTGATGAATTGTTCTCCAATTTCGTTTCCATCTCCGAAATCCCGTTGCTCAACAGAAATTTCTTCATTTCTTCTATGATTGATTGCTTGCTCAACAGAACTTTCTTCATTTCTTCTATGATTGATTGCATTATATGGGAATGAAGCTGTACTACAACGCTACCTGATGTCGCCATACAGAACTGTTTTTGATGTCGCCATACAG
Source organism: Buxus sempervirens (assembly GCA_947561395.2). NCBI lineage: Eukaryota > Viridiplantae > Streptophyta > Magnoliopsida > Buxales > Buxaceae > Buxus > Buxus sempervirens. Next base: position 24,162,407 of record OX387194.1, on the reverse strand, counting down.
AACCATCTTTTTAAACTTGAGAGTCTTGCGTTGAAGAAGAAGGGAAGGGTCGATCAACATATTTACAATTTATGCCATTACTTAAAGTTAACGTTATTTACAAGTTTGCCACCGCAAGAAAATCAAAACTCATTCTCAAATCTGAAAACGGGGTCGAGGGTGTTTCTGAAAAACCACAGTTTTCTCATTTTCATTCTTATAGAATGAGTTCTTGCATGCTTTATCAAACATTCATTTTGATATCAAAATTCATTCCAAGCCTTGGAATGAATTCCAAGGCTTGGAATTCATTCCTAAAATGAAAGCCAAACGAGGCCAAGCTGGTCACAATGTCACTTGGTCTTATCTAATTAATTTATGAGGGGATAAGGTTATTGGTCAGTACCTATATATGTCTATATTTAATAGGCAGATTAGAGTTGGTTCTTTATATTTTATCTTAAAACAGCTGATTTTGTCTGCCTTTAGAGGTTTGGTCTGTTCGGAGTGGTGTAAACGTTAAAATGATAAGTAAATTTAAATTTATCTCCTAAATTGTATTGTAAACTGTTATGATAATAATCTTAATGAGAAAACACTACCCTTTAAGTGTTCTCATCATTGCTAGTAACCATTGCGTATTCTTTAGCTTTCGCTATTTTAAGTACCACTGGAGTAGGGATAGGGATAGCCATTGACGCCACAACACAGGGAGCAGTTGCTTATTGGATCTATGCTATTTCCATGGGCATTGCTTGTGGTGTCTTCGTCTACGTTGCTATGAATCATCTTATTTCAAAAGGCTTCAAGCCACAAGATCAAAGTTACTTCGATACTCCGTTCTTCAAGTTCTTCGTACAAACTTGCAGGTGTTGAATTTCTAGCAGTGGTCATGAAATGGGACTAAATAACTTCATGAAATTTGGCTTCCATGGTTGATGAGAGTATTGATGTGAGAATTTCAGAAACAAAAATGAAAGATGAGTCAATTATAAATTTTTAATGTACTAAAGTTGCATTTTATTTTCGATATATATATATGAATCTTCCTATGATTTCCCAATATATAATTTTTCCGTCCGGTTTTCTTCAAATTCGAATTCTCATTGTTGCTGTAAAAAACCACTAAACAGGGCGGGAGAACGAAAGTCGCTAGTTTTGTTACCGTAAATGATCACTGGTAATAATCTTAATGAGAAAGCACTACGATTAATTCAATGGAATCAATGCCTGTAGCTTTTCATGAAGCCAAGTCAAATAATCAAATTCAACGGAATAGTGCTCCAAATAAAGGAATGGGATCATCTACGGTTGAGCTCGTAAATGGGGAATGAGATCCTCTACGGTTGAGCCCGTAAATGGGCTCAACCGTAGCCGGTGGTTGCTTGCCAAGTTGGCAAGCAACCACCCTCTCTCCTCTCTCTTCTACATGGGGAAGTGGAAAAGTGTTTTTCACTTTTTCATTGGGATTCAAATCACCTGCTGGGCGCCCAGCACTGCTGGGTGCCCAGCAGCCAATGGAACAGGGCCACATCACCGGTAGCCCTGACACATGTCAGGGCTGCAGTGATGTGGCCCTGCCTTATGTATTTCCATTGGCTGCTGGGCACCCAGCAGTGCTGGGCGCCCAGCAGGTGATGTGAAATGTTTCATTGAGTGGTTGCTTGCCTACTTGGCAAGCAGCCACTAGCTACGGTTGAGCCCATTTACGGGCAACCGTAGATGATCCCATTCCGCCCAAAATTTACCTTAAAAGATACTTCAAATGAACAGAGGCCTCAGGTGAGGTCATTATCCCGGTCCAACAAGCAGCTTTTTCTCTCCTGGACCATCAAGTAGGGGTGGAAATTTCACGGGCTGGGCCGGGTTTGGGTTGGGCTTACGTACTATATATATAAGCAGTCTATATCTCACCCAAGCCCGGCCTGGCCATATTTTGGGGCTTGGTAAAGATTACCAAGCCTAGCCCTAAAAAATAGTGTAGGTTAGAATCAATTTTGCAAAGATAAGAGACCTTCGTTATACAAGCAAAATGGGAGGCCGTTAAAAGGGTACAGGCACAACCGTCGTCGTAACTTTTGCGACACCCTGATTTTTCTTTAAGTATTTTAATTAATTAAATTGGTTAGTTATTGGGATGCTTGCATTAATTCAAGTATTGTTTTGAATAGGTGGTGATGAGATGGCTTAGATCTGAGAATTTCAAGGAAATCAAACGGCTAGAAATTATATTATCAAGGTAAGTGTATTTAAGTAATTTATCTCAAATCTTATTGGATGATGTATATGTGTCAAGCCTCAATTTCAGCTTTATAAAAATCCCTAATTAATAATAAATACAATATTAGATATAATAAATATGCTATAGGTACTTGGGGATTTTGGAACGTGATTGCAGTTTTTTTATTCTCCCCAAAATAGAAACCCAAGTAGACTCACTCTCTCACATGTGCATATGGGACTCTAAATGAGTTTTAAAACAAAAATAGGATCCATAGACTTTGAGAATAGGAACAATTAAATATTCATTAGATAAAAGAATTAAGTACAAATAACCAAAAGTAAAATCCAAGGATTATATCAACTCAACCTCTCATCTATATAGACCATCATGATGTTAAATCACATCACTTGTGAAGTCTACGCCCCGTGCCATGGTTCTACTGCTACTTTGATCCACGTATATACTTGCACCTACAATATGGTAGGGGTGAGCACAAAGCCTAGCAGGTATCATCCAACTGATCAAGTCCCAAGTAGAACTCCAATTGTAGAACTACACCTCTAATAATAATAACTATAATGCAAACAAGAGAAAACATGATAAACAAGCAAATATATAAGCAAATAAAACAATTAGTATGTCCAAGCAAACAAGTATACAAAGCAAATAAATGAACAAGTAAAGATGCAAATCATATTCTTGACTCTTAATATTTTTATATGAGGTCTAGAATGTATGAGTTCCTTACCTATATGAAAGAAATACTCCATAATACATAAAGTCAACATCAACCAAGTATGCAATGAATGCAGTGATAATGTGTGTAACTTCTAGAGATATTCATCTTTGCATCATGAATTACCTTAGAGTTGTAATAATTTATAAAGAACTTCCCCCCTGTTCCCTTATAATTGTTGTGTAATGCATTGTGATATTATCTAAATATCTTTGGCACAACACACATCCCAACTATAGACACTGAGGATTCCACCTCATTATGGTAATTTGAAGTATTCTACTTGTACATCGTAGTTTTACAGGCTTTCAACCGATCAGAGCACTATGCTGAGCCAATATCTGTGAAAGGGAATTTCTCCCATGATGCCCACAACATTTTTGTGAAGTTTGGTTCTAAATAATAACACGGTCTCAACCTATAATGCCTTTCAGAGATTTCCCTTCAAGATCTTATATCAATGTGATAATCCCAACTTATAAGCTATGTATTGGACTCCATGGAAAGTCCTCACTACGAATGTAAGGTTATGAACAAGGACTTTTGGTAATTGTTGGTTAGGGTTGCTTACCGGGCAGGCTCAGCACACTTGAAGCGTGCCTGTGGACGACACGGCACGGCTCGTGCCCTAGTAGCGGGTCGTGCTGTGCCAGCACTACCGGGCCCTTGTCCAACCAGGCATGACTTCTCGGCGGTAGTGGGCCGGGCCATACCAGCACTACCGAGCCCTAGGCCCGCCAGGCATGATTGCATGACCCGGCTCATGCAGGAACAAAACAGCTAGTCGTTTTTTCACACAAAAAGTAGCTTTTGGGGAGGGGATTTTGACATTTTTACCCCCTAACAGCTATATAACAGCCATAGTAGGGATACTTGTAATTGAATGTAAATGACCATTTCTACCTTTCCAACAGCCAAATAGCAGTCATATTTGAGGATAGAGGTGGTAAAAAACCACTATTATTTTTTATTTTTAAAGTACTCAAGCATCAAAGGTGGGAAGTGGAGTCTGGAGGTTGAAGGCTTCAACTACAAAGTTCAAGCTTCATTTAGGCTTCAAGTCTCAAGAGGTATTCTTCTATTTAATTTCCCGATTTTAAATTCATTATAAATATTATATACAAAAGTAGGTCTTTCTTTCTACCTTTCTTCTTATTTGTAAGCCTAGTATAGTGGGTGATATACTGTGTAGTTAAGTGCATCTCTAGGAAAGTTCAGTCATAATGAACAAGATAATTGCCAATGGAAACCGGGTTTTAAGCGAGACTGTTTGTAAACCCTCCAATTACCTGGGAATTTTCCTGGTACATTTTTAATACATTATTTCCCCCTTTACTATACGGAAATATACCACCAAAAGATTTATTATAATATTATTTATTAAGCAATTGTTTTTAAAAATTTGAAAATGGACCCTAGGCACCCTTATTACTTTAACCCTAAGGAAAGAGACTTTCTTAGACCCCTTTCTGACCCAGTTTTTTTTGAAGATTTTGATGAGACACAACCCCTAAATCATGAGCCCACCCCTGAGGGCCCTACCCTCACAGATCCCACAGAAATGTATCATCTTCCAGACCACCTACTAGAGGGCTAGAACCTCTAGTGTCTGGAAAAATTTCGCAATTAAAACTATAAGGGGGAAGAGATGGCAGTTTGTAACCATTGCAAAAAAAACTTTTAGTTACAAAAGTTCAGGTGATACAAGCCACTTGTAGCAGAATTTGCAGAAATGCCTTCCAAAACATGGCCAAGTAGATCTTAGGCAAGCCAAACTCTCCACTAGTAGCTTCAATTTATCCAGCTATATGTTTAACCAAGAAGAAATTAGAGAAGAAATAGTCAAGTGAATAATAAAAGATGAATTACCCTTTAGACTAATAATAGAGAGTAAAAGATTTGTTCGTCTGGTAACCAAATATCTAGCACCATAATTTAAACCATTCTCACACCACACTCTAAGCAATGATGCCTTTAAATTATTTAAAAAAAAATGAAAAAAGGATTAATAGAAACTTTTTAAAATTCAAGTTTATGGTGGCTTTAACTCAAATTTTTTGACAAGTAGACAAAATATAAGTTATTTAGCTATAACTGCACATTATATAGATGAGAAAATTGGAGCATGAAAAAAAAAGAACAATAAATTTTATGTCACCAGATCATAGACATTCTGGAACAGTTATAGCAACTTCTATAGCACATAATATAAGAGCGTATAGATTAGAAAATAAAATAATGGTTGTAGCACTTGAAAATGCAAGTGCTAATAATTAGAGGTGTAAGTAGGGCGGGCTGGGCTGGGTTTCAATGAGTTCGGGCTCAACCCTAACTAAAATTGATGAACCCAAATTCTCTTCGGCCCGCCCTAACCCAAACTCTTTGAGCCCAAACCCAACTTGTGAGACATGTAAAAATCACCGGAATGATCATCCCTCCGTCAACACACGGGGCTCGAAATAAAAGTTGGAGAATCACCACCATTCATAATTTTGGGGTGAGAATGGACACCAAAAGGTTAAAAAATAAGCAAAAGGAGCTAAAAAGCACATTCTAGGGTAAAAATAACCCTACTTGAAAATCAAATCCAGAGATGGGTAAGGGGATTAGATTATGAACGGGGGAAGGTGTTAGGCACCCCCATTCATCCACACGAAGTGGTAGCCAAGTGTATGTTCATGCAAAAATAAGAAAGCTTGCTAAAATCATAGAAAACCTTGAAAAAGGACCAATGTATGATATTTTCACATGAAGATCTAAATGGATTCTAGATCCTCTCTTATGTCAATATCATTTCTGGAATATCACAAAAAGATGTAAATCAAAGCACAAGTTATTCAAAAACCAAGTTGAATCAAATCCGGAAAATTCGGTGAAAAGTAATGCCATTTGTCTTGAAATCATTCAAATACAATTTTAAATCAAATCAAACCAAATCCATTTGAAAGATTATAGTAAATAAGGGTCTCATGCAAAATTTCACTTCATTCCGATAAAAATCCTGGGAGTTATGCTCCTTTAAGGTTGCTGTTGGGGATAATCAAAAAGTGATAAGTGGGCAACTTTGGGAAATTGCATAGACAAATCCACTCCTTAAAAATCCACGAAATTTGGTGTGATTGAAGTCTGTATGGCCATATTTCAAAAGAAACTAGCCTCATACAAAAATCCCTTTGGATGTGCCTTGGGTGATCTCCCGAACAGGCCCCGAAGATCACAGATTTACCCAGAAAATGCCATTGAGCAGTTCTGAGTAAATCGGCTACCAATAATTCAAATGGAGTCAAAAAATTATGAAACCAACTGGATTTGAAAATAGACTCATAAAGGAGTGCCCAGAAAATAAAACCATTCGAATCGGACTTAAAACGAACACATGGTGCTCCGTCGAAGTGACAAGTTCTGTATTTGAACCAGAACTGTCCATTCAACTTCGACAGAGAGGTGTTCAAAATCCACTTGATAGAAATTTATGAAATTTGGTGGAAATAAACTAGACAGCCTCACCTTTCCCAGGGTTCTAGAATCGCTCCAAAATTCATCCGGACAATGAAGTTATGAGCGTTCGAAGTAGGGGTACAATTGCTGTCAAGTTAGGCCCTTTTTGAGTAAAACCAACTCAAAATTCTGATGAGGTGTGTGCCATTCGTGCAAGATGAACACAAATCTTTGAAAAATCATTTGAAAACATTCCAGAATTGATTGAGGCCATCTATTTCAGATTTATCACAATAAATGCAATAAACCCAAAATATGAGCCTATCCCGCCAAAGTGGTACTATGTATGTGCAAGTGTGGAAAACCATATAAGATCAATAGAACAACATAGCATGCATACATTTTCATCAAAATAAGGTTCTAAACAACCTAGGGTTCCGTTTTATGATCGTTTCCCTCTGTTCTCTCTCCCCGTTAAACACGGTTCTTCAAGATAATCAAGGGTACTTTGAATATGAAACGGTTTACAATCAATCAAAAGGCTTTATGCTACATAGGTTCTAGTACTAAGGTCAATCCCCAGTCTCGTTTCTCCTAGATCCCGCCTCCACGTTTTACGGCTAGGGGGAGTCTCGAGATATTTTGAGCCGGGGAAGGGTTTTCACACACAAAGAAGGCCTTATTCTACAGAAAGGTAGAAGAGATCTAGATCTAGGAATGTAAAGACAGAAAATAAAAGAAAAGTTTGAGGCTTACCTGGGTTCTGGAAGCGATCCCGCAGCGGTTTTCTTTTTCTCTTGGAGTTCTTCTTGGCGAGAATTCAAAACAAGAGTTGATTTCCATTTGCTTAAGGAGGAGCCTCCTATTTATAGGCAAAGGCTAGGGTTAGGGTTGGTGAGAATGGTAGACACAACATAATGTCTATAGCCCACCAACCTTAACCCTAAGGCTATTTCCAAGATTTCCCCTCATTTAATGAGGGATATGATGGTAAAAGTGAAAAGCTCTCGGAAAACCCTAATTTTGAGCAAAACTTATGTATCCGGTATATCAGGCCGGATACACAAGGGTCTTAATGTATCCGGTATATAATACCGGATATACTAAGGATTGCTTGTATCCGGTATCTTTCACCGGATACAAAGAAGAACACTTGTATCCGGCCTGAGTTTCCGGATACAAGGAAAAAAGCCTTTTTTCGAATTTTAACACAGGCAATACTTATTTACATGTAATATCGTTTAAGTAAATGTCCTCGTATTTTTTAATCTCCATTTACTTAAGATATTACATGTAAATAAGCAAACACCCCCCCATTTGAATCCATTAAAAATAGTTCCAGACCCAAATTCCAAGTGAATAAAAAGTCAACTTTCCAGTTCTAGGCAAAATTCCGATTTTTCAGGTCTGGAAAAAAAGTTCAATATGTTAAAACCAAGGTATTCGCCAAGATTTAAAATCTCAAAAAATTCTTTTATGCAATAACATGGCTAAAAACCTGATTACCGAGAAAAATTATCTTGAAGTCTGGCTTTAAAAAATATTTTATTTTCTGGGGTCAAAAGTCAACAAAAGTCAACCGGAAAAAGTTTGTCTTTGCACAAAAGATTGAATTCGGGCCTTTTCCTTTTCCGTTTTGGATTCAAATGGGTTAAGTATCTCAAACCCAATGCAAAGAACTGAAAATTCCAATAAAATATTTCTCTCCTTCAAGATTTATCAAAAATCGTGCAATTTTGGGGTGTCTACAACTGCCCCTCTTTGCTGGAGTTGTAGCACAATGAACAGCAAAGAATAGACACAACTCAAAATTGCACGTTTGAAAGACACCTCATTAATTGAACTTGTTTTGGTCAAACAAATGAGTGATAAAAAACATGGATTTGAAGATAGCCAATGAAACCCCTGCTGTGTATAGTCTGACGGGGGTGGCGTCTCTTCCTTATCTCAGATTTCTTTGAGCTCTCGTGGCTATGATAAGAAATCTGAGACAAGCAAATTTTGTGGATTTAAAATTGACCTCTGCAAACTCAATTGCTTTTGATGTTTTTCAACAATAAGGAAGGAAATATTTTATTGAATTTTCCTGATTGATTTTCTTATTTGATTTACCTGGGTGCCATTTGATGCCCAAACCTGTGCTTGAATATTCTGCAACTTGCTTTTGCTTCTTCATCTTCTTGCTCTCTCAATAAGGATGTATGTGCCATTGCTGCCCATAGCCTGCCTTCATTCTTTTCAACTGCCCAAGTGAATGCCTCTTCTTGATTGATGGATTTGAAAATCATGATCTAACCTCATGCCTTTACAACCTATGACCTCTCATTCATGCCTTCTTACTGCTCCAGTAAAATCCTTCTTCAGAATTGGAAACCTTTGTTTAAAGGAGAAAACATGCAACTGCTTCAAAGCTTCTTTTTTTTCTTTCAAATCCGACGACTAAGGCCTGACTGCTTCTTCCAGATGCTGTAATTTATTTCAATGAAAACCCAGAAGGAAAGGTGCTGAGCATGCCCCGGTTTTGATTGCTCGAGGTAGTATTTTCCCCTCAGCAGAGATGATCCTCTTTTTTCCTTTTTTTCTTCTTTTTTCTTTTACTTTTTCTTCTATTTTTTTTCCTTTTCTTTTATCTTTTTTTTTTCTTTTTTTTTTTCCTTTTTTTCTTTTTCTCTTTTTCCTTTTTTTTATTTTTGCTTTTTTTTTCTTTTTTACAATATACTGAAATATCCCTTCTCCTTTGCAGCTTTGGTTACTTGACCACTTGAGTCAGATTGAGGAGATCAATTGACATTTCTTCTCGAGCTTGAAAGTCCCCATCTTGATGAGCAACCGGGGGTGTCCCGATATTCCAGGGGGCAAACAGGGCTGGTTCACTTTCTTGGATTCACTTCAGGATGACCAGGTGATGTGGCCTGGTACTTATCAACCCAATGCAGAGACTGTGATTAGCTTCCGAGACCGCAACTTTATGATTATAGCTGGCCTGAGGCATGCAGTGCTTTATCTTCCTTTGAGGGTCCTTCGTCAGTTCAGAGCGACCCAGGGGATTATAGTCCCGAATGGGTATGGGGATCATCTTGGGCCCCTTTCTCCAGCTACCATGAAGCTGAATGCCTGGTTGATGAGGGAGTGGTCTTATGTTCGCTTCATGCGTGGCCCCGTCTTCTCAAAAGCCCATGTGAAGGATTATCTTTTTTGGATCAGGGAACAGATACAGAGTCATGCTCCAGTACCCGAAGACCCTCCTGTAGTTTTGGCTCCCACTTATGAGGATATCTTGGAGTCTGAAAGAGCTTCTCACAGGCGCCTTCAGCAGATTTGGGTGCGAGAGGCCCAGGAGCTTAGGATATGGGACCTTGACATGGAAAGGCAACTTGCAGAGCAGGTATCTCGCCGCTTGGCTATGGAGAAGCAACTTGAGGAGCATAGGCAGGCCCGCTGTCTTGAAGTCCGAGCACTGCGGCAGAAGCATCAGGATGCTTTAGCCAACCTTAGGAGCATGAGGATTAGGCAGACTCTTTCAGATGAGGTCATTTCCTTCTTGAGTGATCCCACTGCAGAGGGGGCTTCTGGAGTTATCGCAGCTCAGATTCGGGAGCTTGAGAAGCGGCTAGGAGACAGAGATTAGCTTTATTTCTTACACATTTTTCTTTCATACCTTTGTACGAAATTGAACTACAATAGTGGAAAGCCAAAGTATTCAATTCAAAATAAAATTTTTATATTATTGGCCTCAGAATGCTCAGATGCTTGTAAAAACAAAGGTTTTATGAAAAGTATTTGATTTCTCATCACTGGCCAAAGTATAATTTTCCTTTTTTATATATTTTTTTTATTTTTTTGAAATTTGGTCCATGCACTTAATCACCTATAATTAAAGGAATTAGAACCAGGTTAAATAATAAAAAGGGTAGTCTAGAAAATAATGAGGGATCAGAACCGTCCATCTTAGGACCTTTAGAGTCATCCCCAAATGCCTTTTTTCCAGAATTGACCGTATTACCCCATCTGCTCAGTTTCAGTATTTGTGCTGATTTTCTTCAAGCTTGGGTTTCCATGATCAACTCAACCACTGATTTTTCCTTTATATTTTTTTTCTTTTTTTTCTTTTTTTTCTTTTTTTTCTTTTTTTTCTTTTTTCTTGCTAATATTGCCCCTAGCGCCAGTTACGGTTTTCACTAGGGCCGGCTTCTGTATTCCGTCATCACCAATCTTACTCTGACATTTGAATGAACAAACTAAGATCACCGAGGGCTTAAAAATAGGACGAAATAAAGGCTAGGCTCGGTTTATGAAAGAAAGGGTATTAAAGGCCCAAAAAATTTTCAAGTGTGGAAATAGGTCAACCGGACTTACAGTTATGATGAATTTAACCCTTTTCCCCCAAATTGCATTTTTTGCATCTTTTTTCACCTTTGGCTTTCATTTGCCATTTTCATTGCTTTTTTTTTCAACTTTGCCCCAATTTGTTTTGCCCCAATATAAGACTGTAAATCCGGTTTAGGTTTATCAAAGAAACGAACCGGCTCAACTTGGCTAGACTAGGGATTTAAAATTTTTGAAGGAATTAAAGAAAAATAGCCTCGGATCATTTCCTAGTAATGTTCACTCAAGGAAAATACCTTTTTACTGCATCGGAGTTAATTGGCTCAGGAAAGTCTGACCCATCCATTTCTGCTAAGATGAGTGCACCCCCTGACATGTATACAGCAATCATGTTCCATGGTCGTCCAGTAATATCCCAACCGCAGGATCTTCTTTGCAAGCATGTGTCCGCTCATATGGGGTCCACAAACTCCTCCATGTACAGTCTCAGTCAGCCTTTCCGATTCAGCCTTGGCAACACATCTGAGCAGAATATTGTTATGTGACCTCTTGTACAAATGTCCACCACTTAGCAGAAACTGACCCGCCAACCTCTGTATTGTCTTCTTCTCAGTGGCAGTGGCATTTTCTGCTAGACTCCGATTGTTCAAGAAATTTTTGATATCTTGAAACCATGGTGTTTCTTCTTCTGGTGCTCCCTCTAGAACGAGACAGTAAGCCGGTTCACCTCTGACCTCAATTTCTAGTGGTCTGATGTCTACCCCTTCTGGTATGCTGACCATTGAAGCTAATGTTGCTAGAGCATTCGCGAACTGATTCTTTTCCCTTGGCATATAATTGAAGGAAATTCGAGTGAAATTTGTGCTTATTTCTTCCAAATACTGGTGATAGGGGATCAATTTGTGATCCTTGGTTTTCCATTCGCCAGTTGTTTGGAAGATGATAAGACTCGAATCCCCGTATACGTCAAGTTCCTCTACTCCATGATCCATGGCTGCTTGCAATCAAATTATACATGCTTCGTATTCTGCGATATTATTGGTGCACTGGAATCTCAGTTTTACTGCGATTGGGATGTGGGACCCATCTGGCTTGACCAAAACTGCCCCTATTCCGTTTCCGTTCATGTTGGCGGCCCCATCGAAGAACATCTGCTAGGAACTCTCACTTTCCTCCTCTTCAGTAAACAGAATTGCCTCATCTGGAAAGTTGGTCTTCAGAGGTTGGTATTCTAGCAGAGGATGTGCAGCCAGGTGATCAGCTATGGCTTGACCCTTGATTGCCTTCTGAGTGACGTACGTGAGATCAAATTCGGACAGTAGTAGTTGCCACTTTGCCGTCCTGCCAGTTAGTGCCGGTTTCTCAAATAAATATTTCAGCGGGTCCATCCGGGATATCAATAGTGTGGAGTGACTAAGGAAGTAATGCCTTAGCCTCTGAGTTGCCCACACCAGAGCACAACAGGTCTTCTCCAATGATGAATACTTGGCTTCATATTCCGTGAATTTTTTACTTAGATAGTAAATTGCCCTTTCTTTTCTACCAGTCTCATCGTGCTGCCCCAAGACGCATCCCATCGATGTTTCCAACACTGACAAGTACAGGATCAGTGGTCTTCCTGGGGTTGGTGGCACTAGCACAGGTGGGTTCAGTAAATATTCCTTGATCGTATCGAAGGCCTGCTGGCAATCCTCACTCCAGACCGTCGGGTTATCCTTCCTCAGAAGTTTGAAAATTGGTTCACAGATAGCAGTGAGCTGTGCTATGAACCGGCTTATGTACTGAATCCTCCCGAGAAAACCACGAACCTCCTTCTCGGTTCTGGGTGCTGGCATTTCAATTATGGCCTTGGCTTTAGCCGGGTCAATTTCAATTCCTCTTCGGCTCACTATAAATCCCAGCAACTTTCCTGATGTAGCCCCAAAGACACACTTAGCCGGGTTAAGCCGTAGACTGTACTTCCTGAGTCGATCAAACACTTTCTTCAGATTGATCAAGTGGTACTCCTCTTTGCATGATTTGGCAATCATATCGTCCACATAGACCTCCATCTCCTTAAGGATCATATCATGGAATAGTGCAGTCATGGCCCGCTGGTATGTTGCCCCAGCGTTTTTAAGCCCAAACGGCATGACTGTGTAGTGGAATGTGCCCCAAGGTATGATAAATGCTGTTTTCTCTTGATCTTCCTTATCCATCTTGATCTGATTATATCCTGAGAAGCCATCCATGAAGGAGAATAGACTATGTACCGCGGTATTGTCCACCAAGATGTCTATGTGTGGAAGTGGAAAATCATCCTTTGGGCTTGCCTTATTTAGATCTCTATAGTCCACGCACATTCTGACTTTCCCGTCCTTCTTTGGTACTGGCACTATGTTTGCGAGCCACTCCGGATACGTAGAGACTGCCAAAAATCCGGCTTGAAATTGTTTGACCACTTCGTCCTTGACCTTTAGGGTCCATTTCGGCTTTAATCTTCTCAGCTTCTACTTAATCGGCTTAACCCCTGGCAAAATTGGCAACTTGTGCACCACCATGTCAGTGTCCAACCCCGGCATGTCCCGATACGACCAAGCAAACACATCCTTGTAATCTGCCAAGAACTGTGACATTTCATTTTTCTGCACATTAGACAAGCATGCCCCGATTTTCACTATTTTTGGGTCCTTTTCGGTCCCAAGATTTATGGATATGGTCTCCTCAATATTAGGTTGGACCCCCTTTTCATGACGTTTCAATTCGGTCTGATTAGGTATTCGATTTCTTTTGGAACGTCTTCTCCTTCGACCTCGATCTCTTCTTCGATCCCCATGAGGTCAAAGTCGAGCTCAAGGTCGAAGTCATATTCAACCTGGTCTAATTCGGTCTGAATATATGGTTCATAAGTGGTTTGGACCTTTTTGAAAAAATTAAATTTTCTAGAAAAAAATAGAAAAATCTTTTTGGGTTTTTTATGAGCCTTCTAAACATAATTCCCCTGAAGACGAAGGCCCATTAGAACCTTCAGGGAAATGGCAATCCACTATTGGAGTTTTTTTTTGGAAGCCGCGTTAGTTTGCCGAACAAACGCTGCTTCAAAGGTAAGGGGAGTTTCCTCCCAACTGTTCATTATAAAATTTTTGGGAGCAGGGGAAATAGTGCAAGCCTGCTCCTCAAACCCAGAATCCGATGCCATCATCACCGGGTGGGTACTGCCCTTTTCTGCTACGGGGCCCAGTCCAGATATAACCTCATCCGGAATCTTCACTGCGGCCCAATCAATGAATGGTAGCTCGTTGTCACTACCAGTTTTCTCGCCTTCAGTCATGGCGAAGAAAGCCCCCACATCTTCAGAGAAGTCTGTCCGCTACTCTGGTTGTGGCCCAGGCCCATCCACTGCTTCCAGTATTGGAGATGGGTTGTATGGTTGCAAGGCCGAAACAACAGGCTTCTGAAATGGGTTGATGTTGTAGTAGGGAGGCTTGGATTGGTCCAAGGGAGGAGATATTTGGATTGTATAGGAGGGTTTTGGAAAATTCTCCCTTAGATGAGGGAGTTTTCCTCTGCTTCTGCTCTCCCCTTCTTCATGCTTCATTCTTCTCCAGCCTCTGGGCTTGAAGCCCAACCCTACCTTGGGGATCAGTTTCTTAGCCGTGATTGGCTCCACCATCCCCTGCAGATTGATCCCCAGGCCTTTCCCCGGGTGGAAGTGGTATTTCTCCATCACTTTCTTGACCATCTTTTCTGCAGTGGTCCCATTTTTCTTCTTTTTCTCACACCCCCCAGGTATGAAATTTACCGCCTCAAATTGAAACGAGTGGAATGCAATCTTGTCAACAGTCAAGTCCACATTTATCAAGGGTACATCAGGTGACACTATAGGAGGCACCAAGTTTTCGGCTAGGACTGTTATCACCCTTTGCCCTCTTACATATTTCACCCTTTGGTGGAGCGTGGATGGTATTGCCCTAGCTGAATGTATCCACGGCCTTCCTAGGAGCAGATTGAAGGTTGCGGGTATATCCATCACCTCAAATGTGATGTTAAAGATATTCGGCCCAATTGTGACCGGCAGTTCAATCTCCCCTAGGGAGTGGGTCTTGGAGCTATCAAAAGCCCTCACTATCCTCCCATTTTGCTTGATCCTTGACTGGTCCAGACCAAGCTTGGTAAAAGTGATTAACGGGCAAACGTTTAACGCCGACCCGTTGTCAATTAGTACCCGTGTAATCATGCAGCCCTTACAAAGCACTGTGATGTGCAAAGGGTCAACATGATAACACCCACCTGGGCTGATCTCACCCTCAGAGAAACTTATCACATTATGTGACAAGATTTGACCAACCATTTTGCCAAGCTGGTCTGGATCAATGGTCTGGGATACATGTGCACTATGTAGCACCCTTAACAATGCGTCCCTATGCTTTTCAGAATTTAGCAAAAGACCCAGTATTGAGATCTGGGCCGGGACCTTGTTTAGCTGATCCACAAGATTGAATTCAATTTTTTTGATTATTTTGATGAGGTCTGCTGCCTCATTTCCTGCACCCTGGGGGGTGTCTTCTCCTATTTTTGCTTTTCCTTTTTGTTTTCTCTTTTCTTCATTTTCTTTTTTTTCTTTTTCTACTTCTGTCTCTTTCTCTTTCTCTTCACCCCCTGCACATCTCCCTGACCTCGTCATGAGGTTCACCTCCTCCTGGTTTGGGTTCCCAACCACTGGAACCGTAGCCGTGATTCCCTCGCTGTAATTTCATGGTACAGCGGCCTCAAAATAGGCTAATTTAGGGATGTTGACCACCAACGGCTGGAGTTTGGACCGGGATGTATGGGCCGGTTTAGGGATAGTCTGGGCTGGCTGAACATTTACAACCAAGGGTTGAAGTTTGGACTGTGTGGGGACAGAAGAAGTGATGGAAGCAGTGGTGGGGTCAAGGTTGATGACCAGTGGAGCCTTGGACAGCTTAGATGGTGAATAGATGGGTGGACTGCAATTGAAGACCAATGGAGGCCTTGCAGTATTCATTTGGGCCATGAGTGAAGAGACCCAGTTTAAAGAGGAGCTTATGTCCTCAACAGCAGGATTATTATTTTTTTGGGAGACCATGTTGATCTCTTCTTCCTCTTCCTCCTCTTGGAAGAAATGGACCTGGACTGTGGTCCCCACGGGTGCTATAAGCTGAGATGGGTCAAAGGCCCTTCTCGTGGTGGATATGGCCGTGATGGAGTTGGATGGGCTTGCCCCATTGTGGTAAGGCAGAGGGTTCTGCCCAATATTATTCCCGGATGGTACGGGTGCAGCAGTGTTAAAAACCAAGGCCTTCTGGTCCAACAAGTCCTGGACCGCGTGCTTCAACACCCAACAAGCATCTGTAGAGTGCCCCGGTGCACCCATGTGGAAGTCACAGGTGACTGCCAGATCAAAATTCCTCCCTTTAGTGGCATTCGGGCTTGGTTCCTTCAAGGTCACATATTCCCCTTTCAGCAGGGTTGGCAATAATTGGGAAAGAGATACTGGAAGGGGAGTAAAGACTCGGTTCTTTCTCGCTGCGAACTAGGCCTCCCTCTCTTCTTTGGAAAAAGTCCTCCTTGGGTTAGCTGGCACAGAGGGGGTGAAATTGACATTTAGTGGGGTCTGGTACGATTGCTGGGCTTGCTGGGCCTGTTGGGGTGCCGAGATATTCACATGAAGTGGCTTCTTGGTTGAAGGAGCCTGGACCAGATTCACTTCCCCTTCCTTTCGGGCCCCTGTCTTCTTGAACCCGGTTCCCTTCTTCTGGGCCATGGAGGCCGAGGAATCAGACTGCCCAGTCAGAGTAGAGTAGTCTATCAGCCTTCCTGACCTAACCCCTTCCTCGATCCGGTCCGCCACCTGCACCAGGGCTGCAAAGTTGGTGGTGATCTGACCCACCAGATGGTTGTAGAAGGGCTGCCCCAGTGTGCCCATAAACGTGGAAATCATTTCTGGCTCTTGCATAGGTGGCCTGACCTGGGAGGCGACCTCTCTCCACCTTTTGGCATACTGCCGTACTGGCTCATCCTTCCCTTTACTCATCCTCATCATGTCGTACCGGTCCGGCACGATCTCCGAATTAAACTTATACTGGTCCAGAAATGCATCAGCTAAATCCTTCCACCTCTTGATCCTTCCATGGTCCACTGTAGCGAACCACCTAAGAGCTGACCCGGTCAGACTCCTTTGAAAGAGTTGGATTAGTATGCCATCGTCCCGGCCAAACTGGCATAGGGCCCCGCAGTATAGTTTGAGATGGCTCATAGGGCAGCCTGTGCCGTCGAACTTGTCGAAGTCCGGGCACTTGAATTTGGCCGGTAGGCACACATCAGGTTACATGCAGAGATCCTCAAAAGTGGTACCCCCCGTAGCTGTTTCCCCCTTTTACCTCCTTCAACTCCTCCTGGATCCTTTCTATCCTGAGCAGCATCTTCTTTTCCATCTCCTCTCTGGCCTTTTCTTTCTCCAGTTCTTTCTCTGATTCTGCTGTATTTTCCCTGATCAGAATGGGTTCAGGGACTGGTTCAGATATGGGCTCAGGCATGGGTTGAGCCGGAGGCGGAATGTAGGCATGAGGTGGTGGTACTTGATGGGAGGTAGATGCTTGGTTTTGGGCCTGGGCCTGAGTTGCCAGTATATCTCCCAGCATTTTGGCCAGACCGGCCACCTGCTCTTGCAGCTGAGCAAAGTCCTGAGCAGGTACGGTGGCTTGGGCTTGGTTCTCTTCAGTGTTCATGGCTCTGGCTTTGGATCTGGTCACGAGAGCAATGGTTGCAAATAAATGTACCTGGGTAGGAAAAACAAAGACACAAGTCAGCTTCCATTTAATTTGAAACACACCCCTATAAATGTAGACAAGTAGGTCAGGTGAACACCAGTCCAGATTTTTTTGTTTATTTTTATTTTTATTTTTATTTTTATTTTTATTTTTTTATTTTTTGTTTTGCTTGGAATATTCTGAGGCTTCCAAATGTCCTAAAAATTTTTTAACTTTGAGTGGTTCTCGTGACCAAACAAAGGTTTTTGGAATATTCTGAGGCTTCCAAAGGTCCTAAAAATTTTTGACTTTGAGTGGTTCTCGTGACCAAACAAAGGTTTTTGGAATATTCTGAGGCTTCCAAAGGTCCTAAAAATTTTTGACTTTGAGTGGTTCTCGTGACCAAACAAAGGTTTTTGGAATATTCTGAGGCTTCCAAAGGTCCTAAAAAATTTTTGACTTTGATTGATAAAAATAACCAACCAAAGGTTTCTCTCTTCTGAATTTTCTCAGTTTTCAAATGCAAAATCTTGATTGAAATATGTTTGAGTTGAATTGGTATAAAAAAATATGACACCTTGGTTCCCTCTTTGATTTTCAAAATTAGGTTAAATCCTGAAAGAATATTTATTATTATTTTTTTATTTTTTACATTTTATTTTATTTTTTTGAAATATTTTTATGTTCTCTTTGGGGTGCCTAAGGATTATCTACAGTGTTTAGGCATTTTATTCTGAAAATTCGGGTTGAAAAAACCCATTTATGCATTTTCTGCATGTATCCGGCATTAATTACCGGATAAGGATATGTCTTATTGTATCCGGCAATAATGACCGGATACACGCATAAGTCTTTGTATCCGGTAATATATACCGGATATGAAGAAAGTTATTCTTAACCGGCCTGAGTTGCCGGTTAATGCCGAAATGGGCATTTTGACTCATTTTTTCACCAGATTAGGTTTTTTTCATTCAAATTTGATGTTCACCTGAACCTGACCTTCAAAACATGCCCCAAATTGGGCTTGGACATCATACTTGCAAAATTCCCCAAATTTATGAAAAGAACATGGCTTTACTTTGCTACCTTGTATTACCTTCATTCAATATGGTATTCACATTGTACCTTGGCCTGTAAAACATGCAAACGGCCTTCCCACATTTACACCCAATTCCCCAAACGCAATTGTGTACTTTTAGCTGAAAACGTGTTTCTCCACCTTCAAGCGTATGGTTTTTGGGTTTTGGCTTAATTGGCAACTTAGAACTCAAGTCTAGTGATGCCCGGAATCGAATCACAGATCCCATTGTCATCACATCATTGACTCAAATTCTAAGGTAAATGTTTTCACTTTCGCTTTCCGAAGTCACGACCTCGGTGCGCCAAGCTACCCACATTCATGGTTCAACTTCTTATAGGTAAAAGGGTAGGTTGTGCAAAGTGTTTATTGTGCTCAAGTGCAATTTAAAATTGAGGTAACATTCACAACGTCCCAGCCCCTTGCCACTCTTTTTCGTAGCCATGCATTCAATTTCAAGCCAAGGTACATATGACAATATAATGAAGCTAAATACAAGCAAGTAAGAGCCAAAGCAACCAAATATGCACAAAAATATTACATGCCCAAAAAGTGGTATAAAAACATGTTATTTGGTGCAAACAACAATTAAACCATGGAAGCATGCTTGAAACCCAAAAGCATTCCCTAAAATTCTAGATTTTCATGCCCAAAGTGTACCATTTCTACCCAAGTTGAAGCCTACAAATTTTAGCAACTACTTGACATGGTCAAAAAGTGTTTCAATTAGGTAAAACATGCTTGAAATCACCCCAAAATACACTAAAATTTCCAGATTTTTTGTTCTTCAATTGGATGCTCAAGTGACATTGTTTTATGCCCAAATCCAAGCCTAAAACCCAGAAGCTAACAATATGACATAAAAAACTTTTAGCTTGGGAAACATATGTTTGAAAATCCCCAAAACTCCCACCAAGCATTTCAGATTTTTTTCATTGTTTTCATGCTCAACTCATGTCATCCCATACCCCCAAATCCAAAGCATGGCATAAAACCACCATTAAGCACAAAAAGCATTATTCATGGGAAACATGCTTGAATACCCAAAATTTACACCAAATTTCCAGATTTCGAAAATTTCTTTTTCAAGGCATAACAACTTAAATCAGAGCATGCTATCACAAAACACATCCAAATCATGTTTCAAAATAGGCTTCTTCTAGACACATTTCTAGCCAACATCAAGCCACACATACATGCTTTTGATCCATACAAATTTCTAAGCATCCTAAGCTGATTTGAAATATAACAATATGCACAAATGAAGAAAAACAAAATAGCAAGCATTCAAAAGTAGAGAAAAGCATGAACAAATACATAAAAATGGCTTAAATCCACAAGTCCCCAGCAGAGTCGCCAGTTCTGAGACATGGAAAAATCACCGGAATGATCATCCCTCCGTCAACACACGGGGCTTGAAATAAAAGTTGGAGAATCACCACCATTCATAATTTTGGGGTGAGAATGGACACCAAAAGGTTAAAAAATAAGCAAAAGGAGCTAAAAAGCACATTCTAGGGTAAAAATAACCCTACTTGAAAATCAAATCCAGAGATGGGTAAGGGGATTAGATTATGAACGGGGGAAGGTGTTAGGCACCCCCATTCATCCACACGAAGTGGTAGCCAAGTGTATGTTCATGCAAAAATAAGAAAGCTTGCTAAAATCATAGAAAACCTTGAAAAAGGACCAATGTATGATATTTTCACATGAAGATCTAAATGGATTCTAGATCCTCTCTTATGTCAATATCATTTCTGGAATATCACAAAAAGATGTAAATCAAAGCACAAGTTATTCAAAAACCAAGTTGAATCAAATCCGGAAAATTCGGTGAAAAGTAATGCCATTTGTCTTGAAATCATTCAAATACAATTTTAAATCAAATCAAACCAAATCCATTTGAAAGATTATAGTAAATAAGGGTCTCATGCAAAATTTCACTTCATTCCGATAAAAATCCTAGGAGTTATGCTCCTTTAAGGTTGCTGTTGGGGATAATCAAAAAGTGATAAGTGGGCAACTTTGGGAAATTGCATAGACAAATCCACTCCATAAAAATCGACGAAATTTGGTGTGATTGAAGTTTGTATGGCCATATTTCAAAATAAACTAGCCTCATACAAAAATCCCTTCGGATGTGCCTTGGGTGATCTCCCGAACAGGCCCCGAAGATCACAGATTTACCCAGAAAAATGCCATTGAGCAGTTCTGAGTAAATCGGCTACCAATAATTCAAATGGAGTCAAAAAATTATGAAACCAACTGGATTTGAAAATAGACTCATAAAGGAGTGCCCAGAAAATAAAACCATTCGAATCGAACTTAAAACGAACACATGGCGCTCCGTCGAAGTGACAAGTTCTGTATTTGAACCAGAACTGTCCACTCAACTTCTACAGAGAGGTGTCAAAAATCCACTTGATAGAAATTTATGAAATTTGGTGGAAATAAACTAGACAGCCTCACCTTTCCCAGGGTTCTAGAATTGCTCCAAAATTCATCCGGACGATGAAGTTATGAGCGTCCGAAGTAGGGGTACAATTGCTGTCAAGTTAGGCCCTTTTTGAGTAAAACCAACTCAAAATTCTGATGAGGTGTGTGCCATTCGTGCAAGATGAACACAAATCTTTGAAAAATCATTTGAAAACATTCCAGAATTGATTGAGGCCATCTATTTCAGATTTATCACAATAAATGCAATAAACCCAAAATATGAGCCTATCCCGCCAAAGTGGTACTATGTATGTGCAAGTGTGGAAAACCATATAAGATCAATAGAACAACATAGCATGCATACATTTTCATCAAAATAAGGTTCTAAACAACCTAGGGTTCCGTTCCATGATCGTTTCCCTCTGTTCTCTCTCCCCGTTAAACACGGTTCTTTAAGATAATCAAGGGTACTTTGAATATGAAACGGTTTACAATCAATCAAAAGGCTTTATGCTACATAGGTTCTAGTACTAAGGTCAATCCCCAGTCTCGTTTCTCCTAGATCCCGCCTCCACGTTTTACGGCTAGGGAGAGTCTCGAGATACTTTGAGCCGGGGAAGGGTTTTCACACACAAAGAAGGCCTTATTCTACAGAAAGGTAGAAGAAGAGATCTAGATCTAGGAATGTAAAGACAGAAAATAAAAGAAAAGTTTGAGGCTTACCTGGGTTCTGGAAGCGATCCGCAGCGGTTTTCTTTTTCTCTTGGAGTTCTTCTTGGCGAGAATTCAAAACAAGAGTTGATTTCCATTTGCTTAAGGAGGAGCCTCCTATTTATAGGCAAAGGCTAGGGTTAGGGTTGGTGAGAATGGTAGACACAACATAATGTATAAGCCCACCAACCTTAACCTAAAGGCTATTTCCGAGATTTCCCCTCATTTAATGAGGGATATGATGGTAAAAGTGAAAAGCTCTCGGAAAACCCTAATTTTGAGCAAAACTTATGTATCCGGTATATCAGGCCGGATACACAAGGGTCTTAATGTATCCGGTATATAATACCGGATATACTAAGGATTGCTTGTATCCGGTATCTTTCACCGGATACAAAGAAGAACACTTGTATCCGGCCTGAGTTGCCGGATACAAGGAAAAAAGCCTTTTTTCAAATTTTAACATAGGCAATACTTATTTACATGTAATATCGTTTAAGTAAATGTCCTCGTTTGAATCCATTAAAAATAGTTCTAGACCCAAATTCCAAGTGAATAAAAAGTCAACTTTCCAGTTCTAGGCAAAATTCCGATTTTTCAGGTCTGGAAAAAAAGTTCAATATGTTAAAACCAAGGTATTCGCCAACATTTAAAATCTCAAAAAATTCTTTTATGCAATAACATGGCTAAAAACCTGATTACCGAGAAAAATTATCTTGAAATCTGGCTTTAAAAAATATTTCATTTTCTGGGGTCAAAAGTCAACAAAATTCAACCGGAAAAAGTTTGACTTTGCACAAAAGATTGAATTCGGGCCTTTTCCTTTTCCGTTTTGGATTCAAATGAGTTAAGTATCTCAAACCCAACGCAAAGAACTGAAAATTCCAATAAAATATTTCTCTCCTTCAAGATTTATCAAAAATCGTGCAATTTTGGGGTGTTTACACAACCCTAAAATTATTTCTTGAGTTCGGGTTGGGTTCGAGCCAGCCCAAACTTTTTTTGTCTACTTAATATATTCACATATGGTTTTAACCATTGAAATTTATTCTTAGGTCATAACAGTGGCAAAGCTTCTTTTTCTTTTGCCCTCTTTATTTATTTATTTCTTTCTTTCTATTGCCATGGTGTTGAATTTTTAGCATCACATATATGGTAGCTTCTATTATGGAAATGATCATCAATAGACTTTGTACTAGTGCTATTATATGCAACATCATGATGTCTTTTTCTACTGTAAATGGTAATGCTTTTGCTGATGAAAACAAGAAAGGAGAACTTACAACTAGTGTGGGTTTCCTGAAACTGGTTTTAATTGTCTTAATGTGAATTGTGGGTTCAAGAAATTATTTGATTTTACATTTCTTGTTGCACTTTAGTTCCTCGGTGTTTATGATATTTTTCTGAGTTGCTTGTCTGGGTGAATCTGAACCTTCAGCCTTTGCAATACCAATGCCACAAGTAAGCAAACCTTGCTTCTTCATGCTGATGGAAAGAAACACAGAGCAAAGGCTCAGGCATTCCATGCAGCTAAGCAACAATCGGAACAGACTGACGGTTCTACTCCTAATATGAAGGCCTCAACTGAAGACCATCAACAAAGAGAACTATCGGGTAATAAAGATACAGAGGAACCAAAACCGCAAGAAGCAGAGGATTCAAATCAGCCAGAACTGCCAAGAGAGGTTGTTCCAAATAATAATTTAGTGCCAGAAAATGGGAACTCTTCATCAAAGAGAGAGAAAATGTAGTACATCTGAGAGTGAAAGTTCTAGGAAAAAGAATGATGATAACTATTCAAGTGATATGAGTAATGGGGAGGTGATTCAAGCAAAAAGAGCACAAGTGGAAGAACCAAACTGTACTGCTAAGAAATCCAGCAGTATTGATACGAATAACAAAGACAACATCGATGAGTCAGCGTGCATGGATCAAAATATTAGTAATAAGATAAAGTGGAAGAAGCAGATTTCTACAATATTGAAATCCGTACGTATTCCCCTGACCATCTTCTTGGTAGTTATGATATAATGCAATTTGGTCTACTTTAAAAATCACAGACATGACAAATAAAACTGTTCTATGAGCAATTTTGATATTATATTTTTGTTGGGATTTCAGAATGTTTTATAATAGGTCTGCTACCCATAATTTTTAAACTAAAGATTGGGTTCTAGTTTCACTTGCCACACGTCTTGATTAAACTTGGCTGTGCGACAATCCCATTAACCCATTACCAACATCACCTTCAACCAATAATTGGAACCACTTTTGACTCATACATTGACTGATACATCTGTTTCTTGTGATGAAACAGAATTCAGATGGGGTTCTGAAGACGAAGAAGCTGCAAAAACTTGTTTTAAAGGCTCTACTGGAGTCTGGCATCGCTGATGGTGAAGCTCAACTCAAGGACATGCTCATGCAAAAGGCTAGTCAAGAAGCAGCCAAAATTAAGAATGGATTTCAGCTGCATTTCTTGTTAAGAGTTTTGAAAAGTGCTTTTGTTTATCTATGCTTTTCTCTATTTGATGCAGATAGATTCAAGTTTTAGATTTAGAGTTGAAGGCAAATTTGTATATCTTGTGAGGAAAATCTGAAGCTCATCTTCATGGCATTATTGGAGGTTTGTAGGAGGGGGTTTTAGTGGTATATATGCATCGGGCTATTCAGGTTTTTTCGGGCTGTGCCTAGTGAGCCCGAACTCAACTTCGGGCTCAAGATTGAGCCTGGCCCAAACCCAAACCCAAACCCAAACCCAAACTTATTTCTTAAATCGGGCTGGGTTGGGTGGGCTACGGGCGGTCCGGGCCAAACTTACAGCTCTATTAATAATGTCGCAATTGACCTAATAAAGCAACACTTAAACTTAAACTTATATGGATGTCTATTTCATGTTCAATGTGCTTGTCACATCTTAAATTTAGTTGTGTAGGATGGATTAAAAATTGTGCAATATAATATAGTGAATATTAGAGACACAGTAAGATTTTTAAGACAATCTAGCACAACTGTTAAAGAATTTAAAAATTATTGTGCAACTTTTGGGAAATAACATAAAAAAATTACCCTATATGTTGGCCATAGATGGAATTCAACATTTTTAATGTTAAATGCTGCACTAGAACTTAAAGACATACTTACAATGTCTTATAAAGAAAAAGTGCTTGAAAGTAAACTAGAACAGATGATTGGGAAATAGCAGAAATTTTAAGAGATTTTTTAAAAGTTTTTTTTAATGCAACAACATTCTTATCAGGGGTTTATTACCTAACATCCCCAAATATTTGAAATACACTATTTCAAATAAGTTGTTGCTTTGAAAGATGTAGAGACAAGCCTGTTGCTAAAGCTATTTGCCCAGCAATGGAATATAAACTTTTACAATATTGGGAAGAAATGTCCCTTTTATATTGTTTAGCTACCGCAATGGACCCTAGGATTAAATTAATAGGAGTAGAAGATTTAATAGAAGGAATAAATGAAAAAATGAGATCTTATTATCAAATAGATATAACTAGAATAAAAAACCTTTTAGAAAAACTTTTTTCTAAATACGATAATACCAGACAGGGTCTAACTCAGACCCAACAAACACTACTTGATAGTTCACCCCTGGAAATTTTTAAGTGGTAGAAGAAGGGGGACCGATCAGCATTTGGTAGTGGTGGATTGTCTGAGTAAAGATCATTTTTAGAAGGCCCCCAATTAACATTCAATACATTAGAAGAGTATAATTTTTTTAATATTTTGGCATGGTTGAAGCAAAATCAGTCTCATTATATTGTGCTTTCCACCATGGCATATGATCTATTAACGGTTCCGATGTCCACAGTTGCATCAGAATCAGCTTTTAGTGCAGGTGGACGGACGGTGGACGAGTACAGGAGCAGATTAGTATCGGAGATGGTGCAAGTATGTGTTTGTCTGACCGATTGGCTAAACACGGAACTAAGAGATCAAGAGCTTGCAGGAGACTTTGATGATTTGAATATTGAAGATTTGAATCTTGAAGATTAGTTTAAGTTTTATCTTATTTTTTGTAATCAATGTAAAAGTTTCGGTTTAGAAACTATCCTCCTCTCTCTCTCTCTCTTTTTCTAAAACTGCAAATAAAAGATAGATGAGTGGGTGCTAACCTAGTTGGGATATGCTCATACTATAGTGATGCAGTATTATTTGTGTAATTGTATAAGTATTGCTGCATTTGCAATGTTGTACTTGTAGAAATGCGAAGTTACAATTTTTAGTAATAGAAATACTTTTTTTTTAATTTTTTTTTTGAGAAAATTGAATCTTAATATGTGTAAGAAATTTTTGTGAATAGTAAATATATTTTTTCATAATTTTTCGTATTATTTATTTATTTTTTACTTTTTTCTATTTTCCCAAATTTTTTGCAATAAAGTAGGAAAAATACCCCAGGCCGGTGGACGACGTGATAGCCCGCATGCCGTGCCTAGGGTATTGGTACATGGGCTAGGCGTGGCACAGCCCGTTTCCCAGGTGGGTCGTGCCGTGCCCGGCCCGTGGCATGTAGGCACAGGATAAACGTGCCCGTGCCATGCCAGGCCAGCCCAATAAGCAACCCTACTGATCTTGGTTGTAGACCCAACAATGGCAGATATCATGGTTACCGGGGCCCTTTAACAGCAAAAAAGTAGGGATTAGCAATAGATATACGTCGTCCCTGCCTTCTAGAAAAATCTTCTTTTGGTTTGAGGCTGTCATAGCCGAGAGGAAAATAGCAAGAGTTGAGAGAGATCGATGGGGAGGAGTACCTTGATGAAGAGAAAACTCTTGATCGGAGGGAGGTAGAGTGGGAGAGCTAATAACAAATTGAAGCAGGTAGAAATTTTGAGATCTGATTGCATTTTGGCCCCCTCAATTTTAGAATTTGTTTGATTTTTGGTTTTTGTTTTTGTTTTTTTCTTCTCTTGAAGCTAATACACCTAATTGAGGAGAGAGGTCGATATCACATCTCTTCACTTCCATTAACTTGAGGAAGGAGAATTTCATATGCCACGTGGGGTGCCAATATGGGCAGTAATGGTGCAAGTCAATCCATGGCGGACGCGGAAAACGGGGTTTTCCTGAACCTGGTGCTCTCTCCAGTGCCCGCGCGGGAGGGTCGTGTTGGCTCTTTGGTTTAGGATTTGAGGGATTATAGGGGAACAGAAGTTGCCACTACCTGATTGGGTGTAGGTAGACATTTGGTCCTAAAATCATCTTTCTAGGGCTTGTTCTGCGTATTAGAGATCTTGATATGTACTGGGTTACAATCCAAGGAAGTCCGTAGAAACCCCGGTCCACCTTATCAAAGACGGGTCCCACATGTCATCCCTGGTTAGTTTTATCGAGTCAAATCAACTCTTCTCACCCGTTCTATGCCAGCATGCTTTAAAGTTCGAGCGGGGCCTCAAATTAGGTTTGGCTCCTTTAGTTCAATTATGTACAAGTTTGGTTAAGTGATATTTGTCTGATAGGGTGGGCCCCTTTGGAAGGCCCACCGGAATCCAAGGTAAGCTGGCTACAGCCTAGGTATCCAAATTGGGCTTTAACTAAGCCTGGAAGCTCTTTTGGAGTTTGGTTGCTTGGATTTCACTTTTATCCACATGATTTCTCTTGAAGTTGCCTCAACCTCCTTACCTTTAACTGATAACTCATATTAGTTATAGGTTTTGTGTACATAACTGTCTGAAGTAGTATAGTTGCGTACAAAATCAAGTTTTAATCATTCTGTGTTTATGATTAGACCTGGAGATTGGATATAGTTTGATTATGTCCTTTTTTAGTGAGTCTGCAATGATTTGTGGGCCACTTGGTGGGCCCCACAATGGCTCTCTTTTCATTGTTATCTTTGATTATATTTGAATGCCAAAATGGTCGAGTGATTAGCTTGGGGCCATCTCCTTAGGCTTAGGCTTGAAAGCCTAAGTCTTTGAAGGGTTAGGGGTGAGGTCCCCCACTTTTGGTTCAATGTGGTGAACCATTTCTTCTTTTAAGAGATAAGAAAAGGGTGTGGGCCAATAAGCCTTCACCTTAGGATGTGGTCAAACCATCTAATCTTATCAAGCATGATTCCATTTGGGCCTTAATTGGACCTCTGAAGGTGTGGCCCTTAATTTAGTTGATTCTTAATTATATTAGCATTAAAGAAGTGGGTCGGCATGGGTGGGCCCCATTGGAAGGCCCATCAGAATCACTTTTGGGCCCACGAAGGGTCTAAGTCCTAAATTGGGTCCAGGGAGCCCAAAACCCATCTGGTGTGGCTTAGGTTGATTGGAATTTATTTAAAGCCTTAAACAACCCAAAATACATCATCTCTGGGTTTCCTAGACTGAGTCGGGAACACAGACTAGTCAGGCTGATTTTTACGAGTGACTAAGATTGGATGTCAGTCATAACAGAAAAATCTGCATAATTGATATCCGACTTCGGTTATTGTTTTTTAAGGGCTTGACTGCCCGGAGTTGGCATCAAACATGGAAAATCCCAAAAAGTGTAATATGGGCAGGGATTTGGGAATCTAATCTCTCGGGTGTTTTAGGGCTTCTGTGGGCCATCCAGTGGGCCCACAGTGGTCTGAAAATTAGATGATTAGGCCTAACTAAATTAATTAGTTGATTTTAGAGTAAGGGAAATGCTAGCCTTGCTCCCCCACCTATGAACTGAAGTTCATGTCAATGGATAGGAACCTTAGGTGTTCCTATGAAACCCCAGATTTCAATACCATTAGTGCACCCTAAATAGTGAAACTTGTTGTGTAGGTGAAGCTGGAGAAGCCCATACCTGAAGCCAGCCAAGTGGCTAAGTCTAGGCTTGTCAGTAGCCCATGGAGGTGAGCAATCCTTAGATCATTAAATAAGATTTCTTATTGTGAGATGAATAAGTGCTAAGTGGTAAATTTGTATTGTGCAATAGGTGGAGTGGCAAAGTGGTGGTTGTTGGTGTTTGATGAGAGGAAGGGCAAACTTGGAACTTTTTCTTAGAGCGTTGGAGGAGAATTTGTTTAGTGTGGAGAAGGGGTTGCCCCATTCGTGTGAACCATTTGTATGCCCAAGGTGAGCAAGTCTTCATTTCCCTCTCCTCCTCTTTCACTCTCTACTTCTCATTCTCTCACTCTCTTCACTTCTTCACTTCCTTCCCATCTACTGTTGGGGCACTTAGAGGAAGAGCATTGATAAAGAAATAAAGAAGGAGAAAACCCAAGCTATGGCCATTTTCGTTTGGGAGCTTTAGCTTGGGGATTTGAGGAGCAGCGACCGAGAGGCACGAGGAGTGTTGTTTGTGGGTTGTAAAAGGAGCTAGGAGGTTTGCTTAGTTGCTTGAAAGAGGTAAGCAACACCACCCTAACCTATATTTTCGTTTTTGCCCAAATTCGTATGCCATGTGAAGGTTTGAGGGTTTGAATGTGAAATCGATCATCCTTGCAAATAGAGGAGTAATTTGTTGGGGGGTTTTGTAGGAAATAGGTAACCACACATGCTAGAACCAATTTAGAGCTTAAAAATCGTAGAAAATAGTGAGAATCAAAAACCCTAGAAAAACCACAAAAATCAGATTTTTCGTGAATCTGTGAAGTTTCCAGGGCGCCCGAAGTGCTGCTCGAATGCGCCTTTGAGTGCCCATGTTACATTTTTATGGTTGGCTGGCCGCTCATTGCCGCTCGAGCACGGACTCGAGTGACCCGCCTGTGTTTTCTAAAAATTCAAAACCCGAGAGCTAGTTTCCTAGGTAAGCCGAGCGCCCGAAGCGCCGCTCGAGTGCCCCTTCCAATGACCTAATTAGATTTTCCAAAATTTCGGATTTCAGCCCAAATTGAACTACAGATTGTTTTTATTGGAATCCAACCAATGTATAAGTAGGATTTAGGTGTCTAGGAAGTGTACCAACTGGATCTATCTCAAAATTCCAAATGACAAAGATTTTGGGTACGTTTTTCCTAAAATAGGATTTGTAGAGAGTTTATGTTCCAGATTCTTGTAGAAGTGGGATAAATTGATTCCGCCACTTAGAACACATTCCAAATAACCCTTGAAAGTAGGAATCAAGAACCAACACCAAGTTGTACAAGTTTCTAAGGAAGTTGAGGCTTGGGTTGCCCAAGTGAGGCATGAATTGCACATTGAACACCATGAACATATCTTGTTATAATTGATTTCTGTTATAAGCATGTGATTTATTTAGGGCATTGGCCCATTTGTTTAGCATGCCATATATTGTTAACATGATATGAAAAGGGTAGTGGCCCGAATTGAATTGTATGACATGAAGGGCATTGGCCCAATTGATAGCCTGTGGTATGATTGGTATTTGTGGGTAGTGTGTGCGGTTCACCTCAATTGGGGGTAGTGAACCATTGTCTACCTCAATTTGGGGGTAGTGAACTAGCCCCTCTACAACAGTAAGTCTTGGTGGGTAATGTATGCTGTTCATCTCAGTTGGGAGTAGTGAACCATCGTTCATCCTAACTTGGAGATAGAGAACTAGCATCCTCACAAAAGCCTAGGAATTTGAGATACTTGGTATGATGAACAGCTGAGTATATGAGTATTGGTGGGTAGTGTGTGCGGTTCACCTCAATTGGGGGTAGTGAACCATTGTTCACCTCAATTTGGGGGTAGTGAACTAGCCCCTCCACAATAGTAAGTCTTGGTGGGTAGTGTGAACAATTTATCTCAGTTGGGGGTAGTGGACCATTGTTCACCCTAACTTGGAGATAGAGAACTAGCATCCTCCACACAAGCTTGGAAATCTGAGATGTCTAATAAGATGAACAATGAATATGATTGTTATGAATAGATGACCTGTACACCTATGCACAAGCATGCACCAATTTTATGGCACTGAACTGTAGTACTTTACTTATGATTTCAAATACCTGCATGCGATGGTTTCATTAGATAATATCAGCATGAATTGCGTTTTCCTGTGCATGCATGTGTTGCTTACTGAGACATTCGTCTCACAGTTGTTTTATCATATTGTTTTCAGAGCTGTTGACGTCTGGTGTGAAGGACCGGACTGGGGATCAAGGAAAAGATAAGTCACCTGGGTATAGAGAGGAAGACTTTTATAGGCCTACTTAGGTTGTTGGTTTATTTTGTTATACTTTTGGATTGTAAACCTTCCATTTGAGGGGAGTGACTAGATACCCATATTTTGTATTATCCAAATAGTTATATGATTCCTTTTTTAGTCCACGTGACTTGTTAGACTTCTTTTATACAATTACACACTTGATACGCACAAGCATGAACTATACATTACTTGTACTTGTCTTAGGAAAAGTTTTAAAAATTATCCGCATTTCAATTAGGTCGAAAGACCAACCTGTGACGGCCAGGGACGGGTTTATGCCAGGGAAAGGCAGACCTGGTTCTGGGTCGTGATAGTCCCAATCTCAGTAAAAATGAGAACCTTCTTCTCTTCCAAAGATGAGAAAGGAAAGTGGTCTGGTAGGCCTTTGTCGTGGTCTAAATCCAGCCAAACCAAGTAGCATACCCACACAACAATCAAGGGCATGTGAAAGAGATAAAATAGATCATTGAAGACATGCTAGAAATTAGTGGAGTATGTGCTTCATTGAGTGTACATGAGAGACAAAAACAATACCCAGAGAATTGGGGGAATTAGACATGCTTTCAAGTGGTGGTATCATGCATGTGCCTCATGCTTTGTGTGTGCATGGAGATCATGAACATGACTAATAACAAAGAAACAAGGCATGTTCATAATTAGTGATATTGTGTGTGTGAACTCTACGTCTTGGGTTCATGCTAAGGAACATTAATCCCATTCAACCACACAAATAAAAAAGTGAAGTAAAGGAAGGATACCTACTTGCATAGATAAAAAGAACTTAAATCAAATAAAGGGAGTGGGGGACTTAAGGGTTACATTGATACGGAGTAAAGGGAGAAGAAGAATTATATTACAACTCAAATGATCCCCAAAAGGGAGCTTAACACATGGACTCAAGCTCTCATCCTCCCTTGTACGGCTATCACCCCTCTTGCTTACCTCACATGCTGCCTCTTTTAAGGGATGTGATCATCCAAAGAGAAGAGAAGAGGAAAAGAGAACTCAAAGAGTAGATAAAAGCATGCTTTCTATGGTGTACTCAAATTTAAGCAAATCTTAAATATATTGCATGAAATACAATGGAGGAGACTTATCTTGCAGAGGAAAGCCTTTTGGTGTTGCTTTGAGCCCACTTGAAGCCTTGACATTAGCCTTGATCTCCTTTTTCTCTCCCAAAGATGATTTATAGGATGTTCTTCAAGCTTAGTTGAAGAAGGGGAGGATTTGGTGGAGTTTGGAGGTGGTGGAAGGCCTTGAGATGGAGGAAAGAGGATGCTTTCGTTTGTGTTGTGAGCAGAAGGAAGAAAAGAGATGCGAGAAAAGGAAAGCCCCCCACCCTGTGAATAGTGCATGCATTTTGCTTTTATACTTAAGTGTTAGTGAACCGTGAACTCAACATGGTTACAAAAATTTTGCCTTTGTAAATGATATGCAATATCAATCACACTGTCTTTTTCCTTCAACCGCAATTCATAATCGGCGGAACAAATGTCACTTCAGCTGGATTGCTTCTGAGATTTGTGCTGAGAAAGTCGACAGAGCTGTCAAGTCTTGAACAGACATCAAATATCGGTCACAACTGACATCAAATATCGGTCAGCAATTTCCGACGGTTGAAAAGATTTGCGATTTGAGTGATTCGACCCTTATTCATTGCTTCGATTTTATTTGATTTATTTTTATTTTTATTAGATATTTTTGGATTTTGTTAGATTTAATAGTATTTAATTCAAGATATTTTCCTGTTTTTGCCTGTCATTTTCCTATTTCATCTTTTTGTTCTTTATTTTGACACTTGGCATGTGTGGTTTTCATACTTGCCACATTGCCAACCTTTCTGCCTTTAAGTACCATTTTGCCCTTATGAGTATTTTGACCATATCTCTCTCATGGACACAACACATCAACATGTCCTCTAATGTCTATATAGTCCTCTCTAACTGTCTATTTATTTTTTCGATTGATATCATCTACAATTGAACCCGTAAATAGGTTCAACTATAACCAATCCTTGCTTGCCTTTTCACCTTTTTAGGATTCTTGCTTGCCTATGTGGCAAGAAAGGATTGGTTACGGGTTCAATTGTAGATGATATCATTCCTTGTTTTTTGGGTTGGAAACTGGTACTAAACTTCAATTGTGTCCCCAATGCATCTTGTGCGCACCTCGGGCGTGCCAAAAAAGTGTGTCACATGTGTTATGGAGTCGCCACTACCTGAAATGGTGCAAGTAGACACTCATTTATTTTTGGTTTGCACTAGTGATTTTGTATAAGTGACCTGATTGCAACCCAGGGAAGTTTGTGAACACCCTAGGTTGCCCCACTGAAGTGGGTTCCCATCTTTTGATTTGGTTGGACATTTAATGGGCTATTTTATTTTATTTTTTCTTTCTTTTCTCTTTCTTTTTCTTTTTTTTTTATTTTTTTTATATTTTATTTTTATCATTTCATATGTACAAGGGTTTTGATGGGGAATGAGGGATTTGTATGGCACTAATTTATAAAGCAAAATTTTATAAGACCCAAATTAAACAAGATCAAATATAAGTGGATAATAAAGATTGGGAAACCAAATGGAACAATGTTCGGCCATCTCAATAGTGAAATTATTCATTTTTTTTGCATAATATTTTTATTTGTACAAAGCATGTGACAATATAAGCATGTATCAATGGAAAGATTAACTTCAGTGTTCTGAAATGGCCGAACACAGTATTGGTTAGCCGTTCCGAACACTTTATTATTATTTTTTTACTCTTATTTCTATTTTCTCATGGACATGTGTACTCTTTTTCTTTTCTTTTTTTTTTTTCTTGAAAGCCATTGTACGCTGTAGCACACCCCATAAAAATAATGTTAAACTACTATGCTCAGAATGGCCGAACACAGTCATGTTTGGACATTGCCGAATGCACCTTTTTTTTTTCCTTTGCTGTCATCGTTCTATTTTTTTCTGCCTTTTTCTTGTTGACAACCCATGCTTCTCTCCCAAATGATTGCTCCTTACATGGACATCATTTTACATTCTCCATCATTCGTAGAAGAATGGGAAGTTGACTCATGTGTGGCTCGCTAATGCACAGCTGAACTCAACCATCTTCCTCCATCTTCATTCCCTATTTTAATATTTTAGCAAGGCCACCCCTTTTCCAACTTACCATTTCCTATTTGCATGTATTTGAAGAACATAACAAACAATCAATAAAGTAGAAGCGGTTGCTCTGTTTGCAGTATCATAAAATTTCAGAATAACTGAGCAACCATTTTCTCTAGTCTTCCATTAATATTTGGCATTTCCACTAATTTATTATTTGAGATGAGATTCTATTTCCTTTCAGCAAACCATGGATAATTATGCATTTAGATTTTTGAAACTTGCAAAGGAAGAAATGACTTTTTTTTACAATATTTAAACACCCATACCTGTTAAATCTCTTGTTGAAACAGGTTTTGAACTTCAGTGTTGTGAACAATAGTGTCCCTTTTCTATCTTTTGGGTTTCAAATTCAGGTGCTATGGACTAGGACTGTAAACGGAGCGAATACGGAGCGGATCCTGTTGAATCCGAATTCGAATCCGTTTAAATAATAGGATATCCGTATTCGTTTAAATATTCGACGGATATTTGAAATATACTACCAAGTTCGAATCCGATAAAAAATGTTACATCCGTATTCGTATCCGATTGTATTCGAATTCGATTAAATATTCGAATCCGTTAAGAGATCCGAAAATCCGATTAAATTTCGTCTAATTTAAACAATAAAATTAGTTTTTCCAATCAAACCATTGGGCTTTAATAAATGATACAACAAACAAATGATACAATAAAAACAAAAAATCATACAAACAAAAATTAAAAAAATTAAACCACGTTAGTCTTTCTTTATTACACAAACAAATGATACAATAAACCAAAATAAATAAATAAAAAATACATTCAAAGATCACTCATATGCCCACTTCTGTTGCCTCCTGAGTTCAACTCCAAAGTTGAAATTACCTGTATTTCTGAAAGTATACATCCATGCAATGCCATGACCATGAATGCACAATGCCTTAGAGCACCACTTACTCTGACATAATCCTTCCAAGGATAATTGAACGTTTTCTAAGGGCCATGAGGTGACTCACAGACAGCAAAACCCATCTGCAGAAATGAGAAGCTTCTACACCTGAGTTATGAGCCATGATGACCATCTCAGTTTTTCCATCAGTTAGAAGAACCTGTCAATGAATAACTTAGGTACACTAAATTTAAACCATATGATTAATTTCATCATGAAATATAACATCATTGAATTTCTTGAAGTACATTAAAATGAAGGTTCATTATTGACTGCTAAAATGCATGAAATTGGAATAGACTGCACAAACAAAGAATATATAACAAAGAATATATAAGTTGGAAGTCAATGAAAATCCAATTCTTTTGACATTGTGACAACTACATAGAGGAAAGTTTCAAAGAGACCAACAGATAAGATGACATAAGCTATAGTGAAATTTCATAAGCAAACAGTCAACTTATCCATGAATTGTGATCAAGAGAAAAGTCATGTGCATGGGGGATTCTTACTTCCTACTGTTCCAAAAAGCATCTGTGAAGATTTTATTGTACTTGATTGCTACTGGACAAATAGTACAACCAAGTTCAAATGCTCCCTACACATACAAAAAGGAAAATAAAATCAGCATCAAGAACAATCACGTACCCCAACTATATTTTGCAGTTCTTAGAACTCATGTAACATAGGTTCCATTGGCTTTATGGAACTATTTAGAACATCAACTGAACATGAAAAGCAGAAAATGAATGAGAAATGTGAGAATGTTTTCATTAAAATCAAAGACAATACACTATTTTCTTTTAATAATCATTCAATGAACAAATCAGCAGCACTTACCTTCTTGAACATAACTGAGTAGTTATTATTTACACAAGTTCCTTCAGGAAATATAAGAAGAGGATTGTTATCAGCCCCCTGAATGTGTTCTCTCATCCTGTGTAATGAAAAACACAATAATGATGACATAGATACACTGTGCTAAAGTACAATGCCCTTTTGATTCCAAAAATATAATGCTTACCTTTTTTATATTTTTTCACGATCCTTTGCCTCTGAGCGGTTGAACCAGATACTACCAACGCTCTCCAAAAAGGCAGTTTGTACAAGTCCTAGACGAAAACATAAATTATTAAATGACTAAAAAGTTCTTTGAGTAAATGGAAAATTTGCTTGTTATTTTCCTACATGAGATATATATAAATATTGATCATTCCTCTGTTTAGCGACCTATGCATTTAATTACACCATATCTTTCATCCCTGTAGAGTCTTCCGAAGCTTTTATTCTTGAAGTTAGGTCACAAATGAAGGTTATTTGTTTACACCATTGGCAATTAAAAAGCGTCCACACCAACCGTACACAAAGAATAGAAAATTCTAGCCACTAATATGATAACACAGAAAATAGATTTATCCTAAAATGAAAGTAGCATCCACAACCAACATCATAAAACTTTCTGACACGTTGAGGAGTCAAAAATAGAATAATGACTCAAAATACTTACCAACCCATCCAGGATGCTTCTGCATTATTACAGCAAATGCAGTCATTTGCTCTAGAATAATGAAATCAATCATGGAAGTATGATTGGTCACAAATACCTACTAAAAGCATGAAATAGAAGCTTGGATATAAGAACAAAGTCGCACATATGTGTATACATATATGTAAAATTGCACAATAAACTACCAAAATTTGTAAATATAACAAGACTAGTAAATCTGAGATACTATGCATGATAATTTTACCTGCTTAGGTCGCATGCTTGGTCTTGGGCCGTGATACTTGATAACCCCAGTCCATGATGCAACAAAGAAGCTGCACATTAATTTCACCAAATATCTCTGTGGCAAAAATAACCATCACATTTATTTGTCAGTAAAATGAAACTCAAAATTTTGCATTTACTCCCTCCCTAGTTAGGCACTGTCACTTGGTACATTCTTAAAAACCTTTGGCTGCAAGCTCAAAAATCTGAGCTTGCATCTAAGCATAGTCACCACGTGCAAAAATGCCAATGTTCAAGTCTATTGCCAGTTAATCACTCCCAGGACGTTAGCTTGGCGAGACCTTCACCAGATTTTGGTCCCTCTCACCAAACTATATTTTCCTTTTCACGCACATAATCTTAAGAAATGTTATATTGCTTAAAAAACCCCCAAAATAGCTTTTCCAGCCATATCACACAATCTCCTTTTAACAAGACAAGAAATTTTACTATTTATTTTCTACATCTTTATATCTTTTGTGCATTGCCTGCTCCAATCCTCAGGGGACGAGGAAAGAGATAGGTGAGAAACAGCTGAGTGAAAATGGATGGGAGTAACAAAGAATATATAACATCTCCAAACAAAGAATATATAAGTGGTGGGAGCTTACCAACTTGGGACCTTCATCACGACCATATGACAATGCAGCAGCAGCCAAGGCATCCATACTATTATGAACAGGTAGGTTTCCCTAAAAACAAAGGTGCAAAATCAATCACTACAGGAACAACAGCATGGACTTGCTTCCTAAAGAGGTAACAACACAAGAGCTTTAGGCAAACCGAAGAAGACGAACCAGATTTCCAATAACTAGACCCCGAAGCAGCCGACGAACATGAAGATAGAGGAAACGAACTAGTAGAAGCCAAAGTTGAAGCGCCATGGACATCACCGTCGTCTTCCTTGATGGTGTTGAGATCGATTACTCCTCCCATAAATCAAAACCCTAGTCGTTCAATAAAAATCATCAGAAAAAAATAAGCAAAACCAAAGAGAGAGGAGAATGAAGAGAGGAGAATGAAGGGGATTTGATCTATAGTTAGGGTTAGGGGATACCTGTCGGTTGTCGCAGCTCGTAGATGGAGAGTTTGAGAGTTGGGAGGGAGTGTTAGGGTTAGGTCGTAGATGGAGAGTTTGAGAGTTGGGAGGGAGCGTTAGGGTTAGGACTTGTGTGTGGGAGGGTATATATACTATACTAGTAAATTACTTGAAGACCCTTACTAATTCTAATAAATTACAGGTATACCTTAAATCTAATCGGATTCGGATCTTAATCGGACGGATATGCCCTGATCCGAATCCGAATCCGATTATAAACGGATCTGAAATTTAGATCCGAATCCGACCCAACGGATAATTTTATCGGTTAAAAATCCGATTAAATCGGATAATTTAATCGAAACCGAACGGTAAACGGATCATGATCCGATCCATTTACAGCCCTACTATGGACGACCAAACTCTCTTTGTCTGGTTGCTTCAATTGAGACCTTCTTCTATTCCTAAGAGTCTCTCCCCCTCTTGCTCCACTTCTCCTCTTTTTTTTTTTTTGTGGCTAATGGACGTCCTCTCCCCTCCCTTCACTTCTCTTCTCTTTTTTTTCAAAGAGTTCTCTTTCTTGCTGCTCTCTTACGTCTAAGACTCCTCTCCTTTTTATAAGAGACTTTTACCCCTTCAACTTCTTAACTCCTAGACCCCTCATCTTCTAAACCTCTCCTCTTCCTCTCTTAGTAACTAGACTAAGTATTAATCTCCCTCGAGTCCCCACAAGGGTTTAATACTTCCAAGAGAGTCCCAAAAAGTCTTGAGAGAATTCAAGTTAACTTCCAAGAGGTAATGAGTTTGACCATACTTCCGACTCATCTTGCCTCTTGGCATTATTTATTTATTTATAAATCTTATTCTTATTATTATTTTATTAATATTTTATTATTTCATTATTTTATTTTTCATTATTATATTTTTTTTTAAAAAGTAAATTTCCAACAACTATATTAAAAAACCCAATTTCTTTTAATAGGAGGGGTCCCAATATTTTAATTCCACATTAGTCACATGGCAGCCACCATGGCACACACGTGGCACCCAATTTTGGTTTTGTCAAAAAATCCCCAAATTATCCGTCATTTCTTTTATCATAACTTAGCCATTTGAGATTTGATTTGACCACAGTTTGGAGTATCGGAATCAGCTTAGAATTCTCTTTATTATAATCTTGTTATTTCAAAAAGATGGGTCTACTATAAAAACCTCGATTTACGTGCCCATATATGTGCCGGTTCGAGATATGCATCTTAGGTAATTATATGGTGTAAAAATGGGGTGCTGATAGCTGCCCCTCTTTGTCAGAGTCACCTTGGTGATGAACGACAAAGAATAAAAAGAACCCTGTTTTTGCACTTTGCATTTCTGTCAACATAACCGATGAGTCAGGTCCTTTAATGTTTTCAAAGATGCGGAAGCGCTGGTGCAAGCTTTGTGTTGCTTTGGCTCACTTCTAAGTTCTAGGGAGTTTCCTTGCCATTGGGCATTTGGAATTGTTCCCCTTTTTAGTCTAAGTTGAAAAGGATGCGTTGGACTTAGACTCACCGACTTGTTTCGGCGTTGATGCAAAAGTGCTTCAATAATGTTCTTTTCCTCTCATTTGTTCCATTAAAGCTTTTAGGTGCTTTGATTTTTGACTTCTTCTTTTATTTTTTATTTTTTTTAAGTTTGAAGTTCTTTATCCCCCATGTAGGTGCACTACCCCTCAACTCTATTTGGCTTTTAAAGGGTTTAAGAATCACTGCTCTCCAGCACACCGAAGAGCTCCAAATCCTGGTTCAAATCCTATGATACAAAAGTGGAAAAAGCAAAAATTACATGAGGACCTTCTCTACCCTTTTTGTCTTCAAAACACGTCTTCTTCTCTTGTTCTTGAGCCTGCCTGAGTTTTATTGTCCTTAATGATTCTCCAATGGGGATTTGTAGAGGAAGGTGTCACCTCTCTTGCTTTCTTTTTGGCATTCTTTGGTGGGGTCTTCGATAAGAAGTATGTGTGTCCTTTGAGTGTACTCATCTTCTTTGTGGCAGATTCTCCTTGTTTGGTTCTCTTTCCCTTTGCCTGTTTGCTCTTGAGAGAAAGAAAAAGAAGATCAATTAGTCCTTGTTTATTGGGAAGCAAGACAAAAATCTTTTTTTTTAGCATGGTCCACTACAGAAGTGGGCGGCCTTCATCGGGGTTATGAACCCGTCAGCTAAGGCTAATGGCACAATTAAAAAATGAGTTCAAAAAGTAGAAGCTGAAGTAAACAAAGCATGGCAAACGTGTCTGTGTGTGCACGTGCTTTCAGTATTAAAAGATTAGCCCCAAGGTCAAACGGGACTTGGTATGCTTGGTGTAAGATCAAACCAAAAAATGTGCTAAAAGATAGCAAAATAGCTCAAAACTCTAAGGGACAAAATTTGACTTTTTGATCAAGTGAGAATCCATCACCATACTTCTTCCCAATGATTAGGAAATTCTGACACGATTCTAACGCAACTGAGTTTGCTCAGATCGGGGTCCGGATGTAGAAGTTATGAGCCGGTCAAACTTGAGGGGGAGCATAAATTTACTTTATGCTAAACCCCAGATCAGCTGCTTAACCCTATTCCAATGGATAGAGGACTCCGATACAGTTCTAATGCAACTAAGTTTGCCAGAATCGGAGTCCAGATGAAGAAGATATGAGCAGTTGAAGTTTTAGGGCAGCATTGCCGAAAACAGCCCACGTGGCAAAAGAGTAGAAAAATATCTCAGGGATGAATTCATAAATATCCAAAAGGCTAAAAATATCTCAGGGATTAATCCGTAAATATCCGGGGGGCAATTTGCAAATCTCAAGTGTCAAATCGGTCAAATCCAGGGGTAAATATGCAAATATCGGAAATTTACCTTTTTGTATCCAACATATTATGTCAGATATGCATATTTTCCTTTTGTATCCGACATATTATGTCGGATACAAAAGAATCTTGGTGTATCCGACCTACATGGTCGGATACACACAAGACCATGTGTATCCGAGGTACAAAATGCCCTCTATAAAAAGGGGGCAGCACCCCCTAGCCGAGGTTGGCTGCCCTTTCCTTGGTTTCCCCCACCCATGCTAGTGCGAAACCCCCTCTCCAAACCTCCCTTTGCTTCATACCTCACTCATATCCCCTTTCAAGACCAATATACCCTTCCTTTCTTCCTTTCTTCTTCATCTCACCCTAGAGACAACACCAAGAGTTGCTGTTGGTGTGGGAAGAGCTCTCTTCAGTGGTTGTCCAAGCCTCAAAAGGAGTTCCATACACCATTCAAAGGTCACTTTGACCCTAAGGTAATGTTCTCCACTATGTTTCATTTAATATAAGTGAAAATGGGTTTATTTGGAGCCCTCTTGGGCTGATCCATGTTTAAGGATTATTTGGAGCATCTCACATTGTTGTTCTTATCTTCTTCCCTATTTGTGATCCCATGAGGTGAGTTTGGCCCCATAGTGATGGAGAACCCTTCGTATGGTTCTAGAGAGGGTGAGATGCTTGTCTTCATGTCTTTTTTAGCTCTTAAGCCTTTGTTGTTACGATATTGCATGTTTTGCTTCATTCTATGAGGGAGTGTGTTCCCTCTTGTTTGATTCTCATTGTACCCCACTTTAATCCCCCCTCTTTCCCTTCTCTAAGTATTCTTGCTTTGATGATCTGGCATTTACTTCGAGCATGAAGGGCCAACACGGCATGCTTGCTCAAGTTATATCATGAATGCATACTTTTTGAAATGCCACAGCATGTTCATATTCATTTGCTTGAAATTAGACATTATACATTTGTACACACCGAATGAACACACACCCTACTTCTCTCATGCACATGGTCGGTGTAGCCGTATCACAGCTTGGATCATATATTCTGTGTTAGTTGGTAGACTTGTACTGGCCTTGTTTGTGTGCTACATTTGAAGCATGAAGAGCCAAAGTAGGGGCACTCAAGTCGCTACCTTGTTGTTGGAAGGATCCCAAGAGGGGAGAGGCAAAACCCTAGGCCTTCTCCCCCTTTACTTGAACCCTAAAAGTCCAAAGAAGAGATCAAGAGAGGGGTGTCCCCCTCCCTGAACCACTGTGGGCCCACACAGTTGCTGGAATACCCCAAGAAGCCCAAAAATCCAAACCCATTGCAGAAATCCAAAAAAAAAACCTTGTTTTTGAGCTGATCTGACAACTTAGGTCGGATCAGCAAAGCTTTATTTATGTGTAGCCGACATCACAGGTCAGCTACATGTGCTTCAGTGTGTAGCCGACAATGGAGGTCGGCTACACTGTTTTTTATGTGTAGCCGACATCACAGGTCAGCTACATGTGCTTCAGTGTGTAGCCGACAACTCAAGTCGGCTACACTGCAGAAATTTCATTTTTCTTGTTTTTTTGTCTTGTGTAATATTCCTGCTTGCTTAATCGAACCAAATGAACCAGACCCGGAAACCCAAAATGGGACTTGGACTATGCCGGTCCAACTGGACACACTAGTGGGCCTTCTAAAGGGGCCCACTAAGCTTGACAAACTCACTTGAATGTAAACATGCAAGTTCAATCAGATGAGTGGGCCGTACCACTTGAGGCCCACCAAAGCCCAATTCATATCATGCAGGCTTAGCTTAAGTCTGGTTCGGTCGAGACCATGGGCAGGGCCTATCGGGCCCCATCAAGCCCATCAACCAAACAAAGGTAGGGTTCCAAAACCCTACCCAGGAAGTCTTGGGTTTCCAAGCCCATGCCTAGCCCACTTTGGCACAAAAT
The DNA here is from genome assembly GCA_947561395.2 of Buxus sempervirens. Classification (NCBI taxonomy): domain Eukaryota; kingdom Viridiplantae; phylum Streptophyta; class Magnoliopsida; order Buxales; family Buxaceae; genus Buxus; species Buxus sempervirens. The sequence goes on along the minus strand of OX387194.1, from coordinate 24,120,005 downwards.
GAATCAAGATAAATCAAATCACTTGGTAACCACTGTGTGGCCCACCCAATGGTCCCACAAAACCATTCGGGCCCACCAAGCATAAATCTTAAACCCTTTGGATCAAACCTTAAATAAAATCAACCAAAGCAACCAAAACCAAAAGGGGTTATCCAACGTAACCCCAAACGGGACTTGGGCTTCCACTAAAGCCCAAATTGGTATCCGTAGGCCTTCCAACGGGGCCCAGTTTCCAGACCTAGGTCGCTTGGAATAAAAAGATAAAAATCAAAATAAAGGGACCCACACCACTCAGGTGGTCCCACCAGACTTAATCAAATGTGCATGTCTTGGAATTAGGAATCGGGTAAGATAGACCAAGTTGACTCAAACCAGGAAACCCATGGGACCCGTTATTCAATGGGCCGGACCGGGGTGTCTACGGACTTCCACGGAACATAATTGAGACCCTACATAGAATCTCAAGTCGTAGACCAGCATACTAGATAAACTTAAGCACCCAGGTGTCTGCCTGCACCCCATTAGGCAGTGGCGACTCCAACCTTCCTGAATTACCCTTTTGGAGGCACGCCCACCCGTGCGACCATGTGTACACTTGGTATCTTCAGCATCATTATCATTATGGGCCAGCGAAGCTTTGACTCAGACACATTCTGCTAGTCCGAACCCTTCGGCTTCTGTTCAATTCATTTCGGACCTGTCAGAATCATTTACTGCTTTGCTTTGTTCTCATTGTGCTGTTCTTTCTATAGAATTCTATTCCTTTCTGCTCTTTTCAGCTTTCCTCTTTTTCTTTTTTTTCCACTGTGTTCGGTCTCTTTGAGTGCCATGGGTTCCGTCATTACCAACTAGTGTAGACCTGAGTGTTGCTGAGATCATTCTTTTTGGGATCTAAGAGGTCTTGAGAATAGGACGAAACATAGGCGGGGTCTTAGGTTATGAAAAGAAAGTAGGTGGCTCAAAAGGCTTGATTTATTGGGTTCTCAACAGCGATCTACCCTTTTATTGCTTTTGGGGGGCTTACATCCTTGCTTTCTTTTTGCTCTATGGGGCATTGTTTGCCCCGGTTTTGCTTTTGCTGGGCAACCCTTTCCCTAGTTTAACTTTCTCTCTCTCTTTCTTTTTTTTTGAAATGCCCCAGTTTACTGGGTAGAACACATGTGCGGGGTTGAAAGAAGCTTTATTTAAGGCTCAAAAGGGTTCACTAGGGTGAAAGAATTTTAGGTTTTATTGGGGGATTTACTGTTTTAAGGAAAGTTCAAAGATGGCCTCTCTTCATTTCGTAATTAGAATGGTCTCAAGCATAGTACAATTTGACTACATCTGCATTTATTGGCTCAAGAAAAATGGCTCCGTCCATCTCTTGTAGGATCAATGCTCCTTTGGACAGAACCTTATGAATTATGAATGGCCCCTTCATAGTTTGGCTTGAATTTTCCTCTATTGTCCTCTTGGTGGGGAAGGATCCTTTTGAGTACTAGATCTTCCACCTTGAAGTGTCGTGGCTTGACTTTCTTATTGTAGGCTCGTGCCACTCTTTGCTGATAGAGTTGGCCATGACACAATGCCTTTATCCTTTTCTCATCCAACAGCTGAAGTTGGTCAAATTTGGATTGCTCCCATTCAATATCATTTATCACGGCTTTCTTCAGAATTCTGAGTGAGGGAATCTGTATTTCAACAGGGAGAATAGCTTCCATTCTATACACAAGGGAGAAAGGACTTGCCCCAGTCGAAGTCCTGATTGAAGTTCAATATGCGTGCAACGCATAAGGTAACTTCTCGTGCCAGTCTCTGTAGGTAACCACCATTTTCTCCAGTATCTTCTTCAGATTCTTGTTAGCGGCCTCTACTGCTCCATTCATCTTAGGTCAGTAAGCTGTAGAATTCAAATGTCTGATCCTCATATCTTCACACATCTTATCCATGTCCTTACTATTCAAATTCTTTGCATTATCAGTGATGATAGCCTCTAGCATGCTGTAGCGTCAAACGATGTTATTTCTGATGAACTTTAACACATGAGGCTTCATCACATCCACAAAAGACATGGCTTCTACCCACTTCGTAAAATAGTCGATAGCAAACAAGATGAATATGTGTCCATTAGAAGCTTTCGGATGAATTTGTCCTATCATATCAATTACCCATATTGCAAATGGCCAAGGTGATGCCATGGAGTACTGTGTGTTTGGCGGTGCATAGATGTTGTCTAAATAAATCTGGCACAAGTGGCATCTCCTGATGTGGGTGTAGCAGTCTGTTTCCATTATCATCCAATAGTAACCCATTCTTAGGATCTTTCTTGCAAGCATGTGGCCATTCATGTGTGCACCGCATAAACCTCCATGCACTTCACTGATCAAGTTTCATGCTTCTTCTTCTTTCACACACAGTAGCAGCGAGTCATTGAATGACTTCTTGTACACTCTGCCTTCGTTGAGAAAATACTATCTTGCGAGCCTTTGTATTGTTCGCTTCTCTGCAGCCTTGGCACTTTCTAGAAAAGTTCTGTCCTTTAGATATCTCTCAATGCCTGCATACCACAGCTCATCCTTTGGTTTACTCCTCTCGATGCTGAAACAGTAAACTGGTAGATGGCAGACTTCAATCTCTAGAGGTTGCACAAATGCATTGTCTATGATAGTTGCCATGGAGGTGAGAGTTGCCAAGGCATCGGCGAACTGATTCTTGTCTCATGGCATGTAATTGAATGTCACTTTCTCGATCTGCTCCTCTAATTCTTTGATCAATTCTTGGTACAGCACTAGTTTACATCCTTGGTCCTCTAGTCTCCCATTATTTGATGAATGATAAGACTTGAGTCCCCGAATACCTTCAACTCTTGTATATGCATTTCGATTGCTGCTCGCAAACCCAACACATGCCTCATACTCTGCCATGTTATTGGTGCAATCAAATAAAAGTTTTGCTGCTATTGGGTGGTGAACATCTTCTGGGGAGACTAACACTGCCCCGATTCCTTTTCCATTAACATTTACCGCTCCATCAAAGAACATTCTCCATTTAGTTTCATCCGTCTCTTCCGTCGACTCTATGTGCATCACATCTTCATCTGGGAAGTGTGTCAGAAGTGGTTGGTAATCTGGGAGAGGATGTGCTACCAAATGATCTGCTACTACTTGTCCTTTTATCTCTTTCCTTGTCGTATAGACAATGTCATACTCAGATAAAAGGACTTGCCATCTTGCTACCCTTCCAGTTGAGATCAGCTTTTCAAAAATATATCTCAATGGGTCCAAATTCGATATTAGCAGAACTGTATGGCTGAACAAATAATGCTGAAGCTTTTGAGCTGCCCAGACTAAGGCACAACATGTTTTTTCAAGCATTGAGTATTTTGATTCATAATTAGTGAATTTCTTACTTAGGTAGTAGATCGCTTGTTCTTTTCTTCCTGTTTCATCATGTTGTCCTAGCACAAATCCTATAGCCGTTTCTGAAACTGTTATATACATGATCAAAGGTAGCCCGGGCATCGGTGGTATCAGCGTCGGCGGATTCATGAGATACATCTTGATCTTGTCAAAAGCTTCTTGGCAGTCTTCATTCCAAACCACAGGCGTATCTTTTCTCAGCAATTTAAATATTAGTTCACATACGGGAGTCATTTGTGCGATGAGCCGACTGATGTAATGCAGCATGTCGAGAAACCCTCGTACTTCCTTCTCTGTTGATGGTGGAGGCATTTCTAGAATTGCCTTTGCTTTGACAGGGTCAACTTCAATTCCATGCTTTCCAACAATAAAACCAAGTAGTTTTCCTGATGTAACTCCATTTGCTTGGATGAATTCTAAGCTTGGCTTGAACTTTTTGAGCTTGTCAAAGACTTTTCCAAGGTTTACTAGATGATTTTCTTATTCTTTCAACTTTGCTATCATGTCATCCACATACACCTCCATTTCTTTGTGTATCATGTCATGGAATAACAGAGTCATTGCCCTTTGATAGGTTGCATCCGCATTCTTTAGTCCGATGGCATCACTTGGTAGTAGTACGTGCCCCAGTGTGTGATAAATAATGTCTTTTTCATATCTTCTGGTGCCATCTTTATTTGGTTGTAACAAGAAAATCCATCCATAAATGAGAATATTGAATGTGTTGCAGTGTTATCCACTAGAACATCAATACGGGGCAATGGGAAGTCATATTTCGGGCTTTCCTTGTTCAAATCTCTATAGTCAACACACATTTTGACCTTTCTATCTTTCTTCGATATTGGCACAATGTTAACTAACCATTTTGGATATTCTGTAACTTGCAAGAACCTTGCATTCAACTGTTTGGTAACCTCTTATTTGATCTTCAGAGCCCATTCTGGCTTCATGCATTTGAGTTCTTGTTTCACTGGAGTGGCCTTACACTTTGTGGGTAACTGGTGTACAACCAAGTTCGTATCTAAACCGGGCATATCCTTGTACGACCAAGCAAACACGTCAAAATATGATTTTAAAAATTCAGTTATTTGCAACTTCAATGTTTGAGACAGCTTTTTACCAATTTGAATTATCTTGGGTTGTGTTGGTTCACCTATGTCAATGGGTTCAGTTTCCTCAATGTTGGCCTAGAGACTCTTTTCATGTCTTTCCAAAGCAAATTGGATTTCAGGTGGGGTCTCCAATGGTTCATCGTCGTCCTCGTACTCCAAAGACCTGTCTTGGTTTGTATCAAAGACGACGTCTAAATCATTATTCTGCAGTGGGCCTATGCTCCAGTCTGGCCTATTGAGGCATTTTTCATGCTCGGCACCAAGTACTTGCTCGTGTTCTTCTGTTATTAAATTTGCTTGTTCAATTGGCTTTTCAAAGCCAAGGCTTGTTGTTTCTTCCTCTTTTTGTTTAATTACTTCAGTCTTATTATCTATCTTGAGCTCCAACTTGCTCGGTGTAAGCACCTCATTTTTGCATACCGAAAGTGCCAAAAATGAAAACCCTAACTGAAAAGTCAAATCCCGAGGGGACAAAAAGTTGACTTTTTGATCGAGTGCAAATCAACCACCATGCTTCTTACCATTGAATAGGAAATTCCGATACGGTTCTAACGCAACTGATTTTGCCCGAATCGGAGTCCGCATGAAGAAGTTATGCACCGGTCAAACCTGAGGTGAGCAGAAATTGACTTTCTACTAAACCTAGATCAGCTGCCCAATCTTGTCCTAGCAGAAAGAGCATCTCAACACTATTCCGACGCGATTGAGTTTGCCGGAATTAGAGTCCCGGAGAGAGAATTATGAGTAGAACAGGCTCCGAGGGAGTAGTTTTGCACTTCTGCTAAAAACCTAAATTTGCTGCTAAACTCTAGCTCAGTGGATAGTGGATTTCAACCTGATTCTAACGCCACTAAGTTTGCTAAAATCAGACATCGGATGAAAGAGTTATGAGCAAGTCAAATAACCTGGAAAATTGCCCACGTGGCAAAGTGAGCTGAAAGGATAATTAAAGAAAAAATCTAGAATAAAATAATAATATTCTTATAAAATATCTAATTAAGATATTTAAATTAAATAAAAAATAAAATAAAAACGAATTCACACTGTAAGCACCTCATTTTTGCACCCCTTTAAAAGCCCAAAAGCAAAACCGATCTAAACCCTAAGGAGCAAAAGATGACTTTTTGGCTGAGCCCAAATTGATTACTATAATTTATCCCAAAGGGTAAAGGATCTCGATGCGGTTCCAACACAATTAAGTTTGCGTGAATCGGAGCCCGGATGGAAAAGATATGAGCAAAACAGTCCTAGGGGCAAATAAGTCAAAGTTTAAAATGTCTTAATTAAACTAATTAAGATAAATGAGAAATAATAAAATTGGAGGAGTCTGATTCGTCCGATTGGGCGGCTGAGTCACCTCAGTCATCAACTCAAACCAAAAAGAGGGAGAGGTTCGCGACCGCATATAGTGTGCAGTCGATTTTTTGGCCACCGTTCGCGCGAGCCAATTAGGGCAAGCGGTGGACGAAAATTAATCGCACTGTAAGTGCGGCTCACTTTTCGTCAGTCTGCGCACTGCCCAAGTTTTTCCCCTAATGATTGTTGAAAAGACGTGGCCGAACCGCACACACCATGCGGTTTAGACCAAATCGCACATACAATGCGGTTTCGACCAAACCGCACTGCATGTGCGGTTTTGTCTCTGTGTTCTATAAATAGAAAATCCGAATAGTAGACAATTTTCTGTCTCCCCTGCTACGTAAACCTCCGAACCCCCCCTCCTTGCTTCTTGAACCTCTCAAGCACCACCTAAAGATTATCCTACCCATTTCTAACTTCTTCTTCTTCACTTAAGCCTTGAAGGAGAATAAGAGTTGGTGTTTTTGGTGCTAAAAGAAGGTGATCCGGCCACTTTTCTTGCCTCAAGGAGGATCGAATACACCACTCCAGGGGTTTTTAACTCCAAGGTAATGTTCCCTGTGACATTTTGTTCTACATAAGTCAAAATGAGCAAGTTTCAAGCATTTTAGGATATTCTCCACCTTAAATATGTTTTCTTCTTCTTCCTTTTTTCTAGCATGTTGATATCACTTTCCCTTACTTGTGTTCTTCATTTTAGAATAAGGAAATCCCCATGGTAAGGGGAAATGAACGTATGGCTACAAGGGTGGGAGAGGTTCCATTGATGTATGTTTTTAATAGTCCTTAGGGTATTATTTCGTCATTGTTTGTTCCATTCGTATGGGGGAGTGTGTTCCCCCTTTGCCTGCTCATCCAGTGTACCCCATTTTAAATCCCCTCCTTCCCTTCTTTAAATAGTTTTGCTTAGATGATTTTAAACTCCAAGTACCACAACAACAGCTGCCAGTACCTCCACCACAGTTGCCAGTACCACTGGTGCAGCCACTGGCACCACAACCGCAGCCACTAGCTCCTCAACCATTATTAGTATTGCCAGAACAACAGCCGCTGGCTATGCCGCAGATGAACCACCACCTCCAGAACAGCTGATTCTGCAATCTGTGCCAGCCCAACTAGAGCAAAACCAGCAAGTACCGGCACCCCCTGTTATTCCACAACAACAAGTAATGCTGCATGGAATGGGGCACGAAGAAGAAGAGTGGTACCGAGCACAGAAAGCGGCGGGTGTCAGAGCCCAGATGCAAGCAAATTTGCAAGCACTAAAGGAACAAATGCAGATCGTGAACTGAAGCCCCGTGCCGAGAGAAGCCTCACTGGATAGGCTGGGATTTTTCCCGAATCTGCAACTCCCACGAAAGTTCAAATGCCCCCAACTTTGTGAAGTTTGATGGGAGTGGATGTCCATTGTCACACCTCCGAGCGTACTATGGAGACATGTGCCAATATGCACATGATGAAAGAATCATGGTCCAATTATTCCAATGCTCAATGACGGGATCGGCACAGAAATGGTTCGCTAGTTTGGACAGGAACCAAATCAGAACTTGGGATGATCTTGCAAACAAGTTCCTTGAGCACTTTAAGTTCAACACTGAGATCTTGCCTACCTGAATGGAACTGCAGAAAATGTCTAAGAAAAGCACCGAGTCTATTCGTGAGTATGCCAAGTGATGACGAGAAACAGCTGTAATGGTACAACCTCCCATGCTAGAAAAGGAGATAGTGACGCTATTCATCTCGACATTGGGGCAGCCTTACTACACACTTCTACTGGGACAATGTGCTGCGAGCTTCGCAGACCTTGTTGTGGTGGCAGACAGGATAGAGGATGGAGTGAAATCTGGAAGAGTGGTACGTTTTTCAACAGAGCCAGAAATGCAAAGAAGGAACCCTAATGGTGGAAGAGGGATGGACAAAAAGAAAGAAGGCGAGACTATCAACTACATCCAGCCAAACAGGCCTTTCCACTTCTCAACACCAAATAGGAAGGAAAACCAAAATAGCGGCCAGGGAGCACAGTTCATAGGATGGCCAAGGCGGACTCCAGAGGAGATTCAAGCAAGGTGGAACAGGGTATTCACACCTCTCCTTTACTCATTGGTGGAATTGCTTCCAACCTTGCTGAAGGGAGGATATTTACAGAAGAAGTAGCCAACCCACCAGCCAACAAATAGTCGCTCTTACAATGCTAATGAGTACTATGAATACGACATGGGAGCTCCTGGACACCATACCAACCGCTGTTGGGACTTGAAGCACGACGTGCAAGACTTGATTGACAATAGGCGTATCTCAGTCGATCCCCCAGTAACAACTCCTACCGCGGGAATTTCCACAAATCCTCTCCCTAACCATAATTAGGCGTCTTCAAGTGGCACCAGCTGAACAAGTTGGTAAAACTGCAAGGCGGAAAGCAATCCCGAAATCCAAAATCTTCACCAGGCGTAGTTCCACATCGAGTCCGCCATGACCAGGATAAGTTGAACTCTACTTTTTGCACCAAACATCCTTGGTAGGATTGGTCGTATTTTAAATGCTTTCACTTTCATGCAAACTTTTGTAAAAAGAAAAAAAAAAGAAAAAAAAAGAAAAAAAAAAGAAAAAAAAAGAAAAAAAAATCTTTTGAAAAAATACATATAAAAAGAAGAAAATACCTTTTGAAAAAATGCAATTATTTGGTCGGTGATGATATTGCTCTGAGACCAAAACTTTTTTTTTGGAATGACCACGATCATGGAAAGATGCCGAATTGCTCAAAGGTGTCTTGAGTTGGGTATAGGATACTGTCCCATAAGAACCTTGACTGAGCCAAAGGCAACCCTATCTTGATCCAAATGCCTTGTTTTTCTCCTCCAACCTATCTTTACACCGGGGCAGTGCAACCCTTGAGAGAAAAGAAAAAGAAAGAAAAGAGAGAAAGTGTCTAAACCAGTTAAGGGCCAAGGCCGGCTTTAACATCATGTCTTTAAGAAAGGATGAGAGGCCATCCTTTAAGCATCTTGAATTTTAAGAACCGCTAGTCAAAACACTTTGGGCTTAATCGTATTATTCAAATACCCGTGTTGTGTCTAGCCACCCCACACTGGGGCAAAGCTGAAAAATAAAATAAAAAGGATGAGTAGATTCCTGAATGAATCTGCATGAAATGGTTCAACCAAGGTGTCACGACCTTCGTAAAAGGATGAAAGGCCATCTTTGCTTTACTTGTCTGAACTTCAAAGTTATATCCCTAGTCAAACTAGTTGAGCCTAACTTTATTTCTTCTGACCCATTGAGTCATGAGCCCTAAATACGGTGCTTGGTAAAGAAGAAAAAAGATGTGGATGTGCAAAAAAAAAACAAAAAAAAGAAGAAAGAAATCAGGAAGCACATCGGGGCGGCCAATCAAAGCCAAAGCAAAAGTAGACCCGCAAAGAAAGAGCAAAAATGCTAAAGAGGAAGCAAAGGTCACAAAAGGCCTCAAAAAGAAAAGAAAGTGGAAAAGCGTTGGCAAATCCCAAGCAATCAAGAGAAGGGTAAAACATGACTCAACCCATTTATAAAAGACTTTGAGCCATATTCCTTTTCTTTCATGAACCAGAAACCTTGGCCTTCGTCTCATCCCATCGTAAAGTCCTTTCTGATTACAGAGAATGTGACACTCAAATTCATGCAGATCAATGATGAAGGAATCTAAAAAGAAAAACGAGCTTGGTAAGACACAAAGTAAACCTGAGAATGAGAAGATAAGAACTTGAGCCTTATAACCCATCACTTAGACTTAAAACCAAGTTGATGTTTTGTCCTACTTTCAAGACCTCTCTGATCTACAGGACATGATGCACACAAGTTGGCCAAAAACCCGTAAACTAGGACAGACATTAATCCCCATGCAAGAACCCGCAATTTCAAAATCTTGAAACTACCTTACAGATTGTGTGAAAAAGAGAGAAACTAGAACTAGGTAAAAGGGGAAGCACTCCTTAAAACCTTTGCTGGCCAAAGTAAGGAATCTCATGGGAATGCGTGTCAGGTACACCATCCCAAAACACTTTAAGCAAACAAGGCAATTTACCATGGTCACTGGTCTAGCCTTTTCATTTAAAACACTTGCGCAGAAAAAAAACAAAAAACAAAAACAAAAAACAAAAAAAAAAAAAAAAAAAAAAACAAAGAACAAAAAAAAAAAAAAACAAAAAAAAGCTTATCTTTTGAATGTCAAATATCTCATCGTTTTGTAAGAATTGTGCAGGCCTGTGCAAGGCAGAAAAGCCGAAGGATGTCAAGAAGCGCCTTGAACCCGGGAGAAAACAAAAGGGAAAAAGAAAAGCAAAGCCAATGCAAGAGAGTAACAAAAGGCTCCCTTATCCCCTGCAAATTCGTTTCCCCAGCGGAGTTTATTTATTCAATAGCACGACAAGGCCATGCCCAGTTTGAAGAAGCAGGCCTTGCAGAAAAGACTCTTCAGAATCAAGAAAAGTGGAAGAGGCTCCCACCAATCCCTAGTGGAGCTATTCCAAATTGAGAAGCTTCTACCTAGTCATAAAAGTAGTTGGCGGAAAAAGCTTCCCCCCTGCCGAAGAAAGAAGCGGTGAATCCATCAAGGCATAAAGAAGAAAACAAAAAGAAGAGATGTCGGGCAAATTAGCCCCTTTTGTAATTTTTGTTTCCCACTTTTGTTAATAAAATAGGATAGGTGTGCGAGCTCCCTTGAGGCATTAGATAGCGCTGAAAGCACCTCCTCGACAAGAGCACCTCCTCCCTCCATCCTTCACCCTTCCTTCATCCTCCCAACCCTTAAAAAAAAAAAGGGTCCTTGGAAATCTTGAATCAAAAAATTGGAAATCACCTAAAAGCTTTCATGGAACAAATAAGAAGAAAAGAACATTGTTGGGCGTTTTGCATCAACGACGAAACAGGTTGGTGAGCTTAAGTCCAATTCCATCTCTTTAACTTAAATTAAAGAAAAAAGGAGTTGCTCTAGAAAACCTGAGAAATTCAGGGTATGCAAGCTCCAAAATCCAATCCTTAGGAGATCAACGGTTCACGTAGGGTTGATATTCGGGCCGGCCCAACACGCTTGAGGCGTGCAGAGCAGGCCACGGGCCCAGCGTGCTAGGGGTATTAAACCCCTTTTTTATAAAAAAAAATCAAGAAAAATCCCAAAAAATCACAAAAATTCTGAAAAATATTTTTATTATTCACAAAATTATACACTTATTAGGATAGATTTTGCTAAAAAAAAATATAAATTCATTAATTATCACAAGTACAATTACAACTTTGCAAAGAATACATAATCACTTGAACAAATAATACTGCATCACTATAGTATAAGCACATCCCGACTAGGTTGGCACCCACTCATCTATCTTTCATTTGTAGTTTAAAAGAAAAAAAAAAAGAGAAAGTAAAGTTCCTACACTTTGATTACAAAAAATATTACATAACTTAGACTAATCTGGATGACTAAATTCATCAAGATTCAAATCATCGAAGTCTCCAGCAAGTTGACCATCTTCATATTCTTGATTTCTTAGTTCCGCCCTTAACCAATCTGAAAGACTGACACATACTTGCACCATCTCCGGCGTTAATATGCTCCTGTAGTTGTCCACGGTTCGTCCACCTGCGCTAAAAGCTGATTCTGATGCAACTGTGGACACTGGAACCGTTAGTAGATCACGTGCCATTGTGGCAAGCACAGGATAACTAACATGATTTTGCTTCCACCATGTCAAAATGTTAAAAGAATTATGCTCTTCCATAGTATTAAAATTTATTGGGGGCCTTTCTAAATAAATCCTTAATTCAGATGATCCGCCACTAGTAGATTCTGGTTGTTTTCCCTTTCTTCTCCCACTTAAAAAATTCCAAGGGGAATTATCTAGTAGTGCTTGTTGGGTTTGAGTGTGACCTTGTATGCTACTGCTAGAATCATATTCACAAAAAAATCTTTATAATAGGGTTCTTATTTTATGTATATCTATTTGAAAAGTAGAATTCATATTCTCATTTATTCCATCTATTAAGTCTTCCACTCCTAATTTAATCCTAGGGTCCATTGTAGTAGCTAAACAATATAAATTAGGCATATCTTGCCAATATTTTAAACTTTTAGCTTCCATTGCAGGGCAAATATCCTTAGCAATGTGAATTTTTCTATATTGTTGAAAGCAAATACTTATTTGATATAAACAAGTTAAAATACTCGGGGATGTTGGGTAATAAATAGCTGATAAATATCTTGTTGCATCATAAAAAACTTTTAAAAAATCTCATAAAATTTTTGCTATTTCCCAATCAAGGTCTATTAGTTCATTTTCAAGCACTTTAGTTTTATAAAATAATGTAAGTTCTTGTCTTAACGCTAGTGCAGCTTCTAGCATTAAATATGTTGAGTTCCACCTATGTTCAACACCTAGGGTAATTTTTTTAGGTTGCTTCCCTAAAATTTCACAATAATATTTAAATTCTCTAGCGGTTGTGCTAGATTGTTTTAAATATCTTACTGCATCTCTAATATTTGTTAAATGATGTTGGGCAATTTTTAAGCCATCCTGCACAACTAAATTTAGGATGTGACAAGCACACCTAACATGAAATAAACTTCCATCTATACTTAAGTTTAAGTTTTGCCTTAATATATCTACTGCAGCACTATTAGCACTTGCATTATCAAGTACTAGAGCCATTATTTTATTTTGTATTTTATATTTTCTTATATTTTTTGCTATTATTTTTTGCTATATTTAATCCAGAATGCCTAGAATCTAGTGCTTCAAAAGTTAGAATTCTTTTTTCCATATTCCAATTTTCATCTATAAAATGTGCAGTTATAGCTAAATAACTTATTTGTTGTCTATTTGTCCAAATATTTGAGGTTAAAGCTACCTTAAAGTTATTGTTTGAAAAAGTTTCTATTAATGCGGTTTTCATTTTTTCGTATAATTTTATAGCATCCTTTCTTAAAGTGTGGCTTGAGAAAGATTTAAATTGTGGTGCTAGATATTTGGTTATTAAATGGTTAAATCTTTTTGATTCTATTAATCTAAAGGGTAATTCTTCTTGAATTACCCACTTTACTATTTCAATCCTAGTTTCTTCTTGATTAAAAACAAAATTACTCATATTAACACTACTGCTGGAAATTTGGGCTTGCCTAGGGTCTATTTGGCCATGTTTTGGAAGGCATTTCTGTAAATGCCTTCCCAAGTGGCCTGTACCACTTTTTCCTTTACAACTAAAATTTTTTTTGCAGTGGTTACACACTGCCCTCTCTTCACTCCCTATATTTTCAATTGTAAAATTGAGCCAAACACCAGAGGTTCTACTCCTCTTGGTGCTCCTAGGTGGTAGGGAAGATGATCTCATCTCTTGGGAAGGCAATTCACTTTCATGATCTTGGATGGGAGGGTCACCATATGGGGGTTTGGTTATATCATCAGAAAAGGTTGGGTCAGAAAAGGGTCTAAGAAATTCCCTTTGTTCAGTGTTAAAGAACATAGCATGCCTAGGGTCCATTATCAAATTTTGGAAAAAAAATTCTTAATAAATAATATAATAATAAATTTTTGGTGATACTAATTTATAAGAAAGGTAGAAGGAGAGACTTACTTATATATATAATATTTATACTAATTTTAAAATCAGAAAATTAAATAGAAGAATACTTAGAACGAAGCTCGAACTTTGCAGTTGAAGCCTTCAACCTCCAGAGTCCAATTTCCCACTTCTGATGCTTGAACAATTCGAAGAGAGTATAACCAATTTCTAGAGTCCAATTCCCAATTAGAACAATTATCAAAGCAACTATTTTTTGATAATCAATTAGAAGAGAGTAGGAGATTGTAGAAGAGGTGTGGTTTGGAGTGGGAAAGGGTAAGCCTATTTATAGAAATTTAAAAGTGGCTTTTTACCACCTCTAACCTCCAATATGACTGTTATTTTGCAGTTGGAAAGGTAGAAAAGATCTTTTAATAATCAATTACAACCATACCCCCCTAATATGGCTGTTATATAGATGTTGGGGGGGGGGGGGGGTAAAATGGGCAAAAGACTTTTTTGGAGGGAAGAGATGGCTAGCTTTTGGCGGGCCGGCTTGCTTGGCCTAACGGCAGGCGCATGCTTGCCGTTGGGTCGTGCCAAGCAGGCCAGCATGCGTGGCCTGTGTAGGCGCGGGCCTGGGCCAGCATGCATGCCGGCGTGTTGCGGCCCCCCCCGGGCCGCGTGCCCTGGTGGGTCGTGCCTAAATGGGCCGTTGCCCTAAGACCTCCGTGTCGGCCAGATAAGCATCCCTAGCTTCGCATCTCCAACCCCATTTTGTAAAAAGACTAAGCTCGTCAATCATGTCGACAGAAATGCAAAATGCAAAAACAAGGTTTTTTTAATCTTTGCCGTTCATCAGGCAGGTGATTTCGACAAAGAGGGGCAACTGTAAGCACCTCATTTTTGTACCCCTTTAAAAGCTCGAAAGCAAAACCCTAAAAGACAGGTCTAAACCCTAAGGAGCAAAAGATGACTTTCTGGCTGAGCCCAAATTGATTGCTATACCCTATCCCAATGGGTAGAGGATCCCGACGTAGTTCCAACGCAATTAAGTTTGCGTGAATCGGAGCCTGGATGGAAAAGATATGAGCAAAACAGTCCCAAGGGCAAATCAGTCAAAGTTTAAAATGTCTTAATTAAACTAATTAAGATAAATGGGAAATAATAAAATTGGAGGAGTCTGATTCATCCGAGTGGGCGGCTGAGTCAACTCAAACCAAAAAGAAGGAGAGGTTTGCGACCGCATATAGTGTACGGTCAATTTTTCAGCCATTGCTCGTGCAAGCCAATTAGGGCAAGCGGTGGACGAAAAGTAACGGCACTGTAAGTGCGGTTCACTTTTCGTCAGTCTACGCACCGCCCAAGTTTGTCCCCAAATGAATGTTGAAAAGACGTGGTTGAACCACACATACCATGCGATTTAGACCAAACCGCACATTCAATGCGGTTTCGACCAAACCGCATTGCATGTGCAGTTTTGTCTCTGTGTTCTATAAATAGAAAATCCGAACAGTAGACAAGGTTGGTTGGTTTTTACTGTTTTTTTTTCAGTCTCCCTTGCTAGTTGAACCTCCAAACCCCCCTCCTTGCTTCTTGAACCTCTCAAGCACCACCTAAAGATTATCCTACCCCTCTCTACCTTCTTCTTCTTCACTTAAGCCTTGAAGGAGAATAAGAGTCGGTGTTTTTGGTGCTAAAAGAAGGTGATTCGGCCACTTTGCTTGCCTCAAGGAGGATCGAATACACCACTCCAGGGTTTTTTAACCCCAAGGTAATGTTCCCTGTGACATTTTGTTTTACATAAGTCGAAATGAGCAAGTTTCGAGCATGTTAGGATATTCTCCACCTTTAGTATGTTTTCTTCTTCTTTTTTTTTCTAGCATGCTGATATCTCTTTCCCTTACTTGTGTTCTTCATTTCGGAATAAGGAAAGCCCCATGGTAAGGGGGAAATGAACGTATGGCTTCAAGGGTGGGAGAGGTTCCATTGATGTATGTTTTTAATAGTCCTTAGTGTTAGCACCTGATTTTTGCACCCCCAAAATAAAGAAAAGTGAAAAGTCAAACTAAAAGTCAAACCCTGAGGGGGTCAAAAATTGACTTTTTGATTCAAGTAAATTTGGCCATCAAACTTCATATCATTGGAAAGAGCATTTCGACACGGTTCCAACGCAACTGAATTTGCTGGAATCGGAGTCCAGGTGAGAAAAATATGGCCCGGTCAAACTTCCAGAAAGCAAAAAGTTGACTTTTTGCTTGACCCCAATTCAGCTGCCAAACTTGATCCCAATGGATAGGTGGTTCCGAGCTGATTCCAACGACACTAAGTTTGTTGAAATCGGACACCGGATGAAGAAGTTATGAGCAGTTGAAGTTTCAGAAAAACTGCCCATGTGGCAAAAAAGCAGCAAAAGTGGACTAAACCAATAAAATAAATAAGATAAGAGTGTTTAGTAATATTTTAATAAAAGAATCTCGTTTATATAATAAAATAATCATAAAATCGAATATAAATCTTGCAAAAAACCAAATTGAATAAAGGTTTGAAATCCACACATTTTTAAAACGTGCGGGACCGTATTTGCATTACGGGCAAGGCATGCCCGTATTTAAAGTACGGGCAAGGCATGCCCGTATTTAAAGTACGGGCATGCTTCTAGAAGGAAACACGCGTCGCTGTACGGCGGGACACGCGTCCCGTACGGCCGAATCTGCGATAATTGCAAATATTCGTTTTTCGCCCGTACTTGAATTACGGGCAAGGCACGCCCGTACTTCAACTACGGGCACGGGATTTTTGCCTATAAATAGAGAGGCCACCCCCCTCATTTGGACAAGCCTCTTTCCCTGGCCATGACCCTCTCCATCTTGGAGCTCCCCACGACCAATCCCTGCCCAATTGCCACCATCCCAAAACCAAAGCCCTTTTTATGCCCAAATTACCCCTATGCTCCAAGACTACCCCAAGGTTATGCCTAAACACCCCATTTACCATACATTGATCAAGACCACTTAACCAAGACTAACCAAGCTCTTTCCTATTTGTCCCAACAAACTTTGAAGGACGCGGAAGCGCTGCCGAATTTGTCAAAGAGATTATCACTAGCATTGTAAGTATATTACACTTTCTAATATGATCACAGTTATTACTTTCAAGCTTTCTCCACTTTCTTTTGATTATTTTACTTTGACATCACTAACCTGTTTGTTGTTGATAGCATTAAGTTCAGTTTTATAAAGGTGTTCATAAGCAAAAACTAAGAAAAAAAGGAGGTGTTCTAGGAACACTTTTCATTGACTTGAGACATATGCATTTGAGTATGAGAAGATTGGACTCCTTTAAAAGAGATCCCCAAGCCCTGTAAATTGCTTTATGTTCCCTTGGAAAATGGCCCTGAACAAATAAAAAAAAAAAGAAGAAAGATGGTCTCCTCCAAGAACAAAGGGAAGAGGAAGAATGTCATTTTTTGACCATGTGAAGCAAGTACCCAATCTGAAGAAGCTGAAAACTTCCACATCAATTGCAGAACATCCGAGAAAGCCGACGGAGTGATCCCAAGAAGAATCGGCAGCAAAAGCACAGAATTGATTGCACCCGTAAACTCAGGCCGGTCCAGCCTGGACCGTGCTTAATTCACGGACAGGGGAGACCGTGTTTATTTCACTGTCAGGCTGGACCGTAGAGAAAACACGGGCGAAGTGTAAAAGTGATGAAAAATTGTAATTCCTTGGTTCGGTTGGACCAGATCCAACCTAAGCCGGCTTGAACCATTCCCTGAAGCCCATTTTTGGACTTTGGGCCTAGATAGGCCCATTAAGATCCCTTTGGCCCACTAGTGGGGCCCACTTCTGACCGGCCCAAACCCGGCCCGTTTTTCATAAAACGGGCCCAGGCCATTGGACTTTGGCTAATGGACCCATTCCAAGCCCAGACTAAAATTGTAAATATATAAAATTTAATAAAATAACCAAATGGGTTACCCAATAACCCAACTGGGCCCACGACCCAACCATGGCAGCCCACGGGTCTTCCAACGGGACACGGGTCCGACCCACTCCACTTAAATCAATAAAAAGATAAAATTAAATAAAAGGGACCCACACCTCCAGAGGGCCCCACCAGACCAAATAAATCAGCATGCTGGTCTAGGAAGGGTGAAATTGACTCAAAAACCAGGAAGACCCGAGGGACCCGTCAAACCGACGGGGCGGGTCGGGGTATCTTAGGGCTTCCCCGGACGTAACCGAGGACTTATCTAGATCTCTAATAAGCCGCAGACCAGACTTAGACCCAATTAGGGCAAAACCGTGTCTGCCTGCACTCTCAGGCAGTGGCGACTCCGAATGTCCCGAGGCACGCACCAAAGGTGCGCCCGGTGTGCGATCTAGGATCCCAGGTTTTAGGTGCGCATAGCTTGGCGAATCTGCTGGGGATACCCTCAACCCAGTCGGACCCTGGTTATCAAATGAGTCAGCTAGGTGGATATAAGCAGATTTAGGAAGTACTTCTTGTCCAACTTTAGTGGTTTATGGAACTTATGCAATTACATGATTTTGGGGGATCCTGTCACAAGGACGAGATAATTGCCTAAGGAAAGTGGAATTTAAGCGGTTCCCTGTGACCCTCCACTTACCTGGGGATCCACCCAGACATTGTATTGTATATTGTTCTGTATTCTCACTATAAAAGTGACGTTAAGGAACCCTTAATCAGCTTACTATCCGAGAATCACCCGATTAGACACAGCACTTGGCTCCACTGCACATACAAGCACTTCACTACACCGTGAATGAATTTTTTAACTGCGTGGGGTGACATGCACGAGGGAGTCTGCATGAATGATCCAAATTGAATGTTGTTTGCACCATGTGAATGCTCTTCTTAACCAAAACCTAGATCTCTCTAGCAGCCACCCTTCTTCAATCGAGAAACTTACTTTTGGGATGGTATTAGCCCTACGCTCCCGTGGCTTGCCGGGGAAAGCAGGGTAAACCCATCTCCCCAGGTTTCTGGATTCTTCAAGCGCCATTGGTTTCTTGCCATGGTACGCGAAGGGTCTAGTACTTGGCTCAGACCCTTGAAGGCAGGTGCCTTGGGCTGGGTATCCTTCCCCACCTATTACTTCTGATAAACCTTGATATGAGCATGGACATGAATGAACAAATAGGGGTAAAATTAATCTGGGGCATTAACCCCCGCCTGTGTTAGTCTTAACCCTAATTTAAGGAAATTAACTCGATCTAATCCGTGCATTCAAGTCGGTCTTGGTTCAGTTGAAAGCCGGCCAGATCAGACAGAAATGGGTCAGAACAGGGGCAGAAAAACCCTAGAGATAGGATTTCAGCCCACTTGCCGAATGGCAAATTTGTACCCTCTTTTTGGGTTCTCAACAACCCTAAAGGTGATTCTCTTTTCAGGTTTATTTTTGTAAATTTCGCCCTCGAAGGCAAGTTGTAAATATTGTATTCAGTCCGACACTAGGGGCAGATGAAAGAACAGATGAAAGAGCAGATGAAAGAACAGATGAAAGAAAAGGCCGGCTAAGACCTGAACATTTAAAGGACATAACCCTTAAAACCCATAACTTGAGTGCTTGGATTTGATTTCTGTGATTGATAATTGCATGAACTGCTTAGGCATTGATTTAATTTTTGCATATCTTGTTGCATGCCTTAGACTAATTTAGAGTTTTTGGTGGAAAACCCTAAATTGACTTGGAATTTCAATCGGATAGTCGGCATGGCATCTTCATCATCGACTGAGAGAGTTCGCTTCCCTAGGATAGAGAAGTGTGCCTTTGATACCCCTTGGATCCGTTCTTGGACAAGGCAATTGCAAGGAGATGAGCAAGTTCAATGGGAACAGAAATACCACATGGGACAAACTCTGTCCCTATTAAATGTGCCCATTAACTGGGACATGATTCAGGTGGCCCTACCTTTCTGGGATCCCCAACTTTCACTCTTTAGGTTTGGGACTAATGAGCTGACTCCCACAATTGAGGAATTCGAACTATTCCTCCGATTTCGTGACCATGGAGAACCAGCTAGGCCAAGTCTCAAAGATAGCTACAAGAATGAAGCTTGTACTTTCTTTGGCCTACCCAGAGGAGAATTCCAGACTTTAGGAGGTGACCAAGCATTCACGCGGGTCTCTAAAACCTTCCTTGCTGAAAAGATAAGGGACAAAAAGCAGGAAAGACCCCGTTTTTGGTGGGACACTTTCACCCTCGTGGTTCTGTCACAACTCTTCTTTCCTACTGGGGGAGACACCATTAATTTGGCCCTCATGGAAATTGTGGACCAACTCCAAGTAAAATTCCGGATTGCACCATTAATCCTTGCTCAGTTATATCATGCCTTGACCATAACTAAGAACGGAACTAGGAGGTTTCAGGGGTGCGCTCCTCTCCTACACATTTGGCTCCAAGATCACCTGATGGTTGCTGAACCTATCTGCCCACGTTATGGGTACGTCCATGACAATGTCACATTGATGGCCCGAAGAGAGATTAAAACAGACTTACCCTCCAGAGAGGACTGGTTTGACCACTTTCTCCAACTGAGAGGAGAGACCGATATAAGATGGGGAGGCACATTTGACCAAACATATACTCCCGTCATAGCTTTCAGGAAAAGACATTGCCTAGCCTTGATAGGCTTGACCCATGCCATGCCATACTATCCGGTTCGAATTCTGAGACAGTTTGGGAAGTCTTAGGGAATACCGATCAAGGATGAGGCGGAAGGATTAACTGGCCCACTTGCATGGGAATTGAAGAAAAAATTGGTAAAGGAATGGCAACACGTGCACATACTCCAAGAGGACATTTTCACTGCATCCGATGTTCGTAATTACGAACAATGGATTGCTCGAGAAACTGGCCTAGACAGCCCACCTCCTCTCCATATCGTCACCTCTGACGATATCCTAGTTCCGCCCCCTGACACATACAGGGATAGGGTGGCCGAACTACGGGAATCTCATTCTCGAATCCACCGTGCATACGTGGATTCCGAGCGTAAAAACAAGCAGGCCAATGAGGCCCTTCAACAGCAGCTTGACACCCTGCGCAGACGCGCAAAAGAGGACCGACGTTTGCGGAATAAACTTCTGCGTGCCTTGAAAAGGCGAGACGTGTCCTCTCATTTTGATGATGACCAACCTAGCTAGACTCTGGGTTTGTTTGTCTTGTAATTGCTTGTTCTGAATTTTGGCATTGTACTTCTCTTTCCATGAAGAATTTGGTGATAAATTTAATGAAGTCGATTAAGACATTCCCCCCGATTCCTTTTTCAAGCAATCTAGCCCCAATCCATCAATTTCAAAACTTTTAGGTGATCTGAATAAGGAACTCGCCAAAATTTTTTTTCTTTAAAAGCCCAGGGGTTCTGAATAAAGAACACCCAATTCCTACCCAATTTTCAAATCTTCAGAAATTAACAATTTCAAATTTAATCAAAGGGTTCTGAATAAAATTTTCAGGCGATCTGAGTAAAGAACTCGCCAAATTGTTTGAATCTTTAAAACTAAAGGGATCTAAATAAAGAACACCCCATTTTTTACCATCAACTCTAAAACTTTCAGGCAGTCTGAATAAAGAACTTGCCAAAAGAATCTTTAAAATCCAAGGGGTCTGAGTAAAGAACACCCCGTCCTTGTCAACTCTCAAACCTTCAAGTTTCAAACTTAAGTTTTAAAAACCCCAGGGTTCTGAATAAAGAACACCCTATCCCTTGAGCTCAGATCACACCCGTATGATTTAAAAAGATCACACGGTCGGCCTATGGGGCACTGAAGCCACTGGTAATTAAACCAGAAAATTGGCAGCGGATCGTCCTGGCATAGCATACCCCGTTGTGTGGCACCAAGGTCAAGCAACTAAGCTAACGACTAAGGTACGCTCGGGTATCCCTAGCCGAACTCTTAGGGCACTGAAGCCACTGGTGATTAAACCAGAAAATTGGCAGAGGATCGTCCTGGCATAGCATACCCCGTTGTATGGTACCAAGGTCAAGCAACTAAGCTAACGACTAAGGTACGCTCGGGTATCCCTAGCCGAACTCTTAGGGCACTGAAGCCACTGGTAATTAAACCAGAAAATTGGTGGAAGATCGTCCTGGCATAGCCTTCCCCGTTGTGAGGCGTCAAAGTCAATGGTGATTAAACCAACGACTAGCTAAGACACGCCCGGGAACTACTAGCCAAAGTCAGGTACTAAAACCATCAGAGATTAAACTGAAAATTGGTTGAGGTACACCTGGATGTTGCTGTTTAGCTCATCCCCTGCGGAGACTTAACATGGTCCAACCTTGTGATACTGAGCTCAAACCAACCTTTTAAACCGGGTTCTCTTTCCCAGCCATTTTGCTAAAACAGACCAGTCTAAACTGGGTTCTCTTCCCCAGCCGTTTGGCTAAAACAGACCAGTCTAAACTGGGTTCTCTTCCCCAGCCGTTTGGCCAAAACAGACCAGTCTAAACCGGGTTCTCTTTCCCAGCCGGTTGGCTAAAACAGACCAATCTAAACCGGGTTCTCTTTCCCAACCATTGGGTTAAAACAGATCAACCTAGGGTTCTCTCCCCCAGCCGTTTGGCTAAAACAGACCAGTCTAAACCGGGTTCTCTTTCCCAGCCGGTTGGCTAAAACAGACCAATCTAAACCGGGTTCTCTTTCCCAACCATTGGGTTAAAACAGATCAGCCTAGGGTTCTCTCCCCCAGCCGTTTGGCTAAAACAGACCAGTCTAAACCGGGTTCTCTTTCCCAGCCATTCGGCTAAAAATAGAGCAAGCTTAACAATCTCTATCACCTTCAAAATAATCCAAATGAATTAATCTTTGATCATGTATTATGCCTTTAATATAAGTTGCACTAATATCTACTGGTTGTCCTTCCCAGGTACCAAAATTGCTTTTTGAAGCCCGTACCTGTTAAGATCCAGAAGAAGGCTTGAAATGGAACAGTCAAGGGAACAGACCTCGCCAGGACAGGACCAGGCAGAGTCCAGCCAGGCACAGACAGTGACTGATCTGCAACAGAGGATAGACAGCATGGGGACTATTATTCAAGAGTTAATGACAGAATTAAGAGAACTCAGGATGGCTCCCCCTGCTGCACCAGTGACTTTGCAGCAACCAATTGTTCCACCACAGATGGATGCTCCACCACCATACCCTGCGTACCCAGCTCCGTTGGTACCACCTCCACCTCCGCAAGCTGTGCCTCTTCCACAGATTATTGCGCCTGCCCAACTGGGGCAAGAAGAGGAAGATTGGTATAGAACACAGCAGGCCCAGTTTGATGAAAAGATGGCAGCCACTAAGTCAGAGGTAGATGCTTTGCGTGAAGAGCTGAAAAGCCTACGACCCAGTGCGGTCCCCATGGAGGCTACTTTAGACAGCCTCTGCTTCTTCTCCGATGTTCAGCTTCCACCGAAATTCAAATGCCCTGACTTGCATCAGTTTGATGGCACCGGGTGCCCGTTAAACCACCTAAGGTCATACTCTGGAGATATGTGTCAATATGCCAAAAATGAAAAAATTATGATACAGTTATTTCAGAGGTCGCTGACAGGAGCAGCATACAACTGGTTTTTGAGTCTGGACAAAACCAAGATCAAGACTTGGAATGATTTGGCTGCAGCATTTATTCAGCAGTACCATTTGAACAGTCAGATTATGCAAACTAGGGCTGAACTGTAAAGGTTGACAAAGAAGAATCAGGAATCTGTACGGGAATATGCCAAACGTTGGAAAGAATTGGCGACCCTAGTCCAACCCCCACTACTTGAACAGGAGATGACCTCCTTGTTCATTGCATCACTTGGACAGCCATTCTTCTCCTTGCTACTGGGACAGAGTACTTCTAACTTCAATGACTTGATTCTGACGGCAGATAGAATTGAAGATGCGGTTAGGGCTGGAAAGATAGATGGCAGTGGCCAGGGCCCTACACAGAGAAGAGCAGCAACGGGACAGAATAGTAGAAGTCAGGGGCAAGAGCCTATAAGGCAAGAGGCCCAGGCTGTTAATTATGTACAGCCAACACAACCCTATCACATTGCCCAGAGGAACGAAAGTCAGGGGCAACCTCTAAGAAGAACCAGAGAAGAAACAGAGGCAAGAATGAAGAGGGTTTTTACCCCGCTGCCTTATGCACCTGCGGAACTATTGGCCACACTGCTGAAGAAGGGGTACCTTCAAATCAAGCCTCCAAATCCTCGAATGGTAAATTCACGAAACTATAATGCATCAGAGAGATGTGAATACCATTCTAGAGCTCCCGGGCATTCTACTAATCGATGCTGGGACTTGAGGCATGATATACAGGATCTGATAGACAGCAAGAAGATCTCTGTAGATCCCCCAGCACCAGCAGCACCTACTCCTCCTACTGGTACAACCACCAACCCCCTCCCCGACCATAATAAGGCTTCTAGCAGCGGAACAGTACATCAGGTCATCAGTGACCAGGGCAATGAAGTACAGTTTGACCCCTCTTTGTTGATTGGGCGACCGGGGCAAATTGTCAGGATATACCTCCAAGAAGAGATAGTAAAACAGCAAGTGTACGTCGTCAACAGAGATGATGACGAAGAAACCTTCTTGGGGTTCCCTATAGTGCATTTCAACTTTCCCAAACCAGAGCCTTTCTACCCTCCACCTGTCCCAAACTCACCCCCACTGAACATCTTTGACATGATGAACCCATTCAATGAGCCTGTGGACTTTCTACTGGAACCACCTACCCTCAACTTACACCACCTTCACCTTGACCCAACTTACTCCGCTGTGCCTCCACCTTACCAATTCCTACCCATGTACCATGATTCTACCATCACTTCCACTGAAAGAGAAGTCGATCGGATTACCCGTTCTGGTCGATATATCAACCCTAACCCTCCACCTGCACCAGAGGGAGAAACTAGTGAAGAAAGGACAAGGAAAGAAAAAGGGAAGGATGTGGCTACTGAATTGCCACAGACCCATAAGAAGAAAGGGAAGGCCCCAGAAGAAGAGATTGAAAAACTCCACTATAGTGCCTTCACTCCAGAGTATGATCTAGTGCAGCAGTTGAATAAGACACCGGCCAAGATATCCATTATGCGTCTTTTGTTGGATTCAGACAAACATAAAGACGTGCTCATGAAAATACTGGGTGATACTCATGTGCCTGACGATATTAGCCCTGGGCAGCTGGAGACAGTAATGTCTATAATTGCTACACCAGAAGCAATCTCTTTTTCCTCAGCAGACTTGCCCCCTGAAGGTCACAATCACACAGAGCCCCTGTTTATCACAGTAAGGTGCTCCGACCTGATGGTGAGACAGGTCATGATCGATAACGGGTCAGCTCTGAATATCTGCCCAGTCAGGACCTTCCACAGTCTGCAGCTAAACGCTGAGTTGATCAAACCTAGCTCCAACAATGTCCGCGGGTTTGACAATGCCAAAAAGGATTCCCTTGGGGAAGTTACTCTGGAAATTACAATTGCTGAAAGGGCCTTCTTCATCACCTTTGAGTTGATGGACATCAATGCCTCCTTTAATCTGCTGATTGGAAGACCTTGGTTACATCAAGCAGGGGCAGTCCCGTCCACCTTACATCGAATGATCCGATTCATTTCGGGAAATCGATTGATCACGGTGCATGCAGAAAATCACAGAGAATTTGAACAAGGGGGGGTACCTGTGATTGATTATGAGCTGCCTACTTCCCTGAACTTCCAAGCTATTGAAATGGTGCAGATAAACAGCATTCCTACTCCTCTGCAATCAGACTTGTCCCGCAGAAGGAAAAGGAAGAGCATGTTCGGTGCTGCTGAATGCGCCGACTGGGGCCTCCGAGTAGGAGAGGGATTGGGCAAATACAAGCAAGGCATCAAGTCTGCAATCCAGCCATGTGACAAATCTGTGGGCTTTGGACTAGGGTTTGTTCCTGAACCTGAGGACTATGCCAGGCTATTCGGCAGGAAAGCTGAACGGAAGAGGGCGCGAGCAGAAGGAAGAGACCCACACTGGCCCATTTGTGTACAGGGCCAGTTATACCATCACTTTGCCAATATGGAGGAGGAAGCTGCACAGGCCATTCAGAACATAGTCCCCCAGGGATGGGGCGATGAGTTCAATGATCCAGCGGAACAAGCGGAAGCTGATTATCTGCAAAGGTTATGGGATGAACCTCCCAGGCCCCAGGAGACAGTTACAGAAGAGAACTCAGAAGCTCTCAGTAGGATGATGGAAGAACTGTCTGCTTTGTTCTCTTGGCAGTCAGTTGACACCGAAAAACTAGCTATCCCAGAAGAGGCGTTTGCCTATCCAGCAGATGATGTAGGGGCACCACCAACTGAGGCTGAAGAAGAAGAACCGGCTCAGTATATTTACATGATGGAAAGCCAAGACAGTTCAGGAGAACCCACTCCAAGGCAAAGGTCTCCCCCACCTCCTATCTGCATTATACACCCAAGTACCAAGGATGGTTTGGGTCAGATGTTCCAGAATATGCCTCAAGTACTGGGACTGCCCACTGAGCTGGCTTATCATGAGACTTATGGTAACTGGGCCCCTGACGAACATTCTTCCAGCAAGAGGGATGAATCATCAGGAAAATCTGTAACCAAGGCACTACCTAAGGTGGAACCACCCAACGAAGTCACTGTTCGGGTACCAGGGACTGTCATCCGCCGCGGGGTATGGATCAGTATATCATCCGAAGATTCGAGCCAGAATCAACCAAAGAAGGGCACAGTTGATGACCCCATCTGCATCTCCTCTGACAGCAGCATCAGCATGATACAGATTGGGAAGGTGAATGTGGTGACCGCAGTAACCAAGGACAAGCACGCATTACAGAATTGGAGTTCGACGCCACTTGCCACTCGCAAAGCCGAACTACCACAGGGAGTTTCTTCCACTTCTGAAATTCCCCCTGTAGATATTGCTGCACTTTTTAATAAATGCGTGAAGTCTTCTAATTATTTTTCTACTTCTGTGAATAATTCTGCAAATAAGCAAACCCAAAATCGCAACCTTAGTATCAATCTCGACGCACACCCGAAAAATTCGGAGCACGAGATAGATAATCAGGCTGCCAAAATCAAACAAAAACAAAAAGAACAAAAAGAAATCCAAAGTGTCGAGCAGGAATCAGGTAACGACATTTGCTCATCACAACCCGATGATTCAGAAATTATCCCCAGTAATCCTTATGAACTTGAGGATAATGATGAATCATGGGAGACCCCACCTGAAATCCAATTCGCCTTAGACAGACATGAAAAAGGTCTCCAGGCTAACATTGAGGAAACTGAACCTATCAACATAGGTGACACAGCACAGCCAAGGATTCTTCAAGTTGGTAAAAAGCTGACATTATTACAGAAAACACAGATAACTGATTTTCTAAAATCCTACACTGATGTGTTTGCATGGTCATATGAGGATATGCTTGGATTAGACACGGATTTAGTTGTGCATCGGTTACCTATAAAGTCTGAGGCCACGCCAGTGAAGCAAAAGCTCAGACGCATGAAACCAGAATGGGCCCTGAAGATCAAAGAAGAGGTCACCAAGCAGCTAAAAGCCGGGTTCTTGAAAGTTACAGATTACCCAGAATGGTTAGCGAATATTGTGCCAGTCCCCAAGAAAGATGGAAGGGTCAGGATGTGTGTTGACTACAGGGATCTGAACAAGGCAAGACCGAAAGATGACTTCCCACTGCCACACATTGATATACTAGTTGATAATACTGCAACTCATTCCATGTTCTCCTTCATGGATGGATTCTCTAGATATAATCAGATAAGAATGGCACCTGAATACATGGAAAAGACATCCTTCATCACGCACTGGGGCACATACTGCTACAAAGTGATGCCATTTGGCTTGAAGAATGCAGGTGCTACATACCAAAGGGCGATGACTTTGCTCTTCCATGATCTGATGCATAAGGAGATGGAAGTATATGTGGATGACATGATTGCAAAATCAAAAGAAGAGGAAAGTCATTTGGTAAACCTTGAAAATGTGTTTGACAGGCTCAGGGAATGCAAGCTCAGACTGAACCCGAATAAGTGTGTATTCGGTGTTACTTCAGGGAAGCTACTCGGATTCATTGTTGGAAAACAAGGAATTGAGGTTGATCCTGTCAAAGTAAAGGCAATTTTGGAGATGCCTCCCCCATCCACAGAGAAAGAAGTGAGAGGTTTCCTTGGCAGATTACAGTACATCAGTCGGTTCATAGCACAGATGACTCCCGTGTGCGAACCAATATTCAAATTGCTAAAGAAAGATAACCCAGTGGTTTGGAATGAATCTTGCCAAGAAGCGTTTGACAAAATCAAGGCCTATCTGATGAGTCCGCCGACTTTGGTTCCCCCTGTACCAGGACGACCGTTAATCATGTATTTGTCAGTCACAGAAACGGCAGCCGGATGTGTCCTAGGGCAGCATGATGATACAGGAAAAAAGGAACAAGCAATTTATTATCTGAGCAAGAAATTTACCAATTATGAAGTAAGATACACATTGCTTGAGAAGACCTGTGGTGCATTGGTATGGGCAGCTCAGAAGCTCCGGCACTATCTCCTCAGTCATACTGTCCTACTAATCTCGGATACAGATCCCCTGAAGTACATTTTTGAAAAGCCAATCTCTACTGGAAGGATAGCCAAGTGGCAGGTTATCTTATCTCAGTATGACATTGTCTACACCACGAGAAAGGCAATAAAGGGACAGGCAGTGGCAGATCACCTGGCAGAACACCCTGTGCCCGATTATCAACCACTTCTCACCAGGTTGCCAGATGATGAAATTATGTGTGCCGAGTTAGCAGAAGAGGAAACAGGATGGCAAATGTTCTTTGATGGGGCCGTCAACATTAATGGGAAAGGGATTGGAGCAGTAATCATTTCCCCAGAAGGAATCCATCATCCAATAGCAGCAAAACTCTTGTTTGATTGCACTAACAACATGGCAGAATACGAAGCATGTGTGTTAGGCTTGCAAGCCGCAATCGAAATGAATATTCAAGAGTTAAAAGTTTATGGTGATTCCTCTCTAATCATCTACCAAGTAATGGGGGATTGGCAGACTAAGGATCCAAAGCTGGTGCTGTAAGCACCTCATTTTTGCGCTCCCACAAAAAAAAAAAACCAAAAATACAAACCCTGGACAGAAAGTCAAACCCTAAGGGGTGAAAAGTTGACTTTTTGATTAAGAGAAAATTGGTCACCTTGCCCTATCTCAATGGATAGAGAATCTCAACACGATTCCAACGCAACTGAGTTTGCTGGAATCGGAGTCCGGATAAAGGTTCTGCGGGCAGTCAAACTTAAGGAAGAGCCGAGAGTTGACTTTTCCTCGAATTCAGTGCCAAGTACCTTGCTCTATACCATTGGATAAGGAATCTCGACACGATTCCAACGCAACTGAGTTTGCTGGAATCGGAGTCCGGATAAAGGTTCTGCGGGCAGTCAAACTTAGGGAAGGCCAAATGTTGACTTTTCCTCGAACCCCGTGCCAAAGGCTTAGCCCTATGTCATTAAATAGAGGGCTCCGACACGGTTCTAACGCAATTGAGTTTGCCCAAATCGGAGTCCAGATAAAGAAGATGTAAGCAGTTGAAGTTCTAGGGCAGCGTGCTGGAAAACTGCACACGTGGCAAAAGTCTGCACACGTGGCAAGCAGCAGAGCAAAAAGGTCTCAGGGATAAATCTGTAATTACCCAAATCAGTGAAAAATATCTCAATGGTAAAGCTGCAGATATCCAAGGGTATCAGGGACTAGATCCATAAGCATCAAAACTTGAGAAAATATCCCAGGGACCAATCTGTAAATATCCAAAAGTATCAGGGACTAAATCTGTAAATATCAAAAGTATCAAGGACTAAATCTGTAAATATCCAAAAGTATCAGGGACTAAATCTGTAAAAATCCAAAGTTCCAGGGACCAATCCACAAATACCAAGATTTGCTCATGATTGATGTCCCCTATGGGCATGCATGGGCATCATCCATGCATGCACCTCTCTCTCTCTCTCTCTCTCCCCCCATGATCATACATCATCACCCATGCATGCATCCCCTCTCTTTCATGATTGATGAGCATGCATGTGCATCATACATGCATGCCATCCATCCATAACCTTCTATCTCTCTCTCTCCCCCATAATTATGTCCCCTATGCATGCATGCACATCACATGCATGCATACCCATACCCCCCACTATAAAAAGACCAACCCCCCATACGTATGGGGGGTTGAGCACATTTTTGGTTTGAGCACTTTTTCTCTCACCATCTTCTTCTCCATGCTCCTTCTCTCCCATCTCTCCCAAGTTCTCTTCATGGTTCCCTAAACCCCCCACCACCATTTTCCACCACCATTTTTTGACCGCCATTCTCCACCACATTCAAGTGAGAAGAAGGAGGTCTTGGAGATCATTTGGAGAGGGCGAGGTGCTGCCCAAGGACGGTGGTGCCACAAGGTACCTCAAGCACATCCTCAAGGAGGATTCCAACCTCAAGGTGAGGCTCCCCATCCTATTGTGTTGCATATATATTATAATGAGATTTTTCTAAAAAGTTTTCTAATGTTGTCTTTTCCCTAGCATAAATTTGGTATGGATGTCTATTTGAATGCCTTTTCTTCTCTTTTTTTTGGTAATGTGAAGGTCTATAAGGATAAGAGAGAGTCCATCTCATGTTCAACCCCCATTAAGTTGCTATTTTGAGTTTGGTTTTAATTATTTGTGGGGGAGCTTGTTCCCCTTAGCATGATCATCTATTGTACCCCATATTAACTACCCCCTCTTTCCCTTCTTCTAATGATCTTGCTTGGATGATTGTGCTTTTGTTTTGAGCATGTAAATGGTGATAGGGTAGGTTGGCTTGTGTTAGATCATAGGAGTATGTATTGTGGTTGGGTGCTCCTTAAGTGCCTTCATGATAAGCCCTTTTTGCTACTTGTGAGAAGTATGCATGCTCTCCTGCATAACGTGTGTTCACACGTGAAGCATGCTCACTTGCACACACACTTTTGTTCCATGCATAAAGAAAATCTGTAAAAATGTATGTATTTCCCATGGTTAAAGAGCATGCATGCTAGGCTTGTGTTGATGTATTTGTGTTGTCCTTGCGTGATCATTGACATGTGGAGCATGAGGAACCAAGACAAGGGCACTTGGGTCCCTGTCACAGTGCCAGAACATCCCTAGAAGACTCAAAAACCCAACCCTACTGCCAAAATCCAAAAAAAAGGCTTCTGTGTGTTGATCCGGCAACTCAGGCCGGATCAACAGAAGCCTCTGTGTAGCCGGCTAAATATGCCGGATACACAGAACACTGTGTGTAGCCGGATAAATATGCCGGATACACTGAGTTCTATGTGTAACCGGCATCTTAGGCCGGCTACACTGCCGAAATGCATTTTTGCCATTTTGCTGATCTTGTGTAATTTTCTTGATGAGTTTGATCAATCTGAGTGAACCAGAAGGGTTTCCGGGTGACCCGAAAACCCAAGATGGGCCATGGACCCACCCAGTCCAAATTGATTTCTGGTGGGCCTTCCAACGGGGCCCACCAAGCCCGACCAATTTATTTGTGCGTAACTAAGATAAATAAAAGATTTGAGTGGGCCAGACCACTTGAGGCCCACCCAAGCCCTATTTGGGCCAGGCATGTTTAAAGTAGGTTGTGGTTTGGCCGAGACCACGGGTAGGGCCTATCGGGCCCACCAAGCCCATTAACCAACCAAGGTTAGGGTTTCAAAACCCTAACTTAGGAAGTCTTGGGCTTTCAAGCCCAAGCCCAGGTAAAGGGCCCCAAGCCCAATGCTTGGCCCATTTTGGCACAGTTAACCCAAATAAACTCAAAACACTTGGCAACCAGGCCGAGGCCCACCCAGGGGCCCGCAAGTCAACCCGGCCCACCTTTGCATAAAAATCACTTTAAATTCAACTTAAACTTTAAAGTAAAATCAATTCACTTGAACCCAAGCCCAAAGGGCCTCTCAGGCTAGACTAAGGCCCACCAAGGGACACGTGGGCTCAACCAAGCCCACCAAGGGATCCGTGGGCCTTCCAACGGGGCCCGCCCAATCAAACCCACATCACTTTAATTAAAAAGATAAAATCAAGTAAAGGGACCCACACCATTTTGGCGGTCCCGCCAGACTTAATCAAATTACATGCTGGAACAGGAATCGGGTGAGTAAGAGACCAACTGAGTTGACTCAAAACTAGGGAAACCTATGGGACCCGTCACTTGACGGGGTGGACTGGGGTGTCTACGGACTTCCCCAGACCGCAACCGAGCCCCTACTTAGAATCTCAAAAGCCATAGACCAAAAGCCTTAGTAGAAGAACTTAGGCACCAAGGTGTCTGCCTGCACCCCATCAGGCAGTGGCGACTCCAAACAAATCCCGAGGCACACATCGTTTTGCGTGCGCCTCATCGTGCGACCGAAATCGGGTGCGCACAGGTGCCATATCAGGAACTGATTAAGGAATTGGAAGGACAGTTCAAAAACGTGACATTTGATTATATGCCACGAGACAGGAATCAATTTGCAGATGCCCTGGCAACACTGGCATCTATGGCAACCATCACTGGCGATACTTGGGTACAACCATTGGAGATAGAGGTGCGGCGTTCTCCTGTCTACTGTTTTAATGTTGAAAGGAGCAAACCAAAAGGGGAACCCTGGTATACAGACATAATGAGGTACCTGAGAAACAGGACTTTGCCAGAAAATGCCACAGCATCTGAGAGGCGCACAATTCAGAAACTGGCAGGACAGTTCTTCCTCAGTGGAGATAAGCTATACAAGAAGTCCTACAATGATTCATTACTGCTATGTGTAACAGAGGAAGAAGCACAACAGCTGATTGATGAAGTCCATGGAGGACAATGTGGCGCACATATGAATGGGCACATGCTAGCTAGGAAAATTTTGAGAATGGGCTATTATTGGTTAACTATGGAACATGATTGCCACATCCATGTAAGGAAGTGTCGGTTATGCCAAATTTATGCTGATAACATTCATGCACCGCCCAACACTTTGTACTCAATGACTTCTCCTTGGCCCTTTGCCATCTGGGGAATTGATATGATTGGAGAAATCCATCCGAAGGCATCAAATGGGCACCGATTCATCTTGGTTGCAATAGACTATTTTACCAAATGGGTAGAGGCCGTGTCCTTTACAGAGGTCAAAGGGTCCCATGTACTGAAATTCATCAGAAATAATATTGTCTGTCGCTACGGTGTGCCTGAAGCACTAATCACAGACAATGCCAAGAATTTGAATAACAGGGACATGGAAAAAATGTGTGAAAATATGAAAATCAGACATCTGAATTCTACAGCATATCGGCCCAAAATGAATGGAGCAGTAGAAGCTGCCAACAAAAATCTGAAAAAGATATTGGAGAAGATGGTAGTCACCTACAGAGACTGGCATGAGAAGTTGCCATATGCTTTGCATGCATACCGAACCTCAATCAGGGTCTCAACCGGAGCAACTCCTTTCTCTCTTGTATATGGAATGGAGGCAGTCCTTCCCATAGAAGTACAAATCCCTTCACTCAGAATCCTGAAGGAAGCAAAGGTTGATGACATTGAGTGGGAAGAATCAAGGTTTGACCAGTTGCAGTTGCTTGATGAGAAAAGGATTAAGGCTTTGTGCCACGGGCAACTCTATTAGCAGAGAGCAGCTCGGACTTATAACAAAAAAGTTATACCACGACACTTCAAGGTGGGAAACATTGTTATGAAAAAGATATTCCCCCACCAAGAAGATAATAGAGGGAAATTCAAGCCAAACTATGAAGGACCTTTCATAGTACACAAAGTTCTGTCCAGAGGAGCCCTAATCCTACAAGAGATGGACGGAACTATTTTTCCTGAGCCAATAAATGCAGATGCAGTCAAACTGTATTACCCTTGAGATCGTTCCAATTGGGAAATGAAGAGAGGCCATCTTTGACTCTCCCCCAAACCTGTGAATCCTTTCAAGCACCCCAAAAAAGTTCTCCCCTAGTTAGATACTTTTGGGCCTGAAAATTTCTTTTCAAACCTAGTACAGGTGTTCCTTCACACCAAAAAATGGGCATTCCTGGCCCTAACTCAAAAGAAAAAAAAAAAAAAAGAGCAATTGCAAAGAAAATCAAGGAAAGGAAGAAAAGAAAAGCAAGTACAAAGTAAGATGTGGAAAATATGAACCCCACACCAAAGAAATAAGCCAGGATGTAAGCCCCAACAATAAAAGGAGCACTGTACAGACCCATAAAATCACAGCCTTCTTGGGCCACTTATCTTTCTTTCAAAACCCCGGCCTAGCCTACATTTCGTCCTATCTTGAAGACCTCTCGGATCTCAAAGTGAATGATCTTGAGCAAAACAGTCAAATCTGCGTTTTCTGGCAATGACGGAATTGAATTTTCCCTGAAAGGACCAGACATGGTAAAAACCCAAAAAGGGCGCTGTGTGCAAAAAGGGTCAGTCGTGGTTCAAAAAAAAAAAAAAGGGGGAGCTGGTCATGCCTTGATTAGAAAGAGAAACGCAGCAAAAACAGAAACAGGATGAACAGTGCACTGAGTGGAAACAGCTAAGTGACCTGAAGGGCCCAGATTAGCAGACTGTGTTTGGGTCAACGCTTCACCAAGGCCTATGATGACAAGGCTAAAAATACCAAGCACTCTAATCAATGTCTGACTTAAGGATTGACTTTTGTGATAATTGCAAGCACAAACACACACTACCACATCTGTGTTTTTCCGTAATTATTCTGCTTAACTATTCTTGGAATTTCCCCAGCTGTGTTGCTAACCCGTGAAGAAAGGTTCATTGCCTTAATCAATAGCCATTTTTTTGATTATGATGAGTAAAAGGTTAAGAATAAACCAACCTTGCATATCCCCAATGAAACAAACACTAATGTTGTGTTCCTTGTACAGGTTCAAAGAAGGAAGAAAGATACAAGATGAACATGAGAAGGATACTTTGATCCTTCATACCCCAACAGAGGCTTCTTCCCTTTCATCCCCAGCAGAGCTCAGAAGAAAGAAGATCGTCAAGATGCTCAGACCTTCCAACAAAATTTCAAGAGCAAAAAGAAACATCACAATAATCCCCAGAGAGTCATCTAGACAGATCATGCTCCCACCAGATCCCCAGTGGATGCTCATAAGAGGAAAGAGAAGCTTTAAATGCCTCAACAAGAGGAAGAACCTGGCAAGGAGAAGCAACAAGGAAAAACAATAATGGGCCAATTCGCCCCTTCTTGTAAATTTTGATTCTCACTTGTGTAAATAGTATAGGCTAGAGTAGGTGTGTGGTCTCCGAGATGATGGACAGCAGCGCAAAAGCTTCCTCCCGTCCTCCCACCTTCACTCCCAGTCCCTAACCTTGGCCTGATAACTTTTCAAAAAAAAAAAAAAACTGAAGTCACTAAAAGCTTTAATGGAACAAACAAGAAGACAAGAACATTGTTAAGTGCCTTGCATCAACGCCGAAACAGGCTGATGAGCTCAAAACCAATCTTATCTCATTTTTCAAAAAGAAACTGCCCTATTCAAACCCGAAAGAGGGTATAGGGATTCCAAAACCAGGAAGTGATACCAGACATCTGACACTTCCCTTTCACTAAAAACAAATTCAATGATTGAGCTCGTCGACCATGTCGACAGAAATGCAAGGTGCAAAATAAGGTTCTTTTTCTTCTTTGCCGTTCATCCCCCAAGGTGACTCCAGCAAAGAGGGGCAGCTGTTAGCACCTGATTTTTGCACCCCCAAAATAAAGAAAAGTGAAAAGTCAAACTAAAAGTCAAACCTTGAGGGGGTCAAAAATTGACTTTTTGATTCAAGTAAATTTGGCCATCAAACTTCATATCATTGGAAAGAGCATTTCGACACGGTTCCAACGCAACTGAATTTGCTGGAATCGGAGTCCAGGTGAGAAAAATATGGCCCGGTCAAACTTCCAGAAAGCAAAAAGTTGACTTTTTGCTTGACCCCAATTCAGCTGCCAAACTTGATCCCAATGGATAGGTGGTTCCGAGCTGATTCCAACGACACTAAGTTTGTTGAAATCGGACACCGGATGAAGAAGTTATGAGCAGTTGAAGTTTCAGAAAAACTGCCCATGTGGCAAAAAAGCAGCAAAAGTGGACTAAACCAATAAAATAAATAAGATAAGAGTGTTTAGTAATATTTTAATAAAAGAATCTCGTTTATATAATAAAATAATCATAAAATCGAATATAAATCTTGCAAAAAACCAAATTGAATAAAGGTTTGAAATCCACACATTTTTAAAACGTGCGGGACCGTATTTGCATTACGGGCAAGGCATGCCCGTATTTAAAGTACGGGCACGCTTCTAGAAGGAAACACGCGTCGCTGTACGGCGGGACACGCGTCCCGTACGGCCGAATCTGCGATAATTGCAAATATTCGTTTTTCGCCTGTACTTGAATTACGGGCAAGGCACGCCCGTACTTCAACTACGGGCACGGGATTTTTGCCTATAAATAGAGAGGCCACCCCCCTCATTTGGACAAGCCTCTTTCCCTGGCCATGACCCTCTCCATCTTGGAGCTCCCCACGACCAATCCCTGCCCAATTGCCACCATCCCAAAACCAAAGCCCTTTTTATGCCCAAATTACCCCTATGCTCCAAGACTACCCAAGGTTATGCCTAAACACCCCATTTACCATACATTGATCAAGACCACTTAACCAAGACTAACCAAGCTCTTTCCTATTTGTCCCAACAAACTTTGAAGGACGCGGAAGCGCTGCCAAATTTGTCAAAGAGATTATCACTAGCATTGTAAGTATATTACACTTTCTAATATGATCACAGTTATTACTTTCAAGCTTTCTCCACTTTCTTTTGATTATTTTACTTTGACATCACTAACCTGTTTGTTGTTGATAGCATTAAGTTCAGTTTTATAAAGGTGTTCATAAGCAAAAACTAAGAAAAAAAGGAGGTGTTCTAGGAACACTTTTCATTGACTTGAGACATATGCATTTGAGTATGAGAAGATTGGACTCCTTTAAAAGAGATCCCCAAGCCCTGTAAATTCCTTTATGTTCCCTTGGAAAATGGCCCTGAACAAATAAAAAAAAAAAGAAGAAAGATGGTCTCCTCCAAGAACAAAGGGAAGAGGAAGAATGTCATTTTTTGACCATGTGAAGCAAGTACCCAATCTGAAGAAGCTGAAAACTTCCACATCAATTGCAGAACATCCGAGAAAGCCGACGGAGTGATCCCAAGAAGAATCAGCAGCAAAAGCACAGAATTGATTGCACCCGTAAACTCAGGCCGGTCCAGCCTGGACCGTGCTTAATTCACGGACAGGGGAGACCG
This sequence comes from Buxus sempervirens, assembly GCA_947561395.2. Lineage (NCBI taxonomy): Eukaryota > Viridiplantae > Streptophyta > Magnoliopsida > Buxales > Buxaceae > Buxus > Buxus sempervirens. Next base: position 24,083,226 of record OX387194.1, on the reverse strand, counting down.
TGTTTATTTCACTGTCAGGCTGGACCGTAGAGAAAACACGGGCGAAGTGTAAAAGTGATGAAAAATTGTAATTCCTTGGTTCGGTTGGACCAGATCCGACCTAAGCCGGCTTGAACCATTCCCTTAAGCCCATTTTTGGACTTTGGGCCTAGATAGGCCCATTAAGATCCCTTTGGCCCACTAGTGGGGCCCACTTCTGACCGGCCCAAACCCGGCCCGTTTTTCATAAAACGGGCCCAGGCCATTGGACTTTGGCTAATGGGCCCATTCCAAGCCCACTAAGCCCAGACTAAAATTGTAAATATATAAAATTTAATAAAATAACCAAATGGGTTACCCAATAACCCAACTGGGCCCACGGCCCAACCATGGCAGCCCACGGGTCTTCCAACGGGACCCGGGTCCGACCCACTCCACTTAAATCAATAAAAAGATAAAATTAAATAAAAGGGACCCACACCTCCAGAGGGCCCCACCAGACCAAATAAATTAGCATGCTGGTCTAGGAAGGGTGAAATTGACTCAAAAACCAGGAAGACCCGAGGGACCCGTCAAACCGACGGGGCGGGCCGGGGTGTCTTAGGGCTTCCCCGGACGTAACCGAGGACTTAGCTAGAACTCTGAAAAGCCGCAGACCAGACTTAGACCCGATTAGGGCAAAACCGTGTCTGCCTGCACTCTCAGGCAGTGGCGACTCCGAATGTCCCGAGGCACGCACCAAAGGTGCGCCCAGTGTGCGATCTAGGATCCCAGGTTTTAGGTGCGCACACTTAGGGTATTATTTCGTCATTGTTTGTTCCATTCGTATGGGGGAGTGTGTTCCCCCTTTGCTTGCTCATCCAGTGTACCCCATTTTAAACCCCTTCCTTCCCTTCTTTAAATAGTTTTGCTTAGATGATTTTAAACTCCAAGCACCGTAACAACAACGGTGCAGCCACTGGCACCACAACTGCAGCCACCAGCTCCTCAACCATTACTAGTATTGCCAGAACAACAGCCGCCAGCTATGCCCCATGTAACACCCCGAACCCGGGTCAGTGCAAACCGGCAACCAACCCGAACTCGGTTCGCTACTGTAACAACCCAAGTCCGGTTCAACAACCAAACTCGAGGTGTTACCACGAAGCTGGGGTCAGATACCAACTAAGATTCATAATAATTTTAAAACTTTAATGAATTATATCAGAGTTCTGGTGGCCAATAAAAACAATTCTTTAATCAATATATTCAATTTTGTTTACAATAAAGTTTATCTAATCAACATGTGCCATTAATACCAATTATAATTCTACCCATCAAATTAAAACCCCATCTTTGCGATCTCTCCAAGCAACCTGAAAAATAGGGGAAAACGGAGTGAGATTTACATCTCAGCAAGTAGTAGGTGCATGCAAGTAAACAGTCTCATTTAGGCAAATAGTCATGAGGTACACGATTAATCAATGATAAGGCGATAAATTCAAATCAACATGGCCAATTCCAAATAAAGCAATAGGATATGCAATCATTCGTAAATACCAATAAAAAGATGTTATTGATAGATAAAACCGAAGATTAGTGATAAAACATGTATTCATAATTAATGGTCCATCTCACAAATTCGATAGTAACATTCTCCCATGTAGGATGCAAACACGTAGTATTCACATCTCCCATACATGAGGTTCCTCCCGCAGGAGCTAACACATCTCACCCGCAGGTGGTAACAAACACATCTCCCTTGTGGGATGCAATCACATCATGATTACATCTCTCCCACAAGAGGTCTCTCCCGCAGGAGTTACACATCTCACCCGCAGGTGGTCTCATATCTCCCTTGTAGGATGCAATCACATCGTGATTACATCTCCCCCACAAGAGGTCACATCTCTCCCGCAGGAGGTCACATATCTCCCCTGTGGGATGCAATCCAATCAGGATTACATCTCCCCCAACAGGAGGTCACATCTCTCCCGCAGGAGGTCACATATCTCCCTTGTGGGATGCAATCCAATCAGGATTACATCTCCCCCAACAGGAGGTATCATCTCACCCGCAGGTGGTCACATATCTCACCTGTAGGATGCAATCCAATAAGGATCACATCTCCCCCAACAGGAGGTCTCATCTCACCTGGCAGGTGATCACATACATATCTCCCTTGTGGGATGCAATCATATGGTGACTACATCTCCCCCACAAGAGGTCTCTCCCACAGGAGTTACACTTCTCACCCGCAGGTGGTCACATATCTCATCCGCAGATGGTACAAATCTCTTATTGCCATCATGGCATTCAATCCATAGTCTCAATTATATTCAAAATAAAACTCTTGAACATAAATCTCATAGAAATCAGAATCAATGTAATTTCCAGAAAATCAGTATTCATATTTAAATCACAACCCAAGGTAATTCAAGTCTTGCTTAGAGTTTTCTTTATTAATTCCTTTATTAGAATCCAATTTCCTATATTAACACCTAAGATAGTTTCTATTTAGGTTTTCTGTATTTTTATTCTCCAGCATGTCCTACAAACCTAAAATAAAGTTTAGAAAGTGTTTTTATCCTATAAATTCCAGTAGTATTATTTATCTCAATATCCATACCTTTTGACCCTTTTATGGACAAACCTTTCATTATAACCTTCAATTTATTGCTTAATCTTTCCAAATTAATTTTATAATTTTTATACCTTAATTAGGTCCTTATAAAGATGCTAATATACTTAACTAATCAGAAAAATTATTGGATATTTATTCGTATTATAAAATCCCAAAAATCTGCAAATTTTACATAGAGCACCGACCTCTACAGGGCTAGGCGATCTTGGGCGATCCTAGGCGCTCGTGCAAAATTAAACAGAAAATTTCCAGATTTACAAAGTTCGGATTTTTATGCTTTTACTATATATTTCTTTGGTCTAAATTAATCTAATAACATTATAAAACATTCCTAAAGCCTTCTAGATCAATTCTTATTAATTAAATACCCTCCTATAATTAATTGCATGATCAAACCAAGTTTCCTTCATTATTTTAACAAATCATTCAAGAATACCAAACTCTAAATTATAAATCCTTTGATTCCATGTAAATCCAATTCTGATTAATCCATTCAAACCATATGAAATCACAGAAAACAAAATCATGCAGTTCCTCCAGTTTTCCAAGGGTTACTACTTGCTTTATACGCTAAAATCCTTCTTCCATTGAAGCTTCTAATTCTGGACCTGAATTTTGCTTCCAAACTCACCAAGCTAGAGTTCTTCAATTCAAATCTTTACCGTTCACATTGTAGTTCCATCAGTCATGAACAAAACCTCTAAATTTGAAGGCAATCAACCATACGGATTTTCCCCAATCGCGATTTGATGGAGACTGGTCGGATAACTCCATTAATAGCCTTCTTCCTTTCTCTCCCTCTTTTCTCTCATTAATAAAACCCACGAAAATTCTCTCTTGTCTCCCCTTACTCTCCTATTTATACTTGGCTTTAGAAGTCCTAAACCAACCCTAATAGGCTCCTTTAATTTGGGCTAACCCAACCAAGATCTAATTAAAGTCTAACTCCTTCTAATTAATTCATACTTTTTCTCCACCTTCTATTTTTCAATTTAAACATTATTAATTAAATCTCTTATCATCTAAACTCCTACTTACAATCTATTTTCGTGCATACTAATTAATTAAACCTTATTATCACCTAAAAACTTATTTTCTCCAAATTAAGACGTGAAATCTCATAATTACCCTTTTTCCCCCTTTTAGGCTTTTATTAATTTCTTTTAATTTCTAAATTGTCAAAATAAATTATTTCCTTCTATTTTCAAATTCTAGTTATTATTTAATGATCTATTTATTAATTGCCCTTTTCTGAAAATTATCAAAATACCCTTTTTACTCTTTTAGGCTAATTTCATTAAAATTCTTTCTTTATTTACAACTTATGACTTATTCGAATTAATTATCCTCTAAATCTTCACTTTTTATTTTAACTAGAACTTAACTCATATTTTCTTTTATTTATTTATTAGGTGAAAATTCGGGTTTTACACCGCAAATGAACCCACCACCTCCAGAACAGCTGATTTTGTAACCTGTGCTAGCCCAACCAGAGCAACACCAGCAGGTACCAGCACCCCCTGTTATTCCACAACAACAAGTAATGCCGCAAGGAATGGGGCACGAAGAAGAAGAGTGGTACCAAGCACAGAAAGCAGCGGATGTCACAGCCTAGATGCAAGCAGATTTGCAAGCACTAAAGGAACAAATGCATATCGTGAACCGAGGCCTCGTGCTGAGAGAAGCCTCACTGGATAGGTTGGGATTTTTCCTGAATTTGCAACTCCCACCAAAGTTCAAATGCCCCGACTTTGTGAAGTTTGATGGGAGTGGATGTCCATTGTCACACCTCCGAGCGTACCATGGAGACATGTGCCAGTATGCACATGATGAAAGAATCATGGTCCAATTATTCCAACGTTCACTGACGGCATCGGCACAAAAATGGTTCGCTAGTCTGGACAGGAACCAAATTAGAACTTGGGATGATCTTGAAAACACGTTCCTTGAGCACTTTAAGTTCAACATTGAGATCTTGCCTACCCAGATGGATCAGCAGGATTTTGTGTGTAGTCGACATCCAAGGTCGGCTACAAGTGTGGTTTTTTGTAGCCAACAGTATAGGTTGGCTACATCCCAGTAATTTCAATTTCTGCATTTGTTCATCCTGTAGCCTTTTCTTGTTCTCTTAATTAAACCAAATGAACCAGTAGGACCCGAAAACCCAAAGTGGGACTTGGACCTCCCGGCCCAATTTGATACATAGTGGGCCTTCCAACGAGGCCCACCAAGCCCATGCCTAGCTCATTTTGGAATAATTCAATTAAGATTAACCAAGTCACTTGGCTACCACTGTACAGCCTACTCAATGGGCTCACAGGTCATTCCCGACCCACTTTGCATGAAAATCAACTTAACTTCCAGTTTGAACTTTAAATAAAATCAATACGCTTAACCAAAGCCCAAAGGGCCTCTCAAGCTTAGACTGAGGCCCACCAAGGGACATGTGGGCTAGACTTAGCCTCCAAAGGGATCCGTGGGCCTTCCAACGGGGCCCACCCAATCAGACTCAGGTCACTTTAATAAATCTAAGATAAAATCAAAATAAAGGGGACCCACACCACTTTAGTGGTCCCCACCAAACTTAAACAAATGTGTATGCCTTCACTTTGGAATCGAGTGAGTTTAGAATTGAGTTACCTCGTAACCAGGAAGATCCGAGGGACCCGTCAACCGACGGGATGGACTGGGGTGTCTTAGGACTTCCTCGGATCGTAACCGAGAACCTACTTAGAATCTCAAGCCGCAGACCATCAAATTAGACAAACTTAGGCACCCAAGTGTCCGCCTGAACTCCATCAGGCGGTGGCGACTCCCTTTTCCCATTATTTTCCTTTAGGAGGCGTGCCTTCACACGTGCGCCTTCGTGTGACGTGCGCACACTCACATGTGGAGAATCCGATCAAATCAACAATAGCTGGAGAGAGAGAAGGGCAAATCTGGAAAAAATCAAGATTTTCTAAAAATATCCGAAATTATATGTCGGATACACATATTTTTATGTGTATCCAAAATTATATTTCGGATACAAGATAAGATTTTCCGGATTATGTGTCAGATTTTCTGACATTATCCCTGCGCGAATTTAATTTTTGTATTTCGGATACAATTAAAATCATGTGTATCTGATAAACATGGTCGGATTCAAATTTTTTTATATAAAAAGCCAACAGCCGCCCATTTGCTAAGGTTGGTTGTTGGTTGGCTGGCTCCACTCTTTCTCCCCCACACTTCCTCACCCGAAATACCCTCTTCTAGCTTCCCACTACCTCCTCAACTCATCAAACCCTTCCCAAAGCCCTTCTAACACTCCTTTCTTCCTTCCTTCTCCATTCTCACTCAAGGAAGAACCTAAGGAGCTGCTGTTGGTGTTGGAGGAAGCTGTTCCAGCCCTTTGAGGTGCTTCAAGAGGACTCAAGAAACTCATACCAAGGTCATTTGACCCCAAGGTAACATTCTTTATTGGATATTGTTTAATATATATGAAAATCAGGAGCATGCATCCTCTACAGCGGGGGCTGTAAACAGCCCCTCACATTCCGTGTGGGCCCCACCATTCATTTGGGGGGCCCCACACCATTCATGTGAGGGGCTGTTTACAGCGGGGGCTGTAGACGATGCCCACTCGAAAATCAGCATGTTCAAAGCTTTTGGAGTTAGTTTGTTCACATGGATGTTCACCTACTGTCGAAGCATGTCATTATCTTCTTTTTCCTTCTCTTTTTCTCTATTTATATTCCCTCAAAGGTGAGTTAGCCACATTGGGGGGGGGGGGGGGGGGGGGGTGGCGGGCGCGGAGGACCATACGTGTAATTATAAGAGAGGTTGAGGGGATGTGCTTACATGTCTCTTAAGGATTTTAAAGTTCCGTTTTATTAATATAGCTTCTCATTTATGTGGGGGATCATGTTCCCCCTTGATTCTTGATCTAATGTACCCTCATGTAACCCCCCTTCTATCCCTTCTTTCAATGGTCTTCTTCCTTTTTTTTATATATATAACATGCCGTTTTGGGTGTCTTATATGTTAAGAAATATGCATGCCCTAGGTTAGGTTTTTCCCTCATCTTAATATTGCATGCTTCTTCTTTTCCTTGTCATTTGATCACTGTTTTGAGTACTTAATAGGTCTCCATTCCTCTTTAGTATTTGCTGTTCTCCAGCATGTTCCCACGTCCCCCATGTGCCCTAAAACTCAATTTGTAGATACCATGTAAGGAACTATGGTAGGCCCCCATTTGATTAGCTCTATTCATGCTGTGCGCACGTGGGGCGCACGATGTCGTGCCCGGCTTTCCTTGGGTTTTTCATTGGTTTTGGGGAGTCGCCACTGTTCATTGTTGAGGGTGTGAACAGTCACCCAATTTTTGACTTAAATTGATGTGCATGGTCTACCCAGAGACTTTGGATAACGAGTTCGATTGTAACCCAGGGAAGTCCGTAGACATCTTGAGTTACCCCGCTAGATAGCGGGTTCCCATGAGTCGGAATTTAGGCGCGTTGACTCAACTAGCTTGTATGCGGGCTTTCCTAAAATTGGGCCTGTTTAGGCCCACGACAGTAAAACAAAAGTCTAGGTCATTAGCATGAAGTCAAAATAATGGATTATTGTCTTTTGGATTTTTTTCCTCTTTTTTTTTTGTTGGCTCATTAGAAAGCCCATCTAAATGCCCGATCTCTTTTTCAAGGGCAAAATGGTAAATTTGTAGTTGAGATTTGACAAAAGCCACCAATATACATTATAGAGGACTCAAAATGATAAACACCACAAAAAGTTGCATTCAAAAAGCTACTAAAATGAGGAAATGGAGTAAATAATATAAACATGGGATAATTTGAAATGAAAGTTTGAAGGGCATGGGTTAAATTAAAACCTGAAACTTTATTTTAACCTTGAATGTTTTGAAATAGCAAAAATGGCACCACTATTCATCATATTTACAAACTCAATGCCCCAAGCCATATACGATTGTAGCAAGTATCCTGCTTTGGCTTTGGTTACTGTTTTAGCGACCAAAAAATCCGAAAAAATAATAAAATTGATCCTTGGTCTCTTTAAATAACAATTGTTTTGAAATGAGGAGGATTTCCATCATCTTTTGAGGTTTTAAAAGGTCTAAGAATTTCTGGAAATCTCCTTATTTCAATCAAGAATTCTAGCCAAATCTCCAACCCCCTTTGTTACTTCATGGGTTTCATGTTCAGGATGCTACTATAACTAAAATCTGAAGATGGATTGGGCATGGATGTTAAGCCACCTTAGCTGGGACTGCACCCAACGTGGGTGTTCACTACTCATGATGTGTGAGCAATGAGCATAGCAGGTTCAAGACACTTAAATAAGAGTACACCCAAACCAAAAGAGATCAAAACCATACCCCCACGTTTTCTGCTTACTAATAAAAATAAAGTCAAACCAATAAGAATAAGCAGTAGTGACGACCAGCCTCTTTTGTTCATGAAGGCAGACCCTGTCTTTGTCCCTTTCTAAAATAATAAACTCACAATAGAACCAGACCCATGTTTTTTGTTTAATAAGAATAAACCCAAGTCAATAATAGTAAACAATAGGGACGACCAGCTTCTTTTGTTCATAAGGCAGACCCTGTCTTTGTCTTTTTTTAAAAGAAAAAACCTACTTACAGCAAAACCAGACCCCATGTCCATGCACAATATCATTCAAAAGAATATGTCCCACGTTCCAATTCCATGTTGAAATAGTTTCTTTAAACAAAAAAAAGAAACTTTTAATTCAAGTGGGTTCAGTCCTTTTTTGAGTGAACAATTCAATTAGTGAGGAGAAGGGACACAGAACTGTAACTTATTCACCTGATTCTATATCAAGAGATAGTCTCTACAGGTTGCTGAACCCACCAAAGAGTTTTCACAAGAATCAGTGCTTAGCTCATTGGAAGCCAGGGAACCTTGATAGTACTTGTTTTTTTGTTGCTGTTGCTGACAACCCCTCCCAAATTCTCAGGCTACATGCTCTCTATTTCCTCCCTCTTTTTCTTTTCTTTCTCCCTCTCTTCTGTCGTTGTCCTCACGACCCAGCCTCACCTCCTTGTATATATCCTCCCATTTAGACCAGTACTGGGTGACTTGACGTCCCCCCCTGCAAAACCACCTCCCACCGTCCCTCTCCACCAAGAGGAGAGTCTCCAGGAGGGAGAGGACCTCAGCCAACTGAGCCAGCCGTCCTTTTGTACAAGGGGAAGCAGGACATCCTCCAACAGGGAGAGAATGTCCCAACAAGGATGAAGAGGGGAGGGCCAAAGAGAGAGGGACCCACGTGGATCTCTCTCTCTATCTTCCATCTTCTTAAATGAAGGGGAAGAGAGACTCACGTGGGGTCTTTCTTTGTCACCCCTTTCATCAATATATGTTAGAAGGTTCTTTTTTATTATTTTAAAGGCTTTTCATATAAATAAAGGGGAAAAGAGACACAAAATTTTTTTTAAAGGTTTTTCATATATTTTCTTTTTGATATTTTTTTGTCTTTTCTACTTTTTGAAACCTTTTTTTTTCTTTTGTGGACTCTAATTTTGCCATGTGGCAAATCAAATTACAAAAGTTTATACATAAAAAAACTTGAAATAATTTAGTCATAACTTTTTTATTTGGACCCCGATTCACGCACAGTCAGTGATGTTGGAATCGTGTCAAAATTCTCTTTCCATTGGAATGTGGTATGGTAATCAATTTTGGCTCAGGCAGGAAGTCACCTTCTGCTCCTTAGGGTTTTGGCCTGTCTTTTAGGTTTTTGTTTTTGGCTCCCCCCATTTTTTTTATTATTATTTTCTTTTATTTATTTTTAGGGGTGCAAAAACGAGGTGCTTACAGCTGCCCCTCTTTGCTGGAGTCGCCTAGCTGATGAACGGCGAAGAATAAGAGAACCTCGTTTTTGCCTTTTGCATTTTGGTTGACATTGTCGACGAGAAGTCCTTTTGATGTTTTCAAAGAAGGGGAAGCACCGTTGCAAGCTCTGCGTTTCTTTGGCTTCACTTCCAAATTCTGGGGAGTTTCCTTACCATTGGGCATTTGGAAAGATTCCCTGTCCTTTAGTTTAAGTTAATGAGATAGTCGGACTTGGACTCGTCGATCTTTTCGGGTGTCAATGAAGGGGCGCTCAACACTGTTCTTTGCTTCTTCGTTTTTTCCATTAAAGCTTTTAAGGTTTTTGTTTTTGTTTTTTGTTTTTTTTTTTGTTGTTTTTGTTTTTTTTTTTTTGTTGTTTTTTTTAGAGATGAGGGTTTGGAGGGACTCTCACTACTGCCAGGCATTCCAATGAGCTCTTCACCAAACCTGTTTTGTTTACAAAAGTGGTAACAAAAATTACAAAAGGGGCACCAAAATTATGAAAGGACGATCTCTGCCATGAGATTCTCATTCTTTTTGCTTTTTCCTGTCTTGAGATCTTCTTTTGTTTCTTTTCCTTCAAGTTTTTTTGCTTGGGGTGAGTCTCTTTTTAATTAAAGATAGCTCCTCCGGGAAATTTTCGAAGAGCTTTTCCCTCATCCTTTGGTGAGGCTTTTATGGTAGGACTTTTTGAATTGTGGGATCCTTGCTAAGGATTTGTAGTAGAGTGCTCATCATTCTCTTGTTCTTCTTAGGATGAAGCTCCTCCTGGTTTGAGATAATGCCGCTAGGGAATGAGTGGAGCAGCCTTTTATCCTTCTATCGATTTTCTTCGTCCAAGTGATTCCATCTTTCTTTTGTTGGGCGTTGCTTTGGTGCATCTTCCACTACCTGATGTCCTTCTTTTCTTTGGAATCATTATCCAGGTAGTGAAGCTCCACTGGGGTTGGACAGGAAATGGCCCTCTCTCCTCGAAGGTTCTTGCTTTCTCTTCACCAATTCACTTGGGTCGAGCCATGGGTGCTTCTGGAGTGAAAGGTACTTCATTTCTGGAAGGAAACCTGTAGGAGATTTGCTGAAGTGAGTCTCCTTTTCCATTTTCTTCTTCTCTCACTTGATTGTTCCTGAAAGGAAATAAAAGAAAAACTTTCAGTTGTGACCCGCTGGGGAGTATTATTAGAAAATCTCTTTGATTTCTTTTTCTGGTCATTGCCCGCTACAGAAATAGGGGGTCTCTTATCTACGTCATGAACCTTGTATACTTAGGTTAGCAGCACATATTGAAAATATTTCAAAAACGGTTAAGCTGAAATAAGCAGAAGAAAAGCAGATATGTTAGTGTGTGCGAATGTTTGCAATTCCGAAAGGATTTGCCCAGGATCAGGTAGGACTAAGTGTGCTTTTTTTTGGTAACATTGTCATCACAGGCCAGTGATGCTTTGACTCAGACGCAGTCTACTGACCTGAGCCTCCTAGCTTCATTTTGTTCATCCTTGGTATTTCTCGGACTTTCTTGATTCACTGCCCTGCTTTGCTTCCGACTCGTTCTGTTTTCTGCTCTGTTCAATCCAAACTTGACCATTTTGATGCCCTTTCTTTTTTCTCTCTTTTTTTTTTGCCACAATTGGTCATTTTTGCTCACAGTGCCCTTTTTTTTTTCGGGTTTTCACTGTGTCCTACCCTTCTGAAAGCCACGAATTCCGTCATCGCTAGCTCATGCAAACTATACTTTTGCCAAGATCATCCTTCTTGGGATCCGAGAGGTCTTAAAGACAGGACGAAATGTAGGCTAGGTTCTGGGTTATCAAAAAAGGACAAATGGGTCAAAAGGCTTGATTCGTTGGGTTCATTCTTTTTTTTTTTTTAAGACAGTGTTTCTACCTTTTATTGATTTTGAGGCTTACGTCCTGATTTTTCACTTTTCATTGTTTTTGGTTGAGTGCTCATTTTTTCAACTTTCCCTTCTTCCCTTTTTATTTTTCTCTTTTCTTTCTCTTTTTTTTTTTTGGTTTTTTTTTGGGGTTTTATTCTCCAGGAATGCCCGGTTTGTTGTATAGAACACATGTATTGGGTTGAAAGAATTTATTGAGGCTCGAAGGTGTCTAACTAGGGTTAAAGATTCCAAGGTGATTGAAGGGATTTACAGTCTATAGGAAAGTCAAGATGTCCTCTCTTCATTTCTCAATCAGAATGATCCTAAGCATAGTACAATTTGACGGCGTCCTCATTTATTGGCTCAAAGAAAATGGCTCCGTCCATCTCTTGTAGGATTAGTGCTCCTCTGGACAGGACCTTGTGAACTACGAATGGCCCTTCGTAGTTTGGCTTGAACTTTACTCTGTTGTCTTCTCTGATGAGGAAAGATTCTTTTCAGCACAAGGTCTCCTACCTTGAAGTGTCACGGCTTTACTTTCTTATTGTAGGCTCGTGCTATTCTCTGTTGATAGAGCTGACCATGACACAATGCCTTGATTCTTATCTCATCCAGCAATTGAAGCTGGTTATATCTGGACTGTTCGCATTCAACATCATCAATCTTAGCTTCCTTTAGGATTCAAAGTGAAGGGATCTATATTTCCACGGGAAGAACTGCTTCCATTCCATATACCAGAGAGAAAGGGGTTGCCCCAGTTGAGGTTCTGATTGATGTCCGGTATGCGTGCAGTGCGTAGGGCAACTTCTCGTGCCAGTCTCTGTAAGTAATTGCCATTTTCTCCAGTATTTTCTTGAGAATCTTGTTGGCAGCTTCCACTGCTCCATTCATCTTAGGTTGATATGTTGTGGAGTTCAGATGTCTGATCTTCAGGTCCTCACACATCTTGTCCATGTCTTTATTATTCAAATTCATCGCATTGTCTATGATGATAGCTTCAGGCACACCGTAGTGACACACGATGTTGTTTTTGATGAACCTCAAGACATGAGTTTCTTCACCTCTCTGAATGACATGGCTTCTGCCCATTTGGTGAAGTAGTCAATCGCAACCAAGATGAATCGGTGTCCATTTGAAGCTTTTGGATGAATTTGGCCTATCATGTTGATTCCCCATATAGTAAACGGCCATGGTGAAGTCATGGCATGCAATGTGTTCGGTGGTGCATAGATGTTATCTACGTAGATTTGACACAAATGGCACTTTCGGACGTGGGTGTAGCAATCTGTCTCCATCGTCATCCAGTAATAAGCCATCCTTAGGATTTTTCTTGTGAGCATGTGGCCATTCATGTGCGCACCACACAAACCTCCGTGTACGTCATTGATCAAGTTCTGAGCTTCATCCTCCTTAACACATTGTAACAATGAGTCATTGAACGACTTCTTGCAGACCCTACCTCCACTGAGAAAGTACTGCCCTGCAAGCCTCTGTATTGTTCGTCTCTCTGTGGCCGTGGCACCGTCTGGCAAAGTTCTGTCTTTTAGGTACCTCTCAATGTCTGCATACCATGGTTCAGCTTCAAGCCTGCTCCTTTCAATACTAAAACAATACACTGGCAAGCATCGCACTTCTATTTCTAGAGGCTGCACTAGGGACTTGTCCGTTATGCTCATCATGGAAGTGAGTGTTGCCAAGGCATCAGTGAACTAATTCTTGATTCGTGGCATATAGTTGAATGTCACGCTCTGAATTTGCCTTCTAGATCTTTGATCAGTTATTGGTATGGAACCAGTTTCAAGTCTCTCGTCTTCCAGTCTCCAATTACTTGGTAGATAATGAGACTTGAATCTCCAAATACTTCCAACTCTTGTATATGCATCTCGATCGCTGCTCGCAAGCCTAATACACATGCTTCATATTCTACCATGTTATTAGTGCAATCGAATAAGAGTTTGGCGGCTATCGGGTGGTGGACACCTTCTGGGGAGACTAGTACTGCTCCAATTCCCTTTCCACTAACATTGACAGCCCCATAAAAGAACATTCTCCACTTGGTTTCATCTGTCTCTTCAATCAACTCTGTGCACATCACATCTTCATCCGGAAAGTGTGTTAGGAGTGGTTGATAATCCGGCAGAGGATGCGCGGCGAAGTGATCTGCTACTGCTTGTCCTTTTATTACCTTCCTTGTCGTATAATAATGTCGTACTCGGATAAAAGGACCTGCCACCTTGCTACCCTTCAAGTCGAAATTGGCTTCTCAAAGATGTACTTCAATGGATCCAAATTTGAGATAAGTAGGACTATGTGGCTGAGTAGGTAATGTTTGAGTTTCTGTGCTACCCAAGCTAGGGTACAACCCGTTTTTTCGAGCGTTGAGTATCTCGTCTCGTAATCAGTAAACTTCTTACTCAGATAGTAGATTGCTTGCTCTTTTCTTCCAATTTCATTGTGTTGTCCCAATACTCATCCTATAGCTGTTTCAGAGATAGTCAAATACATGATCAATGATCGCCTTGGTACTGGTGGGATCAGCACTGGCGAATTCATCAGGTATGCCTTGATCTTGTCAAATGCTTTCTAGCAATCCTCATTCCAGACTACGGGGTTGTCATTCTTTAGCAGTTTAAATATTGGTTCGCACACGGGAGTCAGCTGTGCAATGAACCCACTGATGTATTGCAATCTGCCTAGGAAACCTCTAACATCCTTTTCTCTCAACGGAGGGGGCATTTCCAGAATCGCCTTGGCTTTGGCAGGGTCAACTTCAATCCTGCACTTGCCAACAATAAAACCAAGCAGCTTTCCTGAGGTAACCCCAAACACGCACTTGTTCGGATTAAGTCTGAGCTTAAACTTTCTGAGTCTGTCAAACAGCTTTCCAAGGTTCACCAAATGATCTTCTTCCTCATTTGACTTCGCAATCATATCATCCACGTACACCTCCACCTCTTGGTGCATCATGTCATGGAACATCATTGCACGCTGATATGTTGCACCCGCATTCTTTAGTCCTAACGGCATCACACGGTAGCAATAAGTGCCCCTGTGTGTGATAAAGGATGTTTTCTTCATACCTTCAGGTGCCATCCTTATCTGGTTGTAACCAGAGAATCCGTCCATAAATGAGAACATTGAGTGTGTCGCAGCGTCGTCGACCAAAACATCAATATGTGGCAACGGAAAATCATCCTTCGGGCTTGCCTTGTTCATATCTCGGTAGTCGATGCACATCCTGACCTTTTCGTCTTTCTTTAGAATTGGCACAATGTTGGCTAACCAGTTTGGGTAATCGACCACTTGCAAGAACCCAGCATTTAACTATTTGGTGACCTCTTCTTTAATCTTTAGGGTCCATTCCGGCTTCATGCGTTTGAGCTTTTGGTTCACGGGAGTGGCCTTAGGCTTTGTTGGTAATCGATGCACAACTAAGTCCATGTCTAATCTGGGCATATCCTCGTATGACCATGCAAACACGTTAAAGTAAGACTTTAAAAATTCAATCATCTGCTTTTTCAATGTTTGAGACATCTTTTTACCGATTTGAAGAATTTTAGGTTGTGCTAGTTCACCTACATTAACAGGTTCAGTTTCCTCAATATTAGCCTGGAGACCCTTTTCATGCTTTTCTAAGGCGAATTGAATTTCAGGTGGGGTCTCCAATGATTCATCGTCGTCCTCATACTCAAAAGACTTGTCCTGGTACGTATCAGGGACAACGTCTAAATCATTTTTCTGCAGCGGGCACATGCCACAGTCCGGCCAGTTAAAGTTTTGCTCTTTTTTTTGCATTGAGTACTTATTTGTGCTCTTATGTTATTATCTTTGCTTGTTCATTTGGTTGTTCACTACCAAGGTTTGCAGTTGTTTCATTTATAATCTTATTGCCTATCTCGTGCTTCGGCACATCTGGGTGTGCATCGAGATCAGCATTAGGATTACAGGGTTCAAGACGGTTACTTTTGGTTTTACTTTCATTTCCAGACACATGCAAATAGAAGAACTGATTCAGATATTTATTGAAGAGAGTAGAGTTCTCTAGAACAAAAGCATCAAAAGATGTTGTGGGAACTCCCTGCAGGAGGTTAGCCTTGCTGACTGCAAAAGGGGTGGAGTTCCAGTTCTTGAGTGGCACGGCATCTTCCTCTTCAGCTGCATTTATCTTCAGTTAAGCATTGCCCATGTCGACCATACCAATGAACTCCTTTGGGTTGCTTTCATCGCTTGACAGATAGATTATCTCATCAGCTGCATAGGCAGGCCCCCCTGGCTTTCTTCCGAGTCAGATATGTAGATGACAGGTGGGGAAATAGCAACTGGGACTTGTTGTGGTAGATCAGGCTCTGGGAGAGGTACGGTAACAGGGGCTGGTGGAGGAGAATTTGTTGAAGACATACAGTCGGGAGGCCATTTAGCAGACATATGGGGATGAACTTCCGGAGCTCCGGTGGATGGATCTAAGACATGTGGCATGCCTTGAAACATTTGTGCCAGTCCTCCAAAATCGCCCATTCCCTCCCTACGAGGAGGTGACGGCAACTCATTGAGCCATCCACATTCGATTTGGCGCCGTGGCCCCTGGACTTCCTCACTGCTTTGGGATTCATCCCTAATCATACAGATGTAGGCATTTGGATTTTCTTTAGTTTTGGATTCTTTGGCGGGGGCAGACGGTGGGATTCCCTCAGTGGCGATCACGAAATTGGTGGGTGATTCTTCCATGTGCAATGGTACAACAGTGGGTGACAGCGATGCAGCAACTTGTTCATTCATTTCGAATACTTCTAGCAGGCCTTCAAGTGACCAATCAGGGGATGGTATTTCTATTTCCATGATCGTCTCAATTGAGTCCAGAGTAAGTGGCTCCTCCCAGAACATTTGTGCTAGCCCTTCTAGATTATCCCCATCTCTCTCTGGTGAAGGTAGGAACTCATCACCCCATCCTTGGGCGACTACATTCTCCAGCGAGTTGGTTGTCCTTAGTGCCTCATTGGTAAAGATTTTGTACAGGTCTCCGTGTATGTAGATAGGCCATTTTGGTTCCCTTCCTTCCATCTTGGCCCTCTTCAGTTCAGATTGCCACCTAAAAAGTCTTGCATAATCGTCTGGCATTGGGTCATAGCCGATTCCAAATCTGACTATCTTCTCTAACACTTGTATGGCCGTCTTCACTCCTTGCTTATAACGGTCTAATCCTTCTCCTACCCGCAATCCCCAGTCGACGCATTCAGTAGCGCCAAACACTGCATTTCTCTTTCTTTTCTTGGATTGTTGCCTCCTTTCATGTTCAGGAACATTGACTACATTGATCATTTCCACAGCTTGGAAGTTTAGTGAAGTGGGTAGCTCATAGTCAACGTAGGGCACCCCTAGCCTCTCAAATTCTCTACGATCCTTGGCATGCATCGTTATCAGCTCATTTCCAAAAATGAACCTTACCATCCTGTGTAGAGAAGAGGGTACCGTCTCAGCATGATATAACCAGGGTCGTCCGATCAGCTGGTTGAAGAAGGCATTGATGTCCATCAGTTCAAATACAAGGGTGAAGGGCTTTTCAGCCATAATTATGGTCAAAATGATCTCCCCAATGGATTCCCTCTTTGAGTTGTCAAATCCTTTGACATTGTGGACACTAGGCTTAATGAGGGAGGAATCGAGCTGTAGACTGTGAAAGGTCCTTATCGGACAGATGTTCAAGGCCGAACCATTGTCTATCATAGCTCTTTTCACTATCTTATCACAACATTTGACGACGATGTACAGAGGTTCAATATTATTGCATCCTTCTGGGGGTAGGTCTTCAGCTGAAAAAGAGATGGCCTTTGGTGCCATGATTTGGGAGATGATAGCTTCCAACTGTTCTGGCTTATTGTTTTCAGGTACATGTGCATCTGCAAGGACCTTCATCAATGCATCTCTGTGCTTGACAGAGTCCACGAGGAGATGCATGATGGAGATTTGCGGTGGTACTTTGTTGAGCTGTTGGAAGAGGTCGTACTCAGGTACGTAAATGCTGTCATGTAGGTTAGTGATCTCTTACTCAGATGCTCTGCCCTTGCCTTTCTGGGTCTGTGGCTTTTCAACTGCCACTTCTTTCCCCTTTTCTCTCCTCTTTCTTTCTTCTTCTGTCTCTCCCTTGGGTAAGGGTGGGGGGTCAGTGTTGACATATCGACCAGATCGGATGATCCGATCGACCTCAGCTTTAGTGTACATGGGAGTGGTTTGGTAATAGACAGGGTCAATGGTATAAAGAAGGGGGATGTGTGGTATGTTGGGGGTTCAAGGTTAAGCTTTGAAAGGTTCAAGGTGGGTGGTTCAAGTGGGATAACTATGGGGTTTGGTATGAGAAGGTCTCTTATGTTGAAAGGATTATTGGTAGGTGCTCCTATGGGAATGTATAGTGGTGGGGTAGGATGGGCAGAAGGGTTTGTATCAGGTATGGGTGATGGAAGAAGGTATTTGGTGTTGATTTCAGGGTGAAAATGTACCCGAAGGAGATGTGGGGGGTTTCTTGCACTGTCTTCTTCTTCCATGACATTCACTTCCTGCTTGCTGACTCCATGTCGAAGGTGTACTCTTATTACCTGCCCTGGTTGCCCAATCAAAATTGACGGATCAAACTGCATGCTACTATTGCTGATGTGATTCACTGTATTGCTTGTGGAGGTTTTGGAGTGGTCCGGGAGAGGATTAGTGGTTACACTAGTAGCTGGAGCTGGTGTAGGTTGTGCTGGCAGATCAACCATGAGACGCTTCTGGTAAATGAGATCTTGGATGTCATGCCTTAGATCCCAACAGCGGTTGGTGCTGTGCCCTAGAGTGGTATTCACATCGTTCTGCAAGGTTGTAACTCTTTGCCATGGTTGTTCGGGGATTTGGTGATTTCAACTGTACATATCCTCCCTTCAAGAGTGTCGGCAATAGTTCTGTTGGAGAATATGGGAGTGGCGTAAACACCCTCCTCAGCCTTGCTTCCATTTCTTCTCTGGTTCTCCTGGGTGGTCTTTCGTATGGTGCCACCATTTGCCCCAAGTTCTGTGGTGCTGCTGCTACAGGTCTCTGGGACTCATGGTACGGGTGTGTCGGTTGCACATAATTAACTACTTGGCCTTCATTTCTTTTTGGTTCTTGCCCTTGGTTCCTATAACCTTGATTTCCCATCGGCCTTCTATGGGTGGTACTCTGCCTTCCACCTTCTATCTTTCCTGCCCTTACAACGTCTTTGATTCTATTTGCTGTTAGGATCAAATCATTGAAATTCAAAGAACTTTGTCCCAGTAATAGAGTAAAGAACGGTTGTCCCAGTGAAGCAATAAACAGGGAGGTCATTTCCTACTCCAGTAAAGGGGGTTGGACCAACACTACCAATTCTTTCCACCTCTTGGCATAGTCTTTCACGGTCTCCTAGATTTTCTTCGTCAACCTTTGCAGTTCGGCCCTCGTCTACACCATTTGGCTGTTCAGCCGGTATTGTTGGAGGAATACTCTGCAAGGTCATTCAAAGTCTTAATCTTTGCTTTATCAAGACTCAAGAACCATGAGTAAGCTGCCCTAGTCAGTGACCTCTGAAAGAACTGCACCATAATCTTTTCGTCCTTGGCATATTGGCACATATCACCGGAATACGACCTCAAGTGATTCAGAGGGCAGCCTATACCGTCAAACTGGTGGAGTTCCAGACATCTAAATTTAGGTGGCAGTTGTATGTTCGAGAAGAAGTAAAGGTTCTCCAGTGTAGCCTCGTTTTGTACCATACTCGGCTGTAGCTGCTTTAGTAAATCTTCTTTCATGGCTGCCAAACGAGCCTCAAACTGGGTTTCCTGCCCCCTATGGCAGGAGAAGGATTAGGCTGTTACAAGCAAGGAGTGAAGACGGCCATGCAAGTATCAGAGAAGATAATCGGATTTGGAATTGGCTATGACCCAATGCCAGAGGATTATGCAAGACTTTTTGGTAGGCAATCTGAACTGAAAAGGGTTAGGATGGAAGGAAGGGAACCAGAGTGGCCTATCTGCATGCATGGAGACTTGTACAAGATTTTCACAAATGAGGCATTGAGGGCAGCGAATTCGCTAGAGAATGTAGTTGCCCAAGGATGGGGTGATGAGTTCCCACTTTCACAGGAGAGAGATGAGGACAACTTGGAAGGGATAGCACATATGTTTTGGGAAGAACCATCCGTTCTGGACTCGATGGAGATGGTCCTAGAAACTGAAATACCATCCCCTAACTGGTCACCTGAAGGCTTACTGGAAATATTCGAAATGAATGAACAAGTTGCTGAACCGCTGCCACCTACTGTTGTACTGTTGCTCACTGATTTTGTGATCACCATTGAGGAAATCCCACTATGTGCTCCTGAAAAAGAATCCAAAACTGAAGAAAATCCGGATGTCTATGTTTGTGTGATCAATAATGAATCCCAAAGTAGTGAGGAAGTCCAGGGGCCATGGCGCCCGATGGAATGTGGATGGCTCAATGAATCTCCATCGCCTCCTCGTAGGGAAGGAATGGGCGACTTTGGAGGATTGGCACAGATGTTTCAAGGCATGCCACATGTCTTAGAACCACCCGTCGAAGTTCCAAAAGTCCATCCCCAGAGGTCTGTTGAATGGCCTCCTGATTGTATGTCTTCAACAAACTCGCCCCCACGGATCCCTGTTGCCGTACCTCTGCCGGCCCTCATTGACACACCATCGCAAGAGTTTGATCAGTCACAGCACTTCGCCCTCACCTCTCCCTCACATGGGGTGCCCATGTGGCTCGGTGTTCATGATATCTCGATCCAAGGAGTGCCACCATCCACTCCCATCTTCATTGACATATCTGACTCAGAAGAAAGCGAGGATGAGCTTGCCTATGCAGTTGATGAGATCATCTACCTGTCAAGCAATGAAAGCGACCCAGAGGAGTTCATTGGTATGGTCAAAGTGGGCGATGCTGAACTGAAGATGAATGCAGCTGAAGAGGAAGATGCTGAGCTGCTCAAGAACTGGAGTTCCACCCCTTTTGCAATCAGCAAGGCTAACCTTCCACAGGGAGTTCCCACCACATCCTTTGATGCTTTTGTTGTAGAGGACTCTGCTATTTTCAATGAATATCTGAATCAGTTCTTCTATTTGCATGTGTCTGAAAATGAAAGTAGAAACAAACATAACCATACTAAACCCTGTAATCCTAATGTTGATCTCGACGCACACCCGAATGGGCCGAAGCACGAGATAGGCAATAAGGTTATAACGGAAGAAACTGCAAACCTTGGCATTAAACAATCAATTGACCATGCAGAAATAATAATGGAAGAGCACAATCAAGTGCTTAATGCAGAAAAAGAGCAAAACCTTAATAGGCTGGACTGGGTCACAGGCCTGCTACAGAAGAGTGATTTAGACGTCGTCCCTAGTGCGGACCAGGACAAGTCTTTTGAGTATGAGGACAACGATGAATCATTAGAGACCCCGCCTGAAATCCAGCTCGCCTTTGAAAGGCATGAAGAGGGTCTCCAGGCTAATATTGAGGAAACTGAACCTGTTGACATAGGTGAACCAGCACAACCCAAAATTCTTCAAATCGGTAAAAAGCTGTCTCAAACATTAAAAAAGCAGATGATTGAATTTTTAAAATCTTACTCTGACGTGTTTGCATGGTCGTACGAGGATATGCCCGGATTAGACACGGACCTAGTTGTGCATCGGTTACCAACAAAGCCTGAGGCCACTCTCGTGAAGCAAAAGCTCAGACGCATGAAGCTGGAATGGGCCCTAAAGATCAAGGAAGAGGTCACCAAACAGCTAGATGCTGGGTTCTTGCAAGTGGTTGATTACCCGGATTGGTTAGCCAACATTGTGCCAATTCCAAAGAAAGATGGAAAGGTCAGGATGTGCGTTGACTACCGAGATTTAAATAGGGCAAGCCCGAAGGATGACTTTCCGTTGCCACATATTGATGTTTTGGTTGACAACACTGCGCCGCATTCGATGTTCTCATTTATGGACGGATTCTCTGGTTACAACCAGATAAGGATGACACCTGAAGATATGAAGAAAACATCCTTTATCACACATTGGGGCACTTATTGTTACCGTGTTATGCCGTTCGGACTTAAGAATGCGGGCGCAACATATCAACGTGCAATGACTCTGTTGTTCCATGACATGATGCACCAGGAGGTGGAGGTGTATGTGGATGATATGATTGCGAAGTCAAAAGAAGAAGAAGATCATTTGGTAAACCTTAGAAAGCTATTCGACAGACTCAGAAATTTTAAGCTCAGACTCAATCCGAATAAATGTGTATTTGGAGTTACCTCAGGAAAGCTACTTGGTTTTATTGTTGGCAAGCGCGGGATTGAAGTTGACCCCGACAAAGTAAAGGTGATTCTAGAAATGCCACCCCCGTCGACAGAAAAGGAAGTTCGAGGTTTCCTAGGCAGATTGCAATACATCAGTCGGTTCATTGCACAGCTGACTCCCGTGTGCGAACCAATATTTAAACTGCTAAAGAAGGACAACCCCGTGGTCTGGAATGAGGACTACCAAAAAGCTTTTGATAAGATCAAGGCATACCTGATGAATCCGCCAGTATGATCCCACCAGTGCTAGGGTGACCATTGATCATGTATTTGACTATTTCTGAAATGGCTATAGGGTGCGTGTTAGGACAACATGATGAAACCGGAAGAAAGGAGCAAGCGATCTACTATCTGAGTAAGAAGTTCACCGATTATGAAACAAGGTACTCAATGCTTGAAAAAACGTGTTGTGCCCTAGCATGGGCTGCACAAAAGCTCAGACATTACCTGCTCAGCCACACGGTTTTACTTATCTCAAATCTAGATCCATTGAAATACATCTTTGAGAAGCCAATTTCGACTGGGAGGCTAGCAAGGTGGCAAGTCCTTCTATTTGAGTATGATATTGTTTACACAACAAGGAAGGCAATAAAAGGACAAGCAGTAGCAGACCACCTCGCCGCACATCCTTTGCCAGGTTATCAACCGCTTCTAACACATTTCTCGGATGAAGATGTGATGTGTGCAGAGCCGATTGAAGAGATAGATGAAACAAAGTGGAGAATGTTCTTTGGTGGGGTAGTCAATGTCAGTGGAAAAGGAATTGGAGCTGTACTAGTCTCCCCAGGAGGTGTCCATCACCCGATAGCAGCTAAACTCTTGTTCGATTGCACTAATAACATGGCAGAATATGAATCATGTGTATTAGGCTTGCGAGCAGCGATCGAGATGCATATACGAGAGTTGGAAGTATTTGGAGATTCAAGCCTCATTATCTATCAAATAATTGGAGATTGGAAGACGAGAGACTCGAAACTGGTTCCATACCAAGAACTGATCAAAGAACTGGAAGAGCAGATTGAGAGCGTGACATTCAACTATATGCCACAAATCAAGAATCAGTTCGCTAATGCCTTGGCAACACTCGCTTCCATGATGAGCATAACGGACAAGTCCCTAGTGAAACCTCTAGAGATAGAAGTGCGACGCCTGCCAGTGTATTGTTTTAGTATTGAAGAGAACAGGCCTGAGGATGAATCATGGTATGCAGACATTGAGAGATACCTGAGAGATAGAACTTTGCCAGATGGTGCCACGGCTGCAGAGAGACGAACTATACAGAGGCTTGCAGGGCAGTACTTTCTCAGTGGGGATAGAGTCTACAGGAAGTCATTCAACTATTCACTGTTGCTATGTGTTAAGGAGGATGAAGCTCAGAACTTGATCAATGAGGTACACGGAGGTTTGTGCGGCACACACATGAATGGCCACACGCTCGCGAGAAAAATCCTGAGGATGGGTTATTACTGGATGACAATGGAGACAAATTGCTACACCCATGTTCGAAAGTGCCATCTGTGTCAGATCTATGCAGACAACATCTATGCACCACCAAACACATTGCATTCGATGACTTCACCGTGGCCATTTGCTATATGGGGAATTGACATGATAGGCCAGATTCATCCGAAGGCCTCAAATGGGCATCGATTCATCTTGGTTGCGATTGACTACTTCACCAAATGGGTAGAAGCCATGTCCTTTAGAGAGGTGAAGAAGTCCCATGTCTTGAGGTTCATCAAGAACAACATCGTGAGCCGCTACGGTGTGCCTAAAGCTATCATCACGGACAATGCGATGAATCTAAATAGTAAAGACATGGACAAGATGTGTGAAGACCTAAAGATCAGACATCTGAACTCCATAGCATATCGGCCTAAGATGAATGGAGCAGTAGAGGCCGCTAATAAGAATTTGAAGAAAATACTGGAGAAAATGGCAATTACTTACAGAGACTGGCACAAGAAGTTACCCTACGCACTGCACGCGTACCGAACATCAATCAGAACCTTGACTGGGGCAAGTCCTTTCTCTCTGGTATATGGAATGGAAGCAGTTCTTCCTGTGGAAATACAGATCCCTTCACTCCGAATCCTAAAGGAGGCCGAGATTGACGACGTTGAATGGGAGCAGTCCAGATTTGACCAGCTTCAGTTATTGGATGAGAAAAGAATCAAAGCATTGTGTCCTGGTCAGCTCTATCAACAGAGAGTGGCACGGGTCTACAATAAGAAAGTAAAGCCACGACACTTCAAGGTGGGAGACCTTGTGTTGAAAAGAATCTTTCCTCACCAAGAAGACAACAGAGGAAAGTTCAAGCCAAATTACGAAGGGCCATTCGTAGTTCACAAGGTTCTATCCAGAGGAGCACTAATCCTACAAGAGATGGACGGAGCCATTTTCCCTGAGCCAATAAATGCAAACTCTGTCAAATTATACTACGCTTAGGATCATCCTGATTGAGAAATGAAGAGAGGCCATTTTGACTTTCCCTTAAACTGTAAATCCCTTCGAGCACCTTGAAGTCTTTAACTCTAGTTAGACACCTTTGAGCCTTAATAAATTCTTTCAACCCAATACATGTGTTCTACACAACAAATTGGGCATTCCTGGAGAATAAAACCCAATAAAAAAAGAGGAAAAATTTGGATAACGAGTATCCAACGAAAAAACAAAGAAAAATGAAAAATCAGGTTGTAAGCCCCAAAATCAATAAGAGGTAGAAACACTATACAAAAAAAAATGAATGAACTCAACAAATCAAGCATTTTGAGCCACTTGTCCTTTTTTGATAACCTGGGACCTAGCCTACATTTTGTCCTATCTTTAAGACCTCTCGGATCCCAAGAAGAATGATCTTGGCAAAAATCCAGTTTGCATTGGTTGGTGATGACAGGATCCATGGCTTCTAGAAAGGTCGAACATAGTGAAAACCCGAAAAAGGGCGCTGCGTGCAAAAATGACCAGTCGTGGTAAAAAAAAAAGGAAATGGCATCAAAATTGTCAAAGTTTGGATTGAGCAAAGCAAAAAAAAATAGAATGAGTCGAAAGCAAAACAAAACAGTGAATCAAGAAAATCTGAAAGATATCAAGGATGAACAAAGTGAAGTGGAAAGGGCTCAAACCGGCAGACTGCATTTAAGTCAAAGCACCACCGGCCTATGATGACAATGTTATTGAAAACACCAAGCACCCTTGGTCCCGTCTGATCCTGGGACCAATCCTCTCGGAATTGCAAACACTTGCACACACTAACACATCTGCTTTTCTTCTGCTTATCTCGGCTTAACCGTTTTTGAAATAATTTCAATTTGTGTTGCTAACTTGAGTATACAAGGCTCATGACCTAGATAAAAGGCCCCTATCTCTGTAGCGGGCAATGATCAGGAAATGAAATCAAAAAGATTTTTTGATGATACTCCCCAACGGGTCACAACTGAAAGCTGCTCTCTTATTTAGGAACAATCAAGCGAGAGAAAGAGAAAGTGGAAAAGAAGACTCCTATCAACAAATCCCCAGCACGGTCTCTTCCAAAAGATGAAGTGCCTCTCACTCCGGAAGTACTCATGGCTCAACCCAAATGAACCGGTGAAAACAAGGCAGGAACCCTCCCAAGGAAAGAGGGACATCTCCCGTCAAATCCCCAGTGGAGATCCATCGCCTAGGGAATGAAGCCTAAGGTGAGAAGGACGTAAAGCAGCGCCGGAGCAACGGCCAACAAGAGAAAAGATGGCATGAAGAAGATCGATAAAGGGCTCTTCCAAAAAATTCCCTAGTGGAGTCATCTTGGAACAGAAAGAAGTGTTTAGCAGGAAAGGAATCATCCCGAGAAAGAAGACCTGAAGAAGAAGGAAAACAAAAGAAGATTTCAATGCCTGAAGAAACAGAAAAAGAAATTGTGGGCGAAATCCGCCCTCATGTTGTAATTTTTTATTTACCACTTCTGTAAATAGAGTAGGTTAGGTGTACGAGCTCCTTGATGTGCATAAAACAAAAACAAAAAAACAACAAAAAAAAAAAAAGAAACAAAAAAAAAAACAACAACAACAAAAAAATAAAATAAAAAAAAATTCAAAATTCAAAGAGAGCTTAGAAAGACCATTAGGGTAATCACACCCCTGGAAACACTTGAAAAATCCAAATCTGACAAAAAGTAAGAAAGAACCAAGAATTGCATCCTCATTGAAATTTGGGAAATTGAATCAACTTGAAAACTCAAAACCAGTGTACCGACATTAAAGCAATGCATGGGCACTCCAAAACCTGAAAGATGTGCAAAGTGTCACTTCTTTTTGAAACCTGGAAAAGGTGCAAAGCATCACCTATTTCCAAAAACCAGAATCGGGAAAAGTACCACGCACGTAAAAAGCTCGCGCTATGTGCTTTATCCCACAAACAAGAAATCAACTCAAAGCTCTCAGATGGATATGAGGAATGCAAAATTTGGGCTCCTTTTTTACCTTTGTCGTTCATCAACGAGTAACTCCGACAAAGGGGGGCAGCTGTAAGCACCCAAATTTTGTTTGAACCAAAAAGTGCTAAACACAGCAAAACCCTAAGCAAGCTGAAATAAAGAACTAAAAATTTGTCATTTTGTTAGAAGCTGATTTGGATAGTAACCCTTGCACCATTGAAAAGTACGCTTCGATACGATTCCAATGCAACTAAATTTGCGTGAATCGGAGTTCGAACAATGAAGTTATGGCCAAAATAGTTTGAAGGGTATTTTCATAAATTTATAAGATTTGGTTGGCCATGTGGCAAACCTGTATGTCACAAGATTGTCATTGGGCAGCAATATGTAAAAATAAAAATGAAAATAAAAAATAAAAGACAAGAAAAAAAAAATAAAAGAAAATTTTGGATAATGAGTATCCAACAAAAACAAAGTAGTTGAGGGTACAAATTAAATAAATAAAATAAATAAAAATAAAAGAAAAAAATAAAATCAAAAATATATATATATATATATATATATAATAGAATAAAAAATTAGATATGGAAGGGGCGGTTTGCCCTTCCTTATCTAATGGGGATTGGAGGGAAGGGAGGTGACCCACGTGGGCCTGCCTCCCCTCTCCCATCTCCTTCTCCCTTCTCTGTTAAAACAGAAGGGAAGACGCTATTTTACAGAGGGACGAACAGAGATAAAGGAAAATAGAAAAAAAAACAAGAAGGGACGAGAACGGTAAAAAAGGGAAAAAGAATTGCAGAAAAAAAATTGATGGTGAGCTCACCATGAGTGCTACACTGAATTAGATAAGAGAGAGAACCCATTAAGTTAAAGAGGAAAAAAACAAAGGTGCTGCTAATGGAAGAAGGAGGTGTTGGAGTCACCTTCACATAACCATTGGATTCGGCTTTTTTGCGTGTTCGTGTGTTCGTGGTGTGGTCGTGCTGGTTTGTTGGTGTGTCCGTGGTGTGGTCGGCTCTGGTTGCTCGCCGACGGTGCCTGCTACTTCGTCTCCAGCCACCTGTTGCTGGCCGGCGACTAAGATTTTCTTGCGACAGCAAGTTGCTGGAGTGTGTGATAGTTTCGGCTGCTCGTCGTGAAGGCATTAGCGGCTCGTCGTGAAGGTTCGTCGTGTATCTGAGGTGGTCTGTCTAGCTAGCAGCTCGTTGTTATCCGGGGTTCGTTGGTTGCTGCTCGTGAAGGTTGTGAAGGGTCCGTGTGGGCTGCTGGCCCTGTTTCTCGTTCTGCGGCCGAGTGGGCTCTTATTCTCTCCTGGATGCTAGTTGCTCTTGTGAAGGCGCCGAAGTTGCTGTGGTGAGCCGTTGTGTAGTTGCTGTGGTGCTCGTGCGCTGAGCCGTTGTTGATACTCGTCGCGTTTTATCTTGTCGGAGCAGTGCTGGTTTGGTGATGTTCTGGTTGGTGCTGAAGCTTTGTTTTGATTATCTTGGCTGGTTAGTGGTCTGGTTCGTGCTGTGTTGACCTAGAACCTGTTAGGAAGAATGTTCTGTTAATGCCTCCCCTCTCTAAGGGCTTCTGCTTTGTTCCAGTTTTGGTGGGTATGCCCACTGTTTGGTCTTGTAATGCCTCCCCTCTCTAAGGGGATTTGGTTGGTCTCAACCTGTTTGGGCATCTCATTGTATATATCTTTTTATCATTAATACATTTGGACTTATCTTCCAAAAAAAAAAAAGAATGTTCTGTTAATGGAGGTTCTTCGGGATGATGCTTCGCTGGCCTTTGAGCGGGTGCTTGGAGGCGACTCGGGTTGTGACGATGGTGGGCCTCGGGCTACTCATGGTCAAGTCGGGTCTCTTGGATCCATCTTAAACGATCATTTGAATTTCCCTCCTCTGAGCGAGGGTAGGATGGGGCAACCAGCTATGTCAGGATGCTGCAGCCTCAGTCCTGACCGTGCAGGCTCGCCTGTTCGTGCAGGCTCCCATGTTGACCCTAGCAACGAGGTCCCTGACGCTTCTGGCATGGTTAGGTCACCTGGTAGCATAGAAGTTGGGGCTGGCAACAATTCTATTTCGGGAAAGAGCTGGGCAGAACTCTTTGGGAGTGTTGCGGCTGCTAGAACCAAGCTTTCCTTCCACACTCCTACGGTCATTGATGGCAAGGTCACCGTCTGTCCTCCTCAGGATGTTGTGGACGAAGGATACCAACTGTGGAAAGGCTGCATGGTGGGGTATTTCTTGGATAAGAGCCTCCCCTTCAACGTGGTTAAGTCCCTTGCAGGGAAGTTGTGGGGAAACGTTGAAGTCTTGAGCATTGACAATGGATTTTTCTTGTTCAGATTTTCAGATCCTCTGGTTAGAGAGAAGGTCCTCATGCAGGGCCCTTGGTACATGGCTGGGCGGCTTCTCATAACTAGGGAGTGGGAGCCCAACCTTGTCCTTGAGCGATCACAACTTTCTGCTATCCCCATCTGGATTAAACTCTTCAACATTCCACTTGAATTATGGACTCCGAGAGGATTGAGTTTCATTGCCAGTGGCGTGGGGAAGCAGCTCTTTCTAGATGATCCGACTAAGAGAAGGGCAAAGCTGGGGTTTGCTAGGGTGTGCGTCGAAATCGATCCCTCATGTTCATTCCTGGATAAAATACACATGCAATATGGGTCTGGAAACCTCTTACCTTGCGACATCAAGGTTGATTATGCTTGGAGGCCAGCCAGGTGTTCCGTATGCAAAGTGTTTGGCCATGTTGAAGGACGATGTAGCCGAGTTAGAGCTAGAACCTGGAAGCCGACTGGAAAAATCTTTAATTCGCTTGCTGAAATCTCTGAATGCTATTCCGATGAAGAGCTTCTTAATCCTAATGGTGATAAGGAGGCTGCTCCTACTTGTGAGGCTTCCGCAAATGGAGAACTTCCCATTGGTGAGAAGGAATGTGGAACTAATGATCAATGGAAACACATGCACAAGGGCAAGGAGGTGGCCGTGAGTGAGGATAACTCTAATTTGAGTTTGGAGTCTTTTGGTGATGTTAATAAGAGACACAACTTAGTCACCCCTACCAGTAGTGGGGCTCATAAAGATCTAATGGTCGTGTCCCACGGGGTTCTCTTGAACCAGGTTGAAGATTTGTTGGTGCAAAGGGTTCATGGAGAGCATGAATCCCCAATTGATCATAACGTGTTCTCCCCATTGTCAACTGCCAATGACCATATCGCACCCAATGAATCATCAAGAAGTGAGGGGAAGAAGGCAAAGAGGAAAAAGAAAAAACGGACGATCCTAGTTGATGAAATTGCCATTAAGGAAGCCAAGATCAAATCTTTGAGGAGTTCTTCTCAAATGGTATCCACCTGTAGTGGTGGTTCCCCCTCTCTCTAATTATGTTATGGTTAATTGGGCCACCTGGAACATTAGGGGTCTCAATGACTTGGCCAAGCAGGCTGAAGTCAAGCTACTTATTAGTAAATGGAATCTCAGCCTACTTTGTATTGTGGAAACGAAAGTGCGAGAAGTTAACAAAGCATCAATATTAGCAACCATCTGCCCCTCGTGGCAATCTATTGATAACTACTCCAAGGCCTTGAAAGGCCGTATTTGGGTGTGTTGGGACCCAACCAAACTCTCTCTCCATCCACTGATGATCACCAATCAATTTATCCATTGCGGAGTGTCGATTACGAGCTCTCAAGTCCAGTTCATGGCCTCGTTTGTCTATGGGGCAAATGATATGTATCAAAGGAAGGCTCTTTGGCATGACTTGAAAAGTATTATCCCTGGTTGCCCCTGGGTTGTTGCTGGTGACTTCAATTGTGTTCGAAATTCTGAAGAAAAGTTGGGGGGCAAACCAATCAATCTCAAAGCAGCAAAGGACTTTAATACCTTCATTGATGATTGCATGCTCGTCCATCTTAAGCAAAAAGGTCTCTCCCACTCTTGGAGCAACAAAAGTACGGGTAATAATCTTATTATATGCAAACTTGATAGAGTTTTGGTTAACCATGAGTGGCTGCAGGCATTCCCTTGCTCAGAAGCTGATGTTCTTCCTCCGAGCATATCTGACCATAGCCCGATTGTGATCTCCATGGCCCAAGTTTCTTATCGAGGCACAAAACCATTCAAATTTTTCAACAACTGGTGCAAGCATGATGATTTCCTTCCCCTGGTAGCACAAGCATGGACAATTCCCATTTCAGGCACCCCCATGTTTAAGCTTGTTAAAAAATTGAAGAACGTGAAGTTGAAGCTAAAGGAATGGAGCTGCCTCAAGTTCCATAATCTGCACGACCAAGTCTCATTGGTGAGAGATGAACTTGAAGCATGCCAGCGTAGAATCTTCTCACATAATGGTGATTCCGATTTGGTGATGGAGGAAAAAAGTTTGGTTGACAAGCTTGCTAGGCTCTCTGCTGATTTTGAGTCCCAAACAAGGCAGAAATCTCGAGTTCTTTGGCTTAAGGAAGGAGATTCTAATACTTCTTTCTTCCACAAGTCCTTAATTGGAAGAAGAGCAAACAACAGAATCTCAAGTATTTACAACCATGAGGGGTCCAAACTAACAAAGTGGGATGATATTAAGAGTTGTTTTGAGTGTTACTACCAAAATCTCTTGGGGGGGGGGGGGGGGGGGGGGGGGGGCAGCCAGGACCATGGACAGGCAGTGATGAGATTATTGATGCATATCTATCAGCGACGATATCCAACTCCCAGGCTGCGGAGATGGAAAAAGAGGTCACAGAGGAGGAGATAAGAGATACTCTTTTTAGAATGAATGAGGACAAAGCCCCAGGTCCGGATGGTTTTACCTCGAAATTCTTCAAGGTTGCTTGGAATATTGTGGGGAAGGACACTGTGGAGGCAATACAAAGCTTCTTCTCTTCTAGAGCTATGTTGCAGCAAATTAATGCCACTCTCATTACCCTTGTTCCGAAATCTGGGAATCCTACGAAGGTAGGTGATTACAGGCCAATATCATGTGTGAATACAGTGTATAAATGCATATCCAAAATTGTTGCTAATAGGCTCAAGGCATGTATTGCGGACATTGTGGGACCTCATCAAAATGCCTTCATTCCGGAGAGGTCGATTTCCAACAATATTATGATTGTTCAGGAGCTGATTCACAACTACCATCTCAACAAGGGAAGGCCTAAGTGCATCCTCAAAGCAGATATTATGAAGGCGTTTGACTCGGTAAGATGGGAGATCATCCCACCTATCCGAAGATCCATGAAGTTTCCTCAAAGAGTCATTGACTGGGTAATGGCCTGCATCTGCTCCACTTCGTTCTCTCTTAGTATGAATGGGTGTTGTGTGGGGTATTTCAAAGGATTACAAGGGCTTCGGCAAGGTGATCCATTATCGCCCTAACTCTTTGTTTTGGTTATGGAAGTATTCTATGGCATCCTAAAGAGAAGATCGTCCCAAGCTTTCATCCATCATCCTAAGTGCAAGAGGGTTGGTCTTCAAAGCTTGGCTTCTGCAGATGAACTTATGGTCTTCATGAATGGTGATATTGACTCAATAAACACAGTGGTGAAAAGCTTAGATGACTTTGGCACTCTATCCGGACTCCACATGAACCCAACTAAGAGTGTCATGTTCACAAGTGCTATCCCACAGCAGGTCAGTGACTTTATTGCTAGCACCTTGAAGGTTCCTATTGGGAGATTGCCAATCCGTTACCTCGGTCTCCCAATCATCTCTTCTAGATTGTCTTTGCGAGACTGTGAACCTATCCTCATGAAGATCCAAAGTAAACTTCAGTCCTGGAAAGCTTGGCTGCTTTCATATGCTGGTAGAACCTTACTGCTACAAACTATTATTTTCTCTACTTTGGTTAATTGGTTATCTACATTCATCCTTCCCAAGCAGGTCCTCAAAGAAGTGGAGAGATTATGTAGGAACTTTCTTTGGTCCATTCCGGATAACCAAAGGAAAATCGTCCTAGTGAAATGGGGGGTTGTGTGTTCCCCCAAAGAGTAAGGTGGCCTTGGGCTAATCGACATTCCCAAGTGGAACAAAGCAGCAATGGTGAAATACATATGGAGGTTGCTCACGGCGAGTTCTTCAATATGGGTCCTTTGGGTTAGAGCATACTTACTGAGGGGAAGGAGCCTTTGGCAAATTAAAACCCCCACATCAGCAACGTGGGTCTGGAGGAAGATCTTGAAAGGGCGTGAACTGGCTATGGATTTCATCAAGCATGAGATTGGGGATGGCTTACATACCAGCCTTTGGTGGGATAATTGGCATCCCAAAGGCATGCTTTTGAAGACGTATGGTGAAAGACTAAGACATGACGCAGGCCTCCCTCTCAATGCTTCGGTTGCTACCATCATTGACGGGAACTCATGGCAGCCTCCTATCGCCCAAAGCCACGACCTCCTTGAAGTCTGGAATGATCTTCTCAAGTTCCCAAGCCCTGATCAGTGCAGAAGTGATAGGGTTATTTGGAAGCTGGCCAAGTCTGGTATGTATTCCATCCAGTCCACTTATAAAGCTTGTAGACTAACGCACCAAAAAGTTCCTTGGTTTAGCATTGTGTGGTTTAAAGGCAGCATCCCTAGACACGCTTTCATACTATGGCTTGCAATCCACCATCGTCTCTTGACTCAAGATAGGCTTCTTCGCTTGAATGTGCTAACCACATCCAAGTGTGTTCTTTGCCAAAGTAGCAATGAGGACTTGAACCATCTTTTCTTCCAATGTGAGTACTCTGCAGCTATATGGACGGATATCATGAGACGTAACTGTGTTTCAGTGAGACCAAACCAATGGAACTTAGTTATTGATTGGGCTATCTCACATTGGAAGGGGAAGAAGCTCCAGCACACGATTGGAAAGTCTACATTGGCAGCAATGGTGTACCATATCTGGAGAGAAAGGAATGCAAGACTCTTTCAAAATAAGGCCACTCCACCTGATCTACTCTTGAAGGCTATTATCATGGATACCAAAATGAAATTCGGCCATACTTCAGATGTTGTTGAGGACAATAGCTTAAATAGGCTTTTCTTTTTCAATTGGGAGATCTCTCCTACCTTTATGTAGTGCTCTTGCACCTTTGTTCTTGTATTCTTGTTTGTTTTTGTAGGTTCTCCCTTTTCTAGGGAGCCTATGTCATGTTTGGTCTTCATTGTACATACCTTTCTTCATTAATTTACTTTGGACTCACTTTCCAAAAAAAAAAGGTGCTGCTAGAAGGGGCTTCAAAAGTCAAAAAAAGTCTCTCAATACAGGGTACAAGTTCTAAACAACTTCATTTCTATTGTTTAATAGATTTGATATGTATTATGTTGCTTTGAAAGGGGATTGGTTTGCTGTAAGTGGGACTATTCCTTAAAGAAAAAAAACAAAAACAGGGGCTAAACAAGAGAGGGTGGTCGTCCCTATTGGTTACTGTTACTGATTTGGATTTATTCTTATTAAACAAGAAGCATAGCTCTGCATTCATAAAAAAAAAAAAAAAAAAAGAAAGGGACTGATCGTCCCTACCATTGATTCATTGGTTGGCTTTATTCTATGAGCAAACAGGGTCTGAACAAGAAAGGGTGTGCTCATAGAACCTTAAACTAGATCTGGAGTAGCTATTTGAGTCTAATTTGGTTTGCTGTGCCTTGAGGTTATGAGATTCAGTTTATCAAGTACACTTGCTGTTAATGTGATTTTATGGAACCCGTGAAGAAGTTTTGTATTTCATATTTAGTTCTTCCCTAGGCTTTTCAACCCATTTACAGCCACTGTTGAGTAAACATTTATTTATTATGAAAAGAATAAATAAACAGCCACTTTTGTGGTTGTTCATGAAGTGGACGAACAGCCACTTGTGTGGCTGTTCGTAAATAAACAGTCACTTTTGTGGCTGTTAATGAAGTTACAAAACAGTCCCAAAATAGTCACCTTTGTGGCTGTTCATGAAGTGGAAGAACAGCCACAAAACAGTCCCAAAATAGTCATCTTTGTGGTTGTTCATGAAGTGGACGAACAGCCACAAAACAGTCCCAAAATAGTCACCTTTGTGGCCGTTCATGAAGTGGACGAACAGCCACTTTTGTGGCTGTTCTTAGATTGTTCTTTCATTCAAATGAAAATGGTGGGTAGGAGATTTGACTCAAGTTCTTGATTGGATTGAAGTGATTTCCAGAAATTTTCAGAAATTTTAAAATCACAAAACACAATGAAAATCCTCCCCATTTCAAGGCAATTGTCAATTAAGGAGACCAAGGATCTGTTTTGTTATTTTTTTTGGATTTTTTGGTTGCTAAAACAGTGATCAAAACCCAAGCTGAACCTTGCCTCAACGTACATGGCCTGGGGCATTTAATTTGTAAATGTAATGAACAGTGGGGCCATTTTGTTATTTCGAAAAGTTCAAGGTTAAAATAAAATTTCAAGTTTTAATTTAACCCATGTTTTTCAAGTTTTCATTTCCAATTATCCCCTGCTTTATTTTTTACTCAATTTCTTCATTTTAGTAGGTTTTTAAGTGCAACTTTTTATGGTGTTTATCATTTTGAGCCCTCTATAATGTAAATTAGTGGCTTTTGTTAAAACCCAGCTACGAATTTACCATGTTACCCCTGGAAGGAAATTAGGTCTTTTGATGTGCCCGAATCAAATTAGAACTTAATGGGGGCTTTCCGATATTATGTTTCTTACTTTATGTGCTCTATATTGTGAATTGATGGTTTTTTTGAAGAATAGCATATGAAAATGACCATTTTGCACCTGAAAATGAAATCGGGTGTTTAGATGGGTCTTTTATAAAATAAAAAAAAACCTCATGGGCTTTCTGTTGAGCCCACCCAAAAGAAAAAGAAATAAAAAGAAAAAAAATCAAAAAGACAATAGTCCATTGTTTCGGCCTCATGTTAATAACCTAGATTTTTGTATTGCTGTCGTGGGCCTAAACATGCCTAATTTTAGGAAAAGCCCGCATACAAATTAGTTGAGTCAACTCGCCCAAATTTCAACTCATGGGAACCCGCTATCTAGTGCGGTAATTCAAGGTGTCTACGGACTTCCCTGTGTTACAACTGAACCCCTTATCCAAAGTCTCTGGCAGACCATGCACATCAATTTAAGTCAAAAATTGGGTGACTGTTCACACCCTCAACAATGAACAGTGGCGACTCCCCAAAAAAAAACAAAAACCCACAGAAAGCCGGGCACCGGCATCGTGCGCCCCACGTGCGCACACCGTCAACTAACGGGGCAGACTGGGGTGTCTTAGGACTTCCCCGGACCGTAACTGGGAACTTAGCTGGAATCTCTAAGCTACAGACCAATAGACAAACTCAGGCACCCAGGTGTCTGCCTGCACCCCATCAGGCAATGGTGACTCCAGATTACCAATCTACCCTCTAGGAGGCACGCACTTACATGCACCCCGCAGTGCGACATCCGTGCGCACACTTGGGTTTGCATTGGGATTGATACTAAGATTACTAGGTTCAGATTTATTGTTTTTGGCTTTATTACTATCAGACACATGCAAGTAGTAGAACTCAGTCAGGTACTCATAGAATAATTCAGAATTAGTTACAATAGAAATGTCAGAAGAAGTAGCGGAAACTCCCTTCAAAAGGTCAGCCCGGTTGACTGCAAAAGGCATGGAGCTCCAATTCTTGACTGGTGCTGAAGCTTCTTCCTCAACCGCTGCATCCTTCTTTTTGTCTTGATTCTTCTCAACCATGAAGCTGTACATTTCAGGATCACTCTCATTAGTGAACAGAGTGTCCAGACCTATGATAGGAAAAGTTGGTGGTTCTTCAGCTTCAAATGGCATAGCAAGTGGTTGAAAAGCATCAGCAAATGTTTCTTCTGGGCCCAACTCTGGCAGCTTGATCAAATCAGAAGAAGACTAGTTAACAAATGGGTCCTGCGAATTCATAGCGGGGGATTCAACATTTGGCTTGTTCATGATAAGTGGTTCACTCCAAAACATCTGCGCTAGTCCTTCCAGATTATCTTCATCTTTCTTCGGGGAAGGTGGAAAATCATCACCCCATCCTTGGGAGACTATGTTCTCAAGGGACTAGAGTGCCTTTAGGCGGTAATTAGTAAAGGTTCTGTACAGCTCTTCATAGAAGTAAATAGGCCATTCTGGTTCTTTGCCTTTTGCTTTTGCCCTTCTCAGCTCTGACTAACACCTAAAAAGTTTTGCGCAGTCATGTGGTCCTGGGGTGTAACCAACTCCAAATCCAGTGATGTTTTCCGACACTCCAATGGCCTTTTCATTCCTTGCTTGTAACGGCCCAGACCTTCTCCTGCATGAAGTCCCTAGTCGGCACATTCAGCAGTTCCAAACATGCATTCCCTCTTCCTTCTCTTGAATTCTCTTCCCCTTTTATATGCTGGGATATTTATTACATTGACTAGTTCAATAGCATGGAATGCCAAGGATGTTGGCAGCTCATAATCTACATAGGGAACACCTAGTCTTTCGAATTCCCTATGGTCCTCAGCATTTACCATGAACAACTCATTGCCAGAAATGAACCTGATCATTCTATGGAGGATGGAGGGTACTGCCTCAGCATGATGAAGCCAAGGTCAGCTAATCAGCAAGTTGAAAGAGGAATTCAGATCCATTAGTTCAAAGGCTAGGGTAAACGGCTTCTCTGCTATGATGATTGCTATAACGACCTCACCAACAGAATCTCTTTTGGCATTATCAAAACCTTTGACATTATGGGTACTAGGCTTGATCAAGGAAGCGTCAAGCTGCAATCCATAAAAGGTCCTCATTGGGCAAATGTTCAGAGCAGAGCCATTGTCAATCATTGCCCTTTTTACTATCTTATCATTGCTTTTGGCCATGATGTAAAGAGGTTCGATGTGATTAGGGCCATTAGGAGGCAAATCATCATCTGAGAAGGAGATGGTCTTTGGCACCATTATCTTAGAGACTATGGCTTCCAACTGTTCAGGCGCAATTTTTTTTGGCACATGGGTGTCAGATAAGACTTTCATTAAAACATCCTTGTGCTTTGGGGAGTCCATTAGTAGTCACATAATAGAGATCTGTGCAGGGACCTTGTTCAATTGTTGAACAATGTCATAGTCAGGCACATATATGTTGTTATACAATTCTGTGACCTCATCATCAAATGCTTGTTCCTTTCTCTTTTAGGTAAATGACTGCTTGACTGCCACTTCCTTCCCTTTCTCCATCTTTCTTTTCTCTTCCTCTGTTTCTTCCCCGGGTGCAGGTGTAGGGTCTGTGTTCACATATCGACCAGATCGGGTGATCCGGTTGACTTCAGTTTTAGTATAAAGGCGGGGAAGTTCATAAAAAGCAGGATCAATGGTATAGACAAGTGCGCACCTCGGGTGAGCTAAAAAAGCTTGTTACATGTGTTGTGGAGTTGCTACTACCTGAAATGGTGCAGGTAGACACCCATTGTTTTTTGGTCTACACCAGTGATTCCGGATAAGTGACCCGATTGCAACCCAGGGAAGTCCGTGAACACCTACATTGCCCCATTGAAATGGGTTCCCATCTTTTGATTTTGGTTGGACATTTAATGGGCTCTTTTATTTTATTTTAGTTATTTTTTTCTTTCTTTTCTCTTTCTTTTTCTTTTTCTTTTTTATTTTTTTTATATTTTATTTTTATCATTTCATATGTACAAGGGTTTTGATGGGGAATGAGGGATTTGTATGTTACATTACTTGAAACAGAACAAAGTCTAGCCAAGATATATATATGATGACAAATGGCACTAATTTATAAAGCAAAATTTTATAAGACTCAAATTAAACAAGATCAAATATAAGTGGATAATAAAGATTGGGAAACCAAATGGAACAACGTTTGTCCATCTCATTAGTGAAATTGTTCATTTTTTTATTGCCTATTTCTTTTTGTTTTTTTTTTTTGCATAATATTTTTATTTGTACAAAGCATGTGACGATATAAGCATGTATCAATGGAAAGATTAACTTTAGTGTTCTGAAATGGCCAAACACAGTATTGGTCAGCCATTCCAAACACTTTATTATGTTTTTTTACTCTTATTTTTATTTTCTCATGCACATGCGTACTCTCTTTCTTTCTTTTTTTTTGAAAGCCCATTGTACGCTGTAGCACACCCCATAAAAAATGTTAAACTACTATGCTCAGCAAAAGCCGAACACAGTCATGTTTGGCCATTGCCGAATGCACCTTTTTATTTTTATTTGCTCTTATGCTTCTATTATTTTTTTTTTTTTGCCTTTGTCTTGTTGACAACCCATGCTTCTCTCCCAAATGACTGCTCCTTACATGGACATCATTTTACATTCTCCATCATTCGTAGAAGAATGGAAAGTCGACCCATGTGTGGCTCGCTAGTGCACAGCCAAACTCAACCATCTTCCTCCCTCTTCATTCCCTATTTTAATCTTTTAGCAAGGCCACCCCTTTTCCAACTTACCATTTCCTATTTGCATGTATTTGAAGAACATAACAAACAACCAATAAAGTAGAAGTGGTTGCTCTGTTTGCAGTATCATAAAATTTCAGAATAATCGGGCAACCATTTTCTCTAGTCTTCCATTGATATTTGGCATTTCCACTAATTTATTATTTGAGATGAGATTCTATTTCCTTTCAGCAAACCATGGATAATTATGCATTTAGATTTTTGAAACTTGCAGAGGAAGAAATGACTATTTTTACAATATTTGAACACCTGTACCTGTTAAATCTCTTGTTGAATCAAGTTTTGAACTTCAGTGTTGTGAACAACGGTGTCCCTTTTCTATCTTTTGGGTTTCAAATTCAGGTGCTATGGACGACCAAACTCTCTGTCTGGTTGCTTCAATTGAGACCTTCTTCTATTCCTAAGAGTCTCTCCCCCTCTTGCTCCACTTCTCCTCCTTTTTTCTTTTCTGCAGAGATCTCTTTTTTTTTTTTTGCTAATGGATATCCTCTCCCCTCCCTTTACTTCTCTTCTCTTTTTTTTTCAAAGAGCTCTCTTACTTCTAAGACTCCTCTCCTTTTTATAAGAGACTTTCACCCCTTCAACTTCTTAACTCCTAGACCCCTCATCTTCTAAACCCCTAAACTCCTCATCTTCTAAACCTCTCATCTTCCTCTCTTCGCAACTAGACTAAGTATTAATCTCCCCCAAGTCCCCACAAGGGTTTAATACTTCCAAGAGAGTCCCAAAAAGTTTTGGAAAAATTCAAGTTTCCAAGAGGTAATGAGTTGGACCATTTGTCCAACTTATCTTGCCTTTTGGTCTTATTTATTTATAAATCTTATTCTTATTATTTTTTATTATTTCATTATTGTCTTTTTTTTTAAAGTAAATTGTCCAACATCATATTAAAAACCCAATTTCTTTTAATAGGAGGGGTCCCAATATTTTAATGCCACATTAGCCACATGGCAACCACCATGGCACACACATGGCACCCAATTTTGGTTTTATCAAAAAAATCCCCAAATTACCCTTAATTTCTTTTATCCATAATTTAGCCATTTGAGATCTGATTTGAGCACGATTTGGTGTATTGGAATCGGCTCAGAATTCTCTTTATTATAGGCTTGTTATTTCAAAAATATGGGTCCACTATAAAAACCTCGATTTATGTGCCCATATATGTGCCGGTTCAAGATATGCATCTTGGGTAATTCTATGGTGCAAAAATGGGGTGCTGACACATCTTGTAAACTTTTCCAAAACCTCAATGTAAATCGGGGATCACGATTTGATACTATGGACACTAGCACCCCATACAGTCTCACTATTTTTGTTGCATATAGCTTTGCCAAAGAAATCAAATGTTAGGACATCTGAATAGGTAAAAAGTGAGCTGATTTCTTAAATCTGTCTATTATCAACCAAATAGCATCATGCTGCTTCACTGTGATCAAAAACCTTGAAAGAAAATCCATAGTAATGTGCTCCCACTTCCACTCTGGACTGGAAAGCGGGTGCAAGAACCCAGGCGGCTTCTTGGTCTCAGCCTTAACATGTCGACACACTAAGCACTGTGAGACAAACTTTGCCATCTCCCCTTTCATCCCAGACCATCAATAGAATGCCTTAAGATTATTTTACATTTTGGTGCTTCCCAGATGAACTCTATATCTACATTTGTGTTCCTCTTCCAATATTGTTCTTTAAATTTCTGCATCATCAAGAACACATATCTTGCCTCTAAACCTCAAAATTCCATCTTTGTCCTCAAATTCCTTGGTCGTGTCTGCACCAACACGTACCAATTCTATGGTTTTAGCCAATTTGGAATCATCCAACTGTCTCCCCCAAATATGCTATATCAAGTCTGGCACATATACCCGTGCCAAAACTATCCCATCACTAGGGAAACTGAACTATGCTTGCCAATCCTTGACCTCTACAATCAAACTACATTAATTGGCCATCATAGATGCTAAGGTAACCACTGAGTCCTTGACATCCCTTAGCGGCTCAAGACATCCACTACCACATTTGCCCTCCCTAGATGGTAGTAAGTCCTTGACCTCTGCAATCAAACTAAATTGACTGGCCATCATAGATGCTAAGGTAGCCACTGGGTCCTCTAACATCCTTCTGCGCCTCAAGGCATCTGTTACCACATTTGTCTTCCCTGGATGGTGCATCTGAAATCCTTAAGTAGGTCCATCCACCTTCTCTATTTCGTGTTCAACTCCTTCTATGAAAAGAGATATCTCAAACTTTTATGGTTCGAGTAGATTTCAAATTGTGCCCTGAATAAATAGTGCCTCTAGATCTTCAAGGCGAACACAACAACTGTAACACCCCAAATCTAGGTCTATTTTTTTATCATGTTTTTTGACTCGGATCAAGGAATTACTTGTGGTACATTACAATCAGCTCAAAAGATAGAGAAATAAAGAACTAAGATTTATCAAAGTGCTAGGAAGCTTAAATTATTAATTTGAACCTGGCTCTTCCTATTACATCAATTAATCAAATGAAAGGCAACTACAAATGAACTAACTCTTAATATCTTACCAGATCATCTATTATGATTTCAATAAAATAAATACAATTATATAAAATTGTCCTACTCTTATCATCTGGATTTTCTAGACTTCAACCTACTACCAGTCTAACCCGTGGCGTCCTTTCCAAGATGAGCTGAAAAACAGAATATAAAGTAGGGGTGAGATACGAATGTCTCAGTAGGTAACACATGCATGAGGAAAAACAGTTTATATATATAGAAAATAACAGTGGTTTCATGCTCAGTAAAATAAAAGAGTAATTTACTGTCAATAAGATAAACGAATAATCACGATACAAAACCAACATTGAATCAGTGCCCAAATTAAAGGAAGTTAATCATGTGCATTTCATTTTAATTTGAAGGACAATGTATTATAATTCACATCCCCATGGTTTCTAATTTATTTTAATTAGTGTCTTCCAAAGAACAATTCTACATTTTATTCATGATTCCATAATATTCCATTTTAACAATTCACATTAAATCATAGCAGTTCTGTTCAATTATGACATTTCAATATTTCATTTTAAATAAACAATTTTATCAGATACGTCTAAAACAATCCATCAATCGGAGAATCAATCATTATATCAGTAATAAAAGCCAACTTTCAGGTAGTAGGCTACCTCTACCACAAGACATAAACACATAGTATCCATACATGCTCCGCAGGAGAATGCACATCTTTAAGACTACAGGTATCCCCTGCAGGAGATAGCATAACTCTACTGCAGGATGTAAACACATAGCATCTACCTCTACCGTAAGAGATAACTTCCTCACCTTCCAGTGGTAACTCACACACCCATCCTCCATGTGGGATGCAATCACGAATAATCACATCTCCCCCACATGAGGTAATATATCTCTCCCACAAGAGGTAATGTCTCCACCACCAAGCGAGTAAGGGTCTCCACCACCAAGCGGGTATAGGTCTGGGTCTCCGCCACCAAGCAGGTATAGGTCTCTGCCACCAAGCGGGTAAATGTATCTCTGCCACCAAGCAGGTAATATAAATGTTTCTCTGCCACTAAGCAGGTTATTAATAAAATTGGCCACCAAGCCAATACACAAATAATTCTCAATTCCATTATTATTTATGACATATTAGGTTCATGTTTAGTTGATAATTCAAAGTCTGGTTCTAAAACAGTTCCTCGGTTATTAATCATAATATTTTGTTCAGTACATAAAAATACATTTAACATGATAGCCCAATTTAGTGTTAGAAAGATATTTAATTACACAGGAAATTGGACGCGCAACACGCACACTAGGGTTGCTCGCCGGCCCGCGCCGGCCGTGGGCCAAACGGGCCATGGCAGGCACTGCCTATTTAGCCGGGACCCCTGGCCAGGCACGCCTGGCAGGCCAAGTATTAAACGTAACTTTTTTAAAATAAAATAAAGAAAAAATTCAAAAAAATCACAAAAAAATCATTAAAAAATTCTGAAAAATATTTTTATTATTCACAAAATTGTCTTACACATATTGGGATAGATTTTGCTCAAAAAAATATAAATTACACCCATTAAAGACTTAAAGTAGTCTAATTAAAAACCATGGACTTAACAAATATATTTAATTGGAGATTTTATAACAGTTTTTTGGGCTTATTTATACCTAGTTATTTTCTTAGCTTTGAATGATTATATAAGAACTTCAACAATCATGGGGGTATCCTTAATTTTTAGGTAAAATATTTTAATTATGATACTTGATGCAAGAAGTAGATCTGTCATAGTGGTTAAGGAGATAGACTTGAAAACTGTAGATCTAAGTTCAAATCTTGCTGTTGACAATTTTTGTTTCCTTTTTCAAACCCAATCCACGAAGCCCAACTACATTGGGCGTGGGGCGACCCACTTAGAAGCGGGCTTGTGCCAGCACGCGTGCCGGCGTGCCCTGGCAGGCCGTGCCCAAACGGGCCGCGGGGCCAAGACCCCCGGCCCGGCCCGGCACGTGCACTACATGCTACAGTGAGCGTGCCGTGCCGGGCCGGCCCGTTGGCGTGCCTAGGCTGGCCCAATAAGCAACCCTAACGCATGCTAGAGTGCGGGTTCGATAATGTTTTAATTATATTGATATAAAAGAATTTCAATTATTTAATAGTGTAAGTGGGTCATTTTAAAGTAATAAGATTTAATTAAGATTTGGTTAAAATTCAAAAGTTATTAAGGTTGGATTTAGTAGACTTAAAGTAATAGGAATTATTTCAGATTTGGTTACAATATAAAAAGTTATTCAAGTTTGGATATAGTGGTGGAGAAATTCACGTATATAATCTAATTTTGGTTTGGTTTATGCTTTTAAAGTTATTAAGGTTTGGTGAGGGTCAAAAAGACAAATGAAAATATTTAGGTTTTAGTTTAAGTCAATAAAGTAAAAAGAAAGTATTTCTTTTTTTTTATAAGGAAAAAGGAAGGAAAAAAAGAAAGTATTTCAACTTTAGTTTTTACTCATTTAAATAAAGAGAAATAATTAAAGTTTAGGCTTGTAATGATTACGAGCCTTAAATTTGCTTTTCACCTCTTGGACGCCCATGGACACCAAGCTGAGCCAATGGACGCCCACCTTTTTCTCCCTAACGCCCATTGACGCCAACCTTAATACTCATAAACGCTCATTAGCGACCATGTATTTACGGAAAACGCGGCTGTTGCTCAAACTAAAGGAGCGCCAACTGACGCCTGTGGACACTAGCCTCAACTTCCTAAGTGCCCTATGAAGTGCGGCTAATCCGAGAGTGTGTGTAATGCAGTTTTCTCAATTTCAAACGATTTCTACGTATATTTATACAATAATAATTCAACAAAATACACATACACACTACAATTAAGCATGCTTTTACGATCAAACACGAATGAAACACAAATCAACGACAAACAGGGTGTGTTACCTACCTCTGTTCAAACCGTTCTTCTCCTTCTTC
This sequence comes from Buxus sempervirens, assembly GCA_947561395.2. Classification (NCBI taxonomy): domain Eukaryota; kingdom Viridiplantae; phylum Streptophyta; class Magnoliopsida; order Buxales; family Buxaceae; genus Buxus; species Buxus sempervirens. The sequence goes on along the minus strand of OX387194.1, from coordinate 24,039,225 downwards.
CCCTAACCGGCAGCTTCTTCTCCTCTTCACAGACACAAAACACTCCAGGGATGACGAGAAACCAGAAATCCACTCGCTTGCTCTCTTCCTCCTTCTTCCCTTCCCTTTCTCGGTCTCGCCCTCTCTCTCTCTCTCTCTCTCTCTCTCTCTCTCTCTCTCTCTCTCTCTCTCTCTCTCTCTCTCTCTCTCTCTCTCTCTCTCTCTCTCTCTCTCTCTCTCTCTCTCTCTCTCTCTCTCTCTCTCATTTTTATCTTCAGCCGCTAGATGCCCCCAAAAAATTCCAAATACGATCAGTCCCCAATCAAATATAGAAGCCTTATTTTATTCTTAACGATCCCACGCATTGCTCTACTATCGAGTTCAATATCTCGCAATCCAACGGTCTGATCTGCACCAAACTCCCGATCTCCACTATCCACGTGATCCTCTATAATTATAATTAAAATCCCTCAATATAATTTTTCATCTTCTCAACTTAAGGCTCCAAATCGACTATAATTACTATTTTGCCCTTATTCAACTTATTAAGCTATAAATGTCATCGTTAATAGGCAATCCAGCCCCAACTTAGGTCTATCATCATTTCTCGAGTCTAATAATAATTTAATTGATGTATTTAATTATTTACTGATAATTAATATAAATTGACCAAAATACCCTTCTCTTGATATTTTTACATCTACGCATTCAATTTCTTTCAAAATTTCTAGATTTATTCTCTTTTTCATTCTTAGTCTATTATAGAGCTAGCAACGGCTTGGGTCGGGTTCGGGTCAGGTCATAATCGGGTTGTGGGTTAATCGGGTTGGACTAAATTAAGGCAGGTTGGAAAACCCCCAACCCAAACCCAACCCGCCAATAAACGGGTTCAACCCACCAACCCGTTTATTATTATTTTTATTTTTTATTTTCCAAAAAATATTATTAAAATAGGGTTGGGGGGTTAATTGGATCGGGTTGTATCGGGTTCGAGTCGGGTTTTGGGGTTAATCGTGTCGGAACATGACACTTTTGTCATCTTTTTTTAAATCAGGTTACCCGTTGGGTTGGCGGGTCATAATCGGGTTGACCCGATTACTGGCGGGTTGGGAAAACCCCAACCCACACCCAACCCAATTAATAAACGGGTCAACCCAACCCGTTTATAATCGGGTTAATTGGGTTGACCCGTCGGATCAGGTGTCATTTTGCCGGCTCTAGTCTATTATAAATCTCGGATGAATTATAAGTACCCCAAATCATGTGCTTTATATGAAATCTCCAAGTTATTGTGACAATTTCATTAACACTCCAAATATCCGTATTTAATTTTTATTTATTTATTTGCTGAAAATTCGGGGTTTTACAATAGCAGCCTCTAAGTCGTGAGTAGGGTAATTTTTCTCTTGTGGTTTCAACGACCTATAAGCATAAGATACCACCTGGACTTGTTGCATGAGAACACATCCAAATCCAACTCTAGATGCATCACAATAAATGGTAAATCCTTCATTCTCTAAGATTATGATCAAAAGTGTGGTCGTAATCAATCCCTGCTTCAATTCTCAGAAAATCTGCTCAAATTGTTCATCCCACACAAATTTTAATACCTTCTTGGTTAAGTGAGACAAATGAGCTGAAATTCTGGAAAAACCCTCTATAAATCTCCTATAATATCCAGTAGGGGTGCAACTTGATGCGGTTTAGTTTGGATTGGCCTCAACCCAAGACCAAACCAAAGGTATTCAAGGCTGACCCAACCGAACCGACCTTAGGACCGAAGTTCTCAAATTGAAAACTATCCAATCAATTTTCAAAAACCCAAAACCCAACCTAATCCAAACTAAAAACCGAATTTCTTGGGTTTAGAGAGAGAGAGAGAGAGATGATTCAAAGTTGTGGTTTGGTTTTGCTTCCTTGAAAATTTTTCATTTCGATGATCATCCTCAACAAACCTACTATGCGTTTCAATTATGCTTTTCTTACAATTCCACTCAAATTGATTCGACTCAATCTCCTTCACCTCTCTATCTCTAACCCTAGTTTAAACCTGTGCCACAAACCATTTATCGCCCATCAAATCACTTCGAATCGGAAAACCATTCAAATAACCATCATTCTTTCGCGCTCGGATCCTCTGTGAAGCGCATCCTCAGTGAAGCAAAAACATCGTCTGTGAAGCGCAATCCAACGGACCAGAATAAGCGAAGGCTATAATAGTAATTTTGAGCGCAATACTTAAAAAAAGTATTAAAATTCTACTCGGCTCTCTCCTAGGCAAGACGAAAACGCGCGAAACATTTATATTATTTAACTTATAATCTTGTCCACGTCCGAACTCTCTCTGTGTTTACTCAGACATTTCTGTGTTTACTTTGACATTGGGGGGGAAAGGTGCTGTTTTACTCTCACTTCGAAGAAAAGGAAGGCAGCTACCACAGTTCCACTTCCAAGTGTTAAAGAAGAAGGGACCACCACTCACTCCACCATTATTTGTTTCTATTTAAGACTCCAACAACCAATCTAAACCAGGTACATAAACAGATTTTTTGGCTTTTTCCATTAATGTCAACCCCCGAAGATGGTGGAACCTTAAATAAATTCAAATGATGGTCGGGCGAACAACGCCGCGCCGCCACACATCGACAGGGTACCATGTGGCATCCTCAATGATACACCTGGGGTACTAAAAAAAATTCAGAAGTAAAGGGAGATAATAAATTTGTAATTACGATTCAACCAATTAAGTAATAGGTACCTACCGAAGTAAGCCGCAGGTTGGGTGTACTTAAGTCGTAGGTAGCCCCAGTTAAGCCTAAGGTACACGTTAAGCTTCAGGTACACGCATATTTAGCCATAGGTACACCCAAGGACAACCCTTAGGTACCTGTAAAAAAAAACCCTCCCAAATAAGCCTTGGGTAACCCCATTTAGCACTCATTACCCACACAAAAAGGCTAGTCAAATAAGAATTCGGTACCCCCGAAATGAACAATGAAGCACCCCCAAAATAACCTTAGGTACGCCCAGAAATAAACAGTTGTCAAATAAGCCATTATCACCATCGAACAAGTCTTAGGTACCCACTGAATAAATGTGAGGTTCACCACAATTAAGCCTTAGGTACACACCATAAGAACCTGTAGGTACCCACCAAAAAACCGCCAATAATGCCCTAGGTACCCCCAATTAATCGTTAGGTATCCCCAAAATAAGGCATAGGTACCCAAGAAATTTTCGTAGGTATCCCAAATCGCCTGGCACCGATTAATCCTGGGATTTAATCGTGATGAAACAGAGACTTCATGTTCTCTGGAAAGTTAATCGGGAAGGTCGCGATTAATCTTGAGATTAATCGCGAGACCTAATCTCGACTGGGCAATTAGTCGTGGATGATAATCGTGGAAAATCTGTGTCTTAAAATTCTAATTGCGGCTAATCGCGGATCTCATGATTAATCTCTGTGCTAATGGCGCTGACATGTTTTGTCTTTTTTTGACTTTATTTTTTGCCAGTATATTCTATCTTATTTTAACCAAACCTACGGGTATGAAGAAGGTCCAAAACTTATGTACCACCTTTGTACCCTTGGCGTACCGCAAAAATAATTCGTAGGTACCATGTGTCTAGGTACTAAGAAATTATTCCGACGTAATCAAGTTTTGTAATAAGCCCTCAAAATACACCAACTTGGCACATGGTTGAAGAGAATGGTTACCCTGTGATGTTTATGGGTACTATATATTGTTATTAGTATGATATTCTAAGTGGAATATTTGTTTTATGTTGTAGGGACAAATGGAGCAAGTCATTTCTACAAGTGGAAGTGAGCAATTAAGTGGAGATGAGGTCAGTGATGATATAGTGGATATAAATACAGTGCCTAGAGTTGTAAGAGCGCTAAGGTTCAATGACAGTGAAGGGCATACTCAAAATTTTAGGCCATCCGTGGGAATGGAGCTCCCATCTATTGATGAAGCGTATAGATTTTACAATGCTTATGCAGCACAGAAGGGCTTCAGTATTTGAAAGAGTACAAGATGGAAAAGTCGGAAAGATGGTAAGGAGTTGTGTAGGAAGTTTTGTTGCTATAAAGAAGGGAAGAAGGGAACAGACAAACGGGATAAAGATGTGAAGAACCCTAGAAAGGAAACACGTACGGATTGTTTGGCACACATGAGTGTGAAAGCTCAAGACAATGGCATGTATTTTGTATCGAGCTTTGAGGAGGAGCATCATCATGAGGTTGTTACCCTAAGTAAGGCCCACATGCTACCTTCACAGAGGAAAGTTATAGAGGCACAATTAGCAAAAATTGTATTAGCAGAAAGCAGTGGCATACGACCAAAGCATGCTTTTGAGATCATGGGTAGAGAAGCCGGCGGAAGAGAGAATTTGGGCTTCCTACTTATTGACCATAAGAACCAGATGCGTGACAGACGGAAAGCAATGAAAGTAGGAGACGGATCAAGGTTATTAATTTATTTTGAAGGACAACTGATTGACGATCCGTCTTTCTTTTATGCTGTACAAGTTGATGAGAACAATGAAATAACAAACTTTTTCTGGGCTGATCGGAAGATGCAAGAAGACTATAATAATTTTGGAGATGTCGTTTGTTTTGATACAACTTATAGGACAAACGAAGCTCAAAGGCCATTTGCACCATTGGTTGGAGTCAACCATCACAAACGAATGGTAGTGTTCGGAGCCGCAATGCTTTATAATGAGACGAAGGCATCCTTTGTGTGGTTGTTTGAAACATTTATAAAGGCAATGAATGGGAAAAGGCCAGTTACCATCTTGACAGACCAAGATGCAGCTATGTCAGCTACAATTGCTTTTGTTTTGCCTAACACCTATCATCGGTTATGTGTATGGCATTTACACCAAAATTCATTGAAGCATCTCGGTCACGTATTCCAAACGAGAACCTCCTTTTCATCTGATTTCAATCGGTGTATATATTATTACGAGGAAGAGGCTGAGTTCTTGGAAGCGTGGGATGCAATGATTCAAAAATACGATCTCCAAGACAATGAGTGGCTGAAGGGCATATTTAAGATAAAGGAGAAATGGGCCCTTGTATATGGAAGAACTACATTTTGTGCTGACATGAAGAGCACCCAACTGAGTGAAAGCTTCAATAGCCGGTTAAAGAAATACACGAAGTACAACATGGACGTCTTGTGTTTTTTCCAACATTTTTCAAGGCTTTTGGATGATATCCGTTACAAGGAACAGAAAGACAATTATAATATGAGCCAGCGTATTCCAAGAATGATGGTGGAAATCATCATATTAAAGCATGCAAGGGAGGTATACACACCGAAGCTGTTTGAGATTTTTCAATCGGAATATGCAAAAGCTCATAATCTTGTTGTTAATGAGACTTCACATACTGAGACATCCAAAATCTATAAAGTTAGCTTATTTGATAATCCTCGAGGGCATGTTGTTATAGTTAACACTGAGGATGATATGTTGAAATACAGTTGCCGTAAGTTTGAATTTGTTGGGTTTTTGTATATCCATGCACTCAAAGTACTTGACATGTGAAATATTAAGAGGATCCCAAGTCAATACATATTAAAGCGGTGGACAAAGGATGCAAAGGGCTGTAGCCCAAGTTATAGTCGTATATCAGATGAGGAAGTGGCAAAGTTGTCCATGGTTAAACGATACAGAGAACTTTACCATAATGCCATTAAATTATCAACAATTGCTGCCGAAACTGTTGAAGCATATGAATGCGTTGCGAATGGGCTGGCCATTTTAATGACCGAAGTTGGAAATGTGCTGAAGAACAAGCCTCCGAGCGCAGTGGATGGGAATGAAGGAGAGAATTTATCTGAAAATATTCCAATCACCGTTGCTGGACTGAAGAGGAAGCCGGGTCGAGGTCGTAGTGGACGTCGACCAAAACATTTTTCAGAAAGGGCTCCAAAGAGGAAGAGGAACCATGACGTACCAACTCAAACGACAAATACAATTCAGACTCAAACTCCACCACAAACACAATATGCAAGTCAAAGCTCTAGATGGAGTGAGGCAATGGTATAATACTTACATCATACTAATGTATTTGTTTTATCATATCATGTTTATGGTTTTATGGGGGATTTTCTGATTTTTTTTGAATTATATCTATTCCATAGGCCTCTCATCAATTTCGAACATATGGAGTGGTGACAGGAATGCAATTGAGAACATATCCTATGGCTGAATATACAATTTTGTCTCCATTCCAACAACCTGGTACTTACACACAGCTACTGCGGGTATATTTTCTAGAAGATCCTACTCTTCAATACTTTGTGAAGAATTTCAATGCTTTGCAATGACATTCCATTAATGACAGGAATCAATGAGTCCAAACATATTCCAAGAATCCAACTCAAGCAATACTGTTGGCCAGAATCAATTTGGCTCCTGTTCAAACTCTACTGTAGGGAGATCTCCAGGAGTTTATTGTGGAGATGGGAGCTTATATCGTCAAGAAGGAGATTTAGGTCATTTTCCCGGAGATTTGTGATTCTTTTGTATATTGGTACGACAAAAAAGGGGGAGTGAATTGTGTATATTGAATGTGATGACAGTGTTAGTCCTGTAATTATATTGTTTTTGTAGTGCAATGTAAGTGTTCATTTTTTCTAATTGTACAAGGATGTGTATGTACCAAATGTATACTTCCAGTGGAATAAGAATCGCAATTTTGAGTTAATTATTTAGTTCCGTTAATTGGTTAATATTTTCAGAGCTTCTTGCTGTTCCTCTTGCAAGTACATCCCAAATCAAAATAAGGTTCCCCCATTAATAACATAGGTACATCCAAAATCAACCCTTAGGTACCCCCTATCTACCTTAGGCACCACCCATAATGGCTCCCAAAACCCCCCAATATATATATTTTGTACACCCCAACTGAAGAGTTAAGGTATCCCCTCTGTAAGCACCTCATTTTTGCACCCCCGGAAGTGCCGAAAATGCAAACCCTAGACAGAAAGTCAAACCCTAAGGGGTGAAAAGTTGACTTTTTGATCAAGTGATAATTGGCCACCTTGATTTATCTCAGTGGATAGAGAATCCCAACACGGTTCCAACGCAACTGAGTTTGCTGGAATCGGAGTCCGGATGAAGGATCTACGAGCCGGTCAAACTTGAAGGGGAGCAGAAAATTGACTTTCTGCTAAACCCCGAGTCAACTGCTTAACCCTATGCCAATGGATAGAAGACTCCGACACAGTTCTAACGCAATTGAGTTTGCCCAAATCGGAGTCCGGATGAAGAAGATGTAAGCAGTTGAAGTTCTAGGGCAGCGTGCTGGAAAATTGCACACGTGGCAAAAGTCTGCACACGTGGCAAGCAGCAGAGCAAAAAGGTCTCAGGGATTAAATCTGTAATTACCCAAATCAGTGAAAAATATCTCAATGGTAAAGCTGCAGATATCCAAGGGTATCAGGGACTAGATCCATAAGCATCAAAACTTGGGAAAATATCCCAGGGACCAATCTGTAAATATCCAAAAGTATCATGGACTAAATCTGTAAATATGAAAAGTATCAAGGACTAAATCTGTAAATATCCAAAGGTATCAGGGACTAAATCTGTAAAAATCCAAAGTTCCAGGGACCAATCTACAAATATTGGGATTTACTCATAATTGATGTCCCCTATGGGCATGCATGGGCATCATCCATGCATGCCACCCCTCATGCATCTCTCTCTCACTCTCTCTCCCCCCCATGACCAACCATGCATGCCTCATACATGCATCCCCCTCTCTCTCATGGTGGATGGCATGCATGGGCATCATCCATGCATGCCACCCCTCATGCAACTCTCTCTATCTCTCTCTCCCATGATTATGCCCCCCATGCATGCATGCCCATAGCATTGCCACATGAATAAAACCTCCCAAGCACCCATACGTCCCCTCCTCTCTCTCATTTTTGAGCACACTTTTTATCTCCCACCATCTTCTTCTCCAAGAGCTCCATTCTCTCTCCCAAAACTCTCTTCATCTCTTCCAAGCCATTCCAAGCCTTGAAGAAACCCTCCACCACCATTTTCCACCACCATTCTCCACCACATTCAAGTGAGAAGAAGGAGGTCTTGGAGATCATTTGGAGAGGAGGAGGTGCTGCCAAAGTGTGGTGGTGCCACAAGGTACCTCAAGCACACCTCCAAAGGGAGTTTGCACTTCAAGGTAAGCTTCCCCATTGTCTTTTATGTAACATATGTCAAAATAAGCATGATCAAAGCATGTTGGTTTTTTTATCATGTATGTGTTATTCCCATGGTTCCAAGCATGTTTCCCCCCCTCCATTAGGCCATTTTAAGAGTGTTTATTCTCGTATGGCAAGAATGGTAAGGCATTTGGTAGTATAAAGAGAGGATGGAAGGTGGTTTGGGTGATTGGAAAGTGGTCATGCAACCACCATTCGGGCACTGGTTTGCTGGTGTTTGCTTGGTTTTCCTTTCATCATCAAGAGGAGCATGTTCCTCATATGAGCAAGTCTAATGTATCCCCCATTTTAACCCCCCTTCTCATCCTTTCTTTGCTGTTTTTTTGTTGTTTATTTAGTATGCTTATGATCTTGGTTCACTGCCATGAAACATGCTTAGAGAGTATGATAGGTTCTTGCATGCTTGAATGGCCATGAGCCCTTCTCCTTTTTTAGCTTACTGACTTGATGGTTTCAATATGCATGCTCCCCTACCCCATGATTCCTTGCTGTAGAAACCCCAAAGGAGACCAAGAGATGAGGTGATTCCTCATCTCCAGAACCAATGTGGGCTCACACAGGAGCCCACACAACTACTGAAACACCCCAAGGAGCCTAAGAATCCAACCCCAAGGCAAAAATCCGAAATATTGGCTTTTGTAGGTTGATCTGGCAACTCAGGCCGGATCAACAGAGGCCCACTTGTAGCCGGCAAAAGATGCCGGATACACTAAGACTTATGTGTAACCGGCATCTTAGGCCGGCTACACAGCCAGATTGTTATTTTTGCTGTTTTGTGATCTTGTGCTGTTTTTTTTGGTTCATTTGATCAAACCAGTCGAACCAGAAGGGTTTCCGGGTCACCAGGAAACCCAAGATGGGCCTTGGACACCCGGTCCAAATTGATTCCCGGTGGGCCTTCCAACGGGCCCACCAAGCCCGACAAACTCCTTTTGTTAAATAAAGATAAAATCAATCCATTTGAGTGGGCCACACCATTGGAGGCCCACCCAAGCCCAATTTTGAAGCATGTTGATCTAGACTTAGATATGGTTTGGCTGAGGCAAAAGGCAGGGCCTATCGGGCCCACCAAGCCCATTAACCAACCAAGTTTAGGGTTTCCAAACCCTAACTCATGAAGACTTGGGCTTTCAAGCCCAAGCCTAGGTAAAGGGCCCCAAGCCCAAATCCTGGCCCACTTTGGCACAAATTAAGCAAGATAAGCTAAAATCACTTGGCAACCAATTGTGTGGCCCGCTCAAGGGCCCACAAAGCAATCCCGGCCCGCTTTGGCATGAAATTCACTTAAATAAACAAACTTAAACTTCAAATAAAAATCAATTTATTTGAACCAAAGCCCAAAGGGTCTCTCAGGTTTAGACTGAGGCTCACCAAGGGGACATATGGGCCACACTTGGCCCACCAAGGGATCCGTGGGCCTTCCAACGAGGCCCACCCAATCAAACTTACTTCATTCAATAATAAGAAGATAAAATCAAGTAAAGGGACCCACACCACTTTGGCGGTCCCGCCAGACTTAATCAAATTACATGCTGGAATAGGAATCGGGTGAGTGAGAGACCAGAGTTGACTCAAACCAGGGAAACTTATGGGACCCGTCACTTGACGGGGTGGACTAGGGTGTCTACGGACTTCCCCAGACTGCAACCGAGAACCTACTTAGAATCTCAAGCCGCAAACCAAGCCTTAGTAGAAGAACTTAGGCACCCAGGTGTCTGCCTGCACCCCATCAGGCAGTGGCGACTCCAAACAAATCCCGAGGCACGCATCATTTTGCATGCGCCTCTTCGTGCGACCAAAATCAGGCGCGCACACCCTCAAACAACAATAAGAACCCCACCCATCTGGACGTTAGGTACCCCCAATTAAGCGTTAGGTACCTGTAAGCACCTCATTTTTGCGCTCCCAGAAAAACCAGAAATGCAAACCTTAGGCAGAAAGTCAAACCCTAAGGGGTGAAAAATTGACTCTTTGATCAAGTGAAAATTGGCCACCTTGCTTTATCTCAATGAATAGAGAATCCCGACACGGTCCCAACGCAACTGAGTTTGCAGGAATCGAAGTCCGGATGAGGGTTCTGCGGGCGGTCAAACTTGAGGATGAGCCGAAAGTTGACTTTTCCTCGAACCCCGTGCCAAATGCTTAGCCCTATGTCATTGGATAGAGGGCTCCGATACGAGTCCAACGCAACTGAGTTTGCTCAAATCGGAGTTCGGATGAAAGAGATATGAGCTGTCGAAGTTTCCGCGCAGAAAAACCGGAAACTGCACACGTGGCGCAGGAACTGCCCACGTGGCAGCCAACGCAGCAAAATATCTCGGGGACTAAATCTTAAATATCCAAAAATCACTAAAAATCTCAGGGACTAAACCAAAATTCGCAAGGGGCGATCTGTAGATATCCAAAAGTGTCAAATCGGTCAAGTAGAAGGGCAAATCCGTAATTTTTTGATTTGTATCCGGTCAAATATGCCGGATACACATACCCTTGTGTATATCCGGACTCAAATACCGGATACAAAGATTTGCTCCGCGAGATTCACGCCGATTCTCCGACAGATTCGCGGCAGCATTAATTTTACGAATAATTATGTTTTGTATCCGGCATTTAATGCCGGATACAAATAACCCTTAGTGTATCCGGCCTTGGAGGCCGGATACACATAGGACATAGTGTATCCGGCACTGTTCATCGGCTACAAAAAAAAGCACTATTTAAGGGGCAGCAGCCCCCTTTCAAGGGGTTGGCTCATTTTTTTCGGTTGGCAGCTTCTTTGCCCACTTTGGCCTCTCCGAACCAGCTTCTCCCCAACTTTCCTTGCCTCCACCACCTCCCCATACCACCCTAGAGTTGCTCCACCTCTCCTTCTCCTCCTCCTCCTTCACTTGAACCCAAAAACAAGAATAGAAGCCATTGCTATTGCTGTCAAGAGGAGGAGTTCCCGGCTGTGGTGGTGCTCCAAGAGGATCACATATCTCCACCAAGAAGTTTAGAACACTAAGGTAAGGCTCCCTATCCCATTGTATTCAACATACATTAAAACTGAATTTTCTACTGTTTTTTTTTTTCATTTTTCTCCTCTCTTGGCATGAGCACTTCCATGGCAGCTCAACCATGCATTTACCACCTTTCTCATGGCACGAATGCCACCACAAGTAAGAAGCCCACGTAGGCTCGTAGGGAAGCACGTGAGTCTTTTCTTTTGCACCATTTTCAGTGTCCTTTAGTTGCTGTCCATGGGGTCATCTTGGGCACTCTCTTAGAGGAAGTATGTTCCTTGATTTTCATCCCATGTATCCCTATAACAGCCCCCATTCCCTTCTTGTCTCTTCTCTCTTCTCCCACCTTCTTATATCTTTTTTGGGAAAGATAGTTGCTGGGCATAGCCTTGTTCTAATGATTTTTATTATTTCTTTTTTTGCTGTAATATGCTTGCTTGAACCTGCTGGTTTTTTTTTTTTACTAAACCATGCGTGCTATGGATTACGTGTGTTGACCTTGTCCTTAGCCTTTGCTGTTTTTTTTATATGTGTGTGTAAGCATGCTCCCCCGCTCCCCCTCATCTCATAACCCCACAAGGATGCTTGCATGAGCTGCTCCTGGGAACAGCAGCAGCATTACCACTCACTTCCTACCATCCCTTTACACTTGCTGTTTTGTCATTGTTGAGTGCACCACACCCGCCTTGGTGTTTAGCCCCTAAGAGCCATGCATGAACCCCTCTGTTTCCCTCTTTTAGGTTATGTTTCTAGCACTTTTTTGGCATGTCTAGATACTATAGTGGCTGCTGATCCTCTCTGGTACAGCAGGTTCTTTTTTTTGTCTTACTTGCTTTACATATGTGCACAAGTTGTGCTTTGCTGTTTGGAGCCTTGGCCCAGGTATGCATGCTTTCCCCCACCCAATATCCGTGCATTCCCAGCCCCTATTGCATGCTAAGCCCTCATTTAACTAATGCTGTACATCTACCTACAGCAAGCCCTTTTTAGCCTCTTGATAGTGCATGCATGAGGAGCCTTTTTCACTTCGTTGGATTATTATGATAAGTGACCCCACCATAGGCTTTTTTAATCCATGAGCATGGTGCACCTGAGCCGCTGCTGGAAGCAGCAAGAGCACCTCCATCCTCGGCATATTACCTCCATGCATACACTTAGAACTCGCTTGGAGGTTTGCTGGTTCTACATGCATGGCTTGCTTGCTTATTTACTGCCTTTTTTTTTGTTTTGTTGCATATACATACAAGCATGATTCTTCCCTTAGGAATTTGTTGTCTTTTTATGTACCAGTACATGCTTCCCTTCTCTCTAAATCTAGTGCCTTGAGGTTTGCACCCCACCCCCATATTTGAGCATAATCCAAGTCCTATTAACATGAGCATGCGGGTGGGTTTTAGCCTACTGTTTTAGTTACGGGAGTGGGCTCCCCTCTTTGGATTTACTGTTTTTCCCTTGGGGTTTAGCCCCTTTTTATGGACTGATATTTCATGTGCTATAACCTATATTGCTTTGTGATGATCCTGTATGTTTTCGGTGGGCCTCGTCCTTAATCTTGGACCATGCGCCGATTGGTTAGGTGGGAACTGGAAATTGGGGTGTCGAGGCCCCCATGCTACTGCTGGAATTATAGAAAGGAAGTGAGGAAGGGCAGCAGCCCTAGGCATCTCTTCTTCCCCTTTGATTTTTGCTGGAACACCCAGGAAGCCACTCGAGGCTTCTTCCCAAATCTGAACCAATGTGGGCCTTCCCAGGGGCCCACATGACTTGTAGAAGGCCCTCAGGAATCCCTAGAAGTCATCCCAAATGGCCAAACCCCAAAAAAGGCCTTTTCAAAGTGATCCGGAAACTCAGGCCGGATCACCTAGGGGCTGTGTGTATCTGGAAACTAAGGCCGAATACACAACAGAATTGCCATTTTCATGTTTTTCTGATCCTTGTCGGATTTTTGTGATAGTTTACACCAAAACCATTGAACCAACAGGGTTTCCGGGTCACCCGGAAACCCAACTTGGGACATGGACCGCCGGTCCAACTCGGAACACCCGTGGGCCTTCCAACGGGGCCCACCAAGCCCAATAAATGCTAAAGCGTGCAAAATAAACAAGCTAAGTAAAAATTAGCTAGTTAAACCAAGCGGGCCAAACCCAATGCGGCCCACCCGAACCTTGATGTGCGGAGTGATATTTCAATTGCGTGGTTTGGCCGAGACCCAGGGCAAGGGCCTATCGGGCCCACCAAGGCCCATTAACCAAACCAAGTGAAGGGCCCAAGCCCTAACTCCATGGAATTTGGGCTTTTAAGCCCAAAACTGGACTACGGGCCCCAAGCCCAATGTCCAAAAGACTTTGGCAAATATAAACAAGATAAGTTAAAGACACTTTGGCATCCATCATGGGGGCCCACTCAGGGCCCGCAAACCAATGCAGACTCACTTATTGCATGAAAATCACATAAGGCTCCAACTTGAACAAACCAAATAAAATCAAATCACCTCACCAAAGCCCACAGGGTCTCCTAGGCTTAGACAGAGGCCCACATGGGCACATGGGCTCACCCAAGCCCATGTGCCCAAGCCCTAACTCCATGGAATTTGGGCTTTTAAGCCCAAAACTGGACTACGGGCCCCAAGCCCAATGTCCAAAAGACTTTGGCAAATATAAACAAGATAAGTTAAAGACACTTTGGCATCCATCATGGGGGCCCACTCAGGGCCCGCAAACCAATGCAGACTCACTTATTGCATGAAAATCACATAAGGCTCCAACTTGAACAAACCAAATAAAATCAAATCACCTCACCAAAGCCCACAGGGTCTCCTAGGCTTAGACAGAGGCCCACATAAGGCAACCGTTGGCCTTCCAACGGGGCCCACCCCATCAGACTCAGATCACCTAAATCAAGTAAGATAAAATCAATTAAAGGGATCCACACCACTCAGGAGGTCTCGACAGACTTAAACCAATCGTATATCGGATTAGGAATCGGGTGAGACCAAGTAAGCTGACTCAAACCAGGGAACCCACGGGACCCGTCATCTGACGGGGTGGACTGGGGTGTCTACGGACTTCCCCAGACCACAACCGAGACCCGACTTAGAATCTCAAGCCGCAAACCAAAGCCCAAAGTAGACAAACTTAGGCACCAAGGTGTCCGCCTGCACCCCATCAGGCGGTGGCGACTCCGAACTTTCCCGTGCCGCGTTTCTAACGCGCGCACAGTACCCACAATCATGCTTTAGGTACCCCACAAATAAGTCCAAGGTACCCTCTGCACAAATAGCATGACGCGCGTACCTGGGATATCAACACCCGAACGTTTTAGTACGAATTGGTGATTGAGATTTCAACACGCGAACGTTGCTTCCTAACGTCCGCGCGTTAGAAGCAAATTCTTCCTACTTCCTAACGTACCACTTTGTTCTCTGTAATTATGCCCTTGTCCTCAGGCAATCCCCCCAATGATGCCTTAGGTAGCCCCCAAATGAGGGCTACGGTACACCACCAATCATCTTTTCAAAGAAGGAACTGATTCGGAGTAGATTGATGGACAAAGTTATATCAAATGGAAACAACAGAGGATTATGATGCTGTAATTACGAATACTTTTACTATGTGAAATGAGTACATTCTATACATCTGAGTTGAGATAAATACATTTATATCCAAAACATAGAAGTACGTCTAAAATCAGCACACTACGGTGCAATGTCATCGTCATCAGACCCGGGAAGTGATGGGAGGGATGGATTCTGCTGACTGGAGCAAGTGAAGAGATGAGTCACTATCTTCACGGCTTTCTTGACCAGCTTCTTTAGTCCACCAACTTCATGAGTGATAGATTCCTGAAACATTCCAAAATTACGTCGTAGACTGCCAAAATCCTCTCGAATCTCTCCAACGTCTTGGCTAAGCCTATGAAATGCTTCTGACGACGGTCCACGTCATGAATATGTCTTGAAAGAGCTGGGTTGAGAAGTGGCTGGACGAGGATGTCATGACGAAGGTTGTGTTGGCTCTGCTTCCTCTCTTTTCTGTGGCTACTGTTGGTGCGCCCTTGATTCTCCGGATCTCTGAGCCGCGTGATAGTGGTGGTGCAAAGGTGAAAGTTGCATTTGATTTAGATTCATCTGTGAAAAATGTCTTGAAATAACCATGGAATCAGGAGGTCCACGTAAACCAAACCTCGTCCCAATCCTGGTCATAAGATAGGCAAACGGAAGGGCTCTATGTCCAGATGAATGGACAACTTGACATATATGTCTGCAAATGAATGTAGGCAGACAAAGGCGCGTCCGAGTAATGAGACAGTAGAGAAGGAAGACCATGGCCTTCGTTAGCTCGAACTTATTACCGCACCTAGGATAGACATTGAATGTGAAGATGAGATGGAGTATTCTATACCTAGGGAAGAGCTGATTAGCTTGAATCACAGTCTTTTTCCATGGTTCATCAATCCCACACAGACATTGAGTGGCCTTAACAAGTTCCTCTTGCGTTGGTGGGTTCAGGAAACGGACCTCTGATCTAGGTATACCCATTAGACCACTTATCAAGTTAGGTGTGACAGTATAGGTAGAGTCTGCCACTTTGATCTCAAATGCAGGCTCACGAAAAGGAGGGGTGGAAAAGTTACGGGATCCGGCGTAAAGTTGAGCAACAGTCGAGGAGTTGGCAGCATCCCCCCAATCTAGAATGCTGGACCAACCAACAGCTTCCAAAATCTGTACAATACCATATGGTGCTAAACATGATTTAACAACCGGTTTCTCAACAATCAAGGGTCGCTGCAGAATCTGCTCGGCTTTAGAAGGTGCAGACGATGAATTATCAGGAGAATAAGGCTCCCTGTGGATGGTAGACTGAGAGGGATTGGGTTCCTCTGTCTCAGAAGGGCTATAATGAGAGCCGGAAGATAATGAGGGACTTGCAGGTGCAGAAGTCCTATCCCTTCTCCTCTTATGGCGCATGCTAGAATTCTTTGTTCGAGGCATGATTTTAAAAAATGATAGAGAAAAAAACAATGTTCAACACAACTCATAGTGGAAACTTGGTGGAGCCAAACCGTTAACCCCGTATATTTGGCCTTGAGTTGGAGAGTATAGAGACTTGGAGAACCCTGGAAGAAACAGGAAGTGCGTATAAGATACCGTAAATTAATCGTGATTTGGAGGCGAGAGGCAGCAGGAGAACAGTGGAATAAGGGGACCCATGCGTAGGAAACCCTAGATTAATCGTGAGTACGAAGTGGAGCGAAACCCTCTGTTTATACACCCAAACATAAACCTTCGCTTGCGCGAATACAAATAATACATACGGCTGCAAGATTAGTCGTAAAAATCAGTAGATTAATTGCATGCTTAATCGCCATGTTCCGATTACGCATGAGACCTAACCCTGATGAAACAACGACTTGCTGTATTAAAATATTATATTATTATGATATAATAATGTGTCTACAAATCATGGGAAAGGGATTGAATGATGTGAGAGTTTATAACATTCATGTCACGTTATGAATGTGATTCATGTAAAATATGTGTACGTATTTTTGAAGCTTCAATACATACAAATCTGAGTACCCCCGAAATAAGGCCAAGCTACCCCAGACTTAAACCCAAGGTACTATGCAAAGTTTTCTAAAACGTAACCCCACGAAGAGAGCACCAATAGCACAGAGTTGTAGCAAGGTACCCCAAGAAATACGACTAAGGTACCCCTCAAATAATTCTAAGGTACATCAGAAAATAAGTGAAAGGTGCCCCCAAATGATGCCTTACGGTAGCCACAATTATGAAGCCAGGTACTGTATGGGTACCCCACATAACACGTAGGTACCCCACAAACAATATGAAGATACCCTATACGTAAGGCAAAGGTACCCCATATAAGGAATTACCAAGAAACGAAAACGCGCGGACGTTAAGGTCCAACACGCGAACGTTTAAGCTATAAAAGAAGATAACGCGCGAGCGTTTAGAAGAACGTCAGCACGTTGAAATTCTTTACGCAGATCATTTACTGAGGTACCTTTGGTATAATGCGGTGTACCCCAATCTTCCATGGGGAGTACCTGAATTTTACAAGGGGTACCCATATTTGATTTTGTGACTTTTTTTTTGGGGACAACTAAAGGCTTGTATGGGGGGTACATTAGGATGATCTGGGGGATACCCCACTGGCTTACAAGATGGTACCTGCCTTATATATACATATATGTGTTACATAACCCAAAAGATGTACGTACAACTAAGTACGCTTGTGCACATGTACGTGTACATGTGTGCATGTGTACACATGTGTTCGTGTGCATGAACATGTGTACATGAACCTTTACATATGCACATGTACGGGTACATGTGTGTACTTCTGATCACATGTATCTACATTTGTATATGTGTACACATGTACATGTGTGTACACATGTACACATGTGTGTACTTGTGTGCACAGGTATGTACATGTACACGTACAACAACATATACGAGTGTTGTACACGTTCACATGTACATGAATAAATATGAGTACATATGCATGTATATTTCTACATGCGTACATGGCTCAGATACATAGTGTGCGTATGTAAAAACACACACACACACACACACATGACAGATTACGGAACTCCCAATAAACAATTTGTCCAAAAAAATGGTAAAGGTACCCCTGTACCGCCTGTAGAACATAGGTACCCCACAATGAAACATTAAGGTACACACCCTTATACCGAAGGTACCTCAAGAAACAATTATTAACAAACTTCAACGCGCGAACGGTCCTTTTAAAAGCACGCGCGTCAGTTGTCTTCGTCAGCCCAAACGTTCGCACGTTAGAGATCAACGTCCGCGTGTTGACGTTTGTTGGTCTTTCATTCTTCGGGGTACCTTCGCTTTAACAGCGGGGTACCTTCATATTATTTCTTAGGGTACCTTAGTTTTAATTGGGGTACCTATTGCCTACCTTAATATATTTGTGTGTACATGTACATACATGTGTACACATATATATAAGTAAGCCGGTACACATTAAAAATGTACACACATGTATACGCAGGTATACATGTGTGTGCGTGTGTACATGTACATGTACACAAGTATATGTTCTTGTACGTGTACATGTACACACATGTGTACACATGTACACACATGTGCACATGTACACACATGTATACGCAGGTATACATGTGTGTGCGTGTGTACATGTACATGTACACAAGTATATGTTCTTGTACGTGTACATGTACACACATGTGTACACATGTACACACATGTGTACATCTGTACACACATGTGTACATGTACATGTGTGTGTACAAATGTACACACAAGTGCACATGTGTACACACATGTATGTACATGTACATATCTACACACATGTACCTGTGTACACACATGTACATGTTTACACATGTACACAGATGTACATGTGTGCACATATACACATGTGTACATGTCTACGCATATATACATGTACATGTTTACACATATACACATGTGTACATATGTAAACAGATGTACATGTACATGTGTACACATGTACACACATGTGTGTACACATATATACATGTACATGTGTACACACACATGTGCATATGTAAAGGTTCACGTACACATGTACATGGCTCAGGTACCCAAAGAATTTAGACCAAGGGGCACCACCCAATTAAGCCTAAGGTACATCAGTAAATAAGTCAAAAATACCCCCCAATGATGCCTTACGGTAGCCACAAATATGAAGCCAGGTACTGTATGGGTACCCAACATAACACGTAGGTACCCCACAAATAATATGAAGGTACCCTATACGTAAGGCGAAGGTACCCCATATAAGGAATTACCAAGAAACGAAAACGCGCGGACGTTAAAGTCCAATGCGCGAATGTTTAAGCTATAAAAGAAGATAATGCGCGAGCATTTAGAAGAACGTCCGCGCGTTGAAGTTCTTTACGCAGAGCATTTACTGAGGTACCTTCGGTATAATGCGGTGTACCCCAATCTTCAGTAAATGTTCTGCCTAAAGAACTTCAACGTGCGAACTTTCTTCTAAATGCTCGCGCGTTATCTTCTTTTATAGCTTAATCGTTCGCGCCTTGGACCATAACGTACGCGCGTTTTCGTTTCTTATTAATTCCTTCTTTGGGGTACCTTGGCCTTACCTATATGTGTGTATACATGTACATGTGTACACACATGTGTGTACATGTGCACACATGTACATGTACATCTGTTTACACATGTACACATGTGTACATGTGCACACTCATGTACACATGTGTGTACATGTGTACACATGTACATGTATATATACGTAGACATGTACATGTACATGTGTGTACACATGTGCACATGTGTGTACATTTGTACACACACATGTACATGTACACATACAAGAACATATACTTGTGTACATGTACACACGCACACACATGCATACCTGTGTATACATGTGTGTACTTGTGTACACATGTAAGTACATTTTTTGATGTGTATCGGGTTACTTTTATATATGTGTACACATGTATGTACATGTACACACGCATATATTAAAGTAGGCAACAGGCACCCCAATTAAAACTAAGGTACCCCAAGAAATAATACGAAGGTACCTCGCTGTTAAGGCGAAGGTACCCCGAAGAATGAAAGACGAACAGACGTCAACGCGCGGACATTGATCTCGAACGCGTGAACGTTCCGGCTGAAGAAAACAACTGACACGCGTGCTTTTAAAAGGACAGTTCGCGCGTTGAAGTTTGTTAATAATTGTTTCTTGAGGTACCTTCGGTATAAGGGTGTGTACCTTAATGTTTCATTGTGGAGTACCTATGTTCTACAGGTGATACAGGGGTACCTTTATCATTTTTTTGGGCAAATTTTTTTTTTGGAAGTTTCGTAATCTGTCATGTGTGTGTGTGTGTGTTTACATACACACACTATGTATCTGAGCCATGTACGCGTGTACACATGTACATGCATATGTACTCATATTTATTCATGTACACGTGAACGTGTACAAGTACACATGTATATGTTGTTGTACGTGTACATGTACACATCTGTGCACACAAGTACACACATGTACATGTGTACACATATACAAATGTAGATACATGTGATCAGAAGTACACACATGTACCCATACATGTGCATATGTAAAGGTTCATGTACACATGTTCATGCACACGAACACATGTGTACACATGCACACATGTACACGTACATGTGCACACGCGTACGTAGTTGTACGTACATCTTATGGGTTATGTAACACATATATGTATATATAAGGCAGGGTACCATCTTGTAAGCCAGTGGGGTATCCCCCAGATCAGCCTAATGTACCCCCCATACAAGCCTTTAGTTGTCCCAAAAAAAAAGTCACAAAATCAAATATGGGTACCCCCTGTAAAATTCAGGTACTCCCCATGGAAGATTGGGGTACACCGCATTATACCGAAGGTACCTCAGTAAATGCTCTACGTAAAGAACTTCAACGTGCGGACGTTCTTCTATACGCTCGCGCATTATCTTCTTTTATAGCTTAAACGTTCGCGCGTTGGACCTTAACGTCCGCGCGTTTTCGTTTCTTGGTAATTCCTTATATGGGGTACCTTCGCCTTACATATAGGGTACCTTCATATTATTTGTGGGGTACCTACGTGTTATGTGGGGTACCCATACAGTACCTGGCTTCATAATTGTGGCTACCGTAAGGCATCATTGGGGGGCACTTTTGATTTATTTGCTGATGTACCTTAAGCTTAATTGGGTTGTGCCCTTGGTCTAAATTCTTTGGGTACTTGAGCCATGTACACGTGTACACATGTACATGTATATGTGAACCTTTACATCTGCACACGTGTGTATATGTGTACACATGTACATCTGTTTACACATGTACATGTACATCTGTTTACACATGTACACATGTGTATATGTGTAAACATGTACATGTATATATGCGTAGACATGTACACATGTACACATGTACACATGTGTATATGTGCATACATGTACACATGTGTATATGTGCACACATGTACATGTATATATGTGTACACAAGTACACATGTCGATATGTGCACACATGTACATGTGTGTACATTTGTACACACACGTGTACATGTACATACATGTGAACAGATGTAGACATGTGTGTACATGTGTACACAGGTATGTACATGTACACGTACAAGAACATAGACTTGTGTGCATGTACATGTACACACGCACACACATGTATACCTGCGTATACATGTGTGTACTTGTGTACACATGGAAGTACATTTTTTGATGTGTACCGGCTGACTTTTATATGTGTACACATGTATGTACATGTACACACTCATATATTAAGGTAGGCAACAGGTACCCCAATTAAAACTAAGGTATGCCAAGAAATAATACGATGGTACCCCCGCTGTTAAGGCGAAAGTAGCCCGAAGAATGAAAGACGAACACATGTCAACGCGCGGATGTTGATTTCTAACGCACGAACGTTCCGGCTGAAGAAGACAACTAACGCGCGCGCTTTTAAAAGGACTGTTCGCTCGTTGAAGTTTGTTAATAATTGTTTCTTGAGGTACCTTCGTTATAAGGGTGTGTACCTTAATGTTTCATTGTGGGGTACCTATGTTCTACATGCGGTACAGGGGGTACCTTTACCATTTTTTTGGGCAAATTTTTTTTTTGGGAGTTTCATAATCTTCCATGTGTGTGTGGGTGTGTGTACATACACACACTATGTATCTATGTATATATATGTGTATATATCCATATATGTTTTTATATACATAAATGTGTGTGTATATATACATATATGTGTGTGTGTGTGTGTATACATATGTGTGTGTGTGTGTGTATATACATATGTGTGTGTGTGTGTAGATATACGTATATGTGTGTGTGGGTATATAGACATATATGTGTGTGTGATATACATATATGTGTGTGTATATATACATATATGTGTGTGTGTATATATTCATATATGTGTGGTGTATACACACACACACACACACACACACACACACACACACATTGAAGATTAAGGTACACCCAAACAAAAAATGCCCAAAAATATGTTAAAGGTACCCTATGTAAAACGGAGGTACCCCTCAATTGAAGAGGAAGGTACATCCCCTTATACCGAAGGTACCCCAGGAAAAAATTATTAACATACTTCAACGCTCGAACGGTCCTTTTAAAAGCGCGCACGTCTGTTGTCTTCTTCAGCCGGAACGTTCACGTGTTTGAAATCAACGTCCGCGTGTTGACGTGTGTTCGTCTTTCATTCTTCGGGCTACCTTCGCCTTAACAGCGGGGTACCTTCGTATTATTTCTTAGCGTACCTTAGTTTTAATTGGGGTACCTGTTGCCTACCTTAATATATGAGTGTGTACATGTACATACATGTGTACACATATATAAAAGTAAAGCCGGTACACATCAAAAAATGTACTTCCATGTGTACACAAGTACACACATGTATACGCAGATATACATGTATGTGCGTGTGTACATGTACATGCACACAAGTATATGTTCTTGTACGTGTACATGTACATACATGTGTACACATGTACACACATGTCTACATCTGTTCACATGTATGTACATGTACATGTGTGTGTACAAATGTACACACATGTGCACATGTGTGTACACACATGTACATGTGTGCACATATCGATATGTGTACTTGTGTACACATATATACATGTACGTGTGTACACACATGTACATGTGTACACATGTACACATGTGTACATACACACATGTGTACACATGTACACACATGTGTACAATCATGTGTACACACATGTGCACATGTGTACACACATGTACATGTGTGCACATATCCACATTTGTACATGTGTACACATATATACATGTACATGTGTACACATGGGTACATGTGTACACATATATACATGTACATGTGTACACATGTACACACATGTGTACACATGTACACACATATACAAATGTACATACATGTGTGCACAACATAAACCGAAGGTATCCTTTAAAAAACCGAAGGGACCCTTTAAAAACCTGTTGGGACCCTTTAAAAAAGTTAAGAGGCCCTAGGTACTACACATATTTAATATCAATGCGCGCACGTTCTCGTGAACGCTCGAACGTTCGCTTTGGGCTTGGGTACCCCCGCTTTGTTGCAGGAGGTATCCCCACATTTTGCCTGAGGTACCCCAAACATAAACCGAAGGTACCCTTTAAAAAATTCCCTATGTTGTACACATATTTAATATCAACGCGCGCACGTTATGGGCGCGTGCGTCCGGGCGTTTGCCTATATTTACAAAGAAATAGGTCTAGCGCGTTATTTCGTCCATGCAAATCAAAGCCATCCAAAGCGCTTCATCTTCATTTCGATAAAGTCTTCTCAGGGTGGGTACCACTTCATTCTCTTCTGGAAGAGTTCCAAATCTGTTATTTCTGGTTCGAAGGTGTGACTTATGCTTTACGAACTTTATTGCTTTGAATTTATATGTTACGATTAGGGTATTAATTTGTTCATTTAGGGCTTCCGATCTATGTGTTTATTCTAATGTCTTGAAGAGGTACATTTTGCTTTATCTTGGTCGGAATGGTTTCTATTATCGGTTGCAATCAAGTTACTATTCACTTTTCCTATAAGCCTTTGACAAGTACACATCCCTATTGTCATCTCCCTAACGCGTGAATAACGCCTGCACCTTTTTCTCAAATGTTGGGGTTTTTTTTTTATGTATATAGGGAGTGGGTTTTTTTCCACAGAATTATTCATATTATTCACATTCTATATTATTTGCATTCGGTAGCACTCATCTTTTCTGTGTCTAACATTATCGTTTGCTCTGTGTTTTTTTGTGCATATTTATTTTTCTTTCTCTCTTCTTTTGAACTCTTAGATGGCCCCTTAGACCAGAGCCTCATCTTCTAAACCTAAGACATCCTCCAGGAAAGCCAAGAAGAAACCCAGGACTGATTCATTTGATAATTCAATCTTCATCAATCAGAAGGCCAAGAAGATGTACGAGAATAATATCAGCCGCAGACAAATCTTGCTTGAAAGAGGGGTTATTCTAGACGACTTCCCCGAGTCTATTCGTGCAGCATTTACCAGGAGAGGATGGGATAACCTCTTCACCAACTTCCTGCTCCCATCCCAACACCTAGTATATGAATTCTATTCAAACATCCACAACATCGCAGACAGTCCCGCATCCTTCGATACCTCTCTCATAAGGCAGCCCATCCATGTAGATTCTGATACCATCGCTGGGGCCCTAGGTATTCCGAGAGTTGAAAATCCTGAATTCTCGTATGTTGATGCTCCCTTACCATATTTGCTCAATGAAGTGGCTGCTTGCTTACTGACCACTAAGAGGGAGGGGGACTATGAGGGCAAAGCTCTGGATTCCTCCCATTTTACATTTGACACCTCATTCATATACAAAATCCAATGCTCTAACCTTGCGCCGGTGAGTCACAGATCAACTGTGCCTTCTATGAGAACACTCTTGTTTTATGCATTGGTCAAGAGGCATTAAATTGATGTTGCCACCATCATGATTTCGTCTATTCTTGACTCTTTTCTCGATACCAAACATAGGTGTGGACTTCCTCTCGGGTGTGCCATTGCAAAGATAGTCAAGATGCATCAAATTGACTTCCCAGAGTATGAGTTACTTGCTCCCCTTCCTCCTATTAGTACTGCAACATATAATAAGTCCAAGGAGCAATACAACAAGTTTCATCCTCCTCCTCCACCCCTCCCCCTGTTCCAGGGGTCCATGCTCCTCCATCTACTCCCCCTGCTGGTGAAGATGCTCCTGCTCCTCCATCTCCTCCCCCCAATGTTTCTATAGGACATGAGCATGATCTTCCTCTCCTGGAGTCTGCTACACATGATCAACTTGTGGAACCTGATATTCCATCATCATCAGTGCCTGCTCCTGCTGCTGCTCCTATAGACCAAACAACTTCTTCCGAATTTCCTCGTGGACTCGCATCAATCCTTTCACATGTTATAGGCATGCAATGTGAGTTGATGAATCAAACCAAGCTACTTCTTGAGAACCAGGAAACGATGAAGCAGCAGATAAAACAATTGTACGATGGTCAACTTGCATACAAGCATGAAACTGATCGCCACGTTGCTAAGATGGAACATCTTCTTGAGAACATAGAAGGTGACACCTACTCTACGAAAAAGGACGTACGAGAACTGATTCGGCCGAAGTTTGCACAAATTGACACCAAGTTGAATTGGGTGAGGACAACAGCATGGAATGCTAATGACACACTAAAAGCAGTGCATGAGAAGCAGATCAAGCTGAACGAGATATATTGGAAGATGCAACAAGACTACAGCCGGGCCATGAAGCACTTTGAATTGAAAAATCAGGAGCTTCACAGGCTGAATAGGGACAGGGGAGAACAGAGGACAATTGTCGATGCAACTTCTCAAGGTGTCGTTGGAGAGCATATTCCTCCAAGTGATGCGGAGTACATTCGAGATGAACATTTGCTGCTTGAATCCCTTGAGCCTACACACAAAGTTCCTGATCCAGCAGGGCCTGCCCCATAGTCTTGAACCTCTTTTCATGTCATTTGAGTATGGAATACATCTAATTTGACCATCTTTTTTACTTATGTGCCTGTAAAACGTTGCGATAAGTGCATGCAAAGCAAATATTGTTTGGTCTTAGCTTTCATTTGTCATATTCCTCTATCTCCCCAATGGAGTTCATTGGGTCTAGCACGTCATAATGGGTGTACATGCAAAACAACCAGTCCAAGGTGCTGGTTATATTAGCCTATGGTAATGAACTTCCACCTATAAGACTAAGGTATTATGCGAAATGATTAAAATCTGCAACGAAGGCTGTGGGAAGAGAGGGAATGCAAAACAAGTCAGCTTATATTACTTATTAATCTTGAGATATCCTTCCAAACGTGCCTACGTATCCCCCAAATCAGCCCAGGGTACCCCCCACACGAGCCTTAATTTATCCACAAAAAATTCTCCAAATTAAGGGGAGAGTACCTCCAAGTAACACCTAGGTACCCCAAAGGTAAATTTAAGGTAGCCCACAAGAAACCCGAAGGTACCCACACGTACAAAATAGTGGGAGCACATTCAACGCGCGAATGTTTCCTGGTAACGCTCGTGCGTACTGTGCACTTTAGAGCTGCAACGTGCGCACGTTAATGATGAACGTCCACGCGTTTCGTTCATTATCAATTCCTACTTGAGGGTACCTTCGGCTTACTTATGGGTTACCTTAATATTAATTTTGGGGGTACCTGGGTATTACTTAGGGGTACCCTTCCATTATTTCGCATCATACTTTTCGGTACCTCAATGTTTTTATTGGGGGGGGGGGGGTACTTTGGCTTATTTGCTGATATAAATTAGGCTTATTTCGTGGGGGCCTTGGCCTTATTTCGGCGTGTACTCAACTCTTACTAGGTGACACCTAAGCTTATATGGGGTGGGGGTGGTACATTGTGCTGGTTAGGGGGTTACCTTACCTTTCACACGAACCATACCTTCATTTTGTTTTGGGGGGGAGTACCTAATGTATAGTAACTTGTTTTAAAATTTAGCGTAATTTATGAACAATGAGTTTGACGAATCTATGGCAGAACTTAAGCAATCAAAATAACCAAGTTTTTATTCAATGGATACAATGTCCTATGTACACAATACTTTACAAAAATCTGATCGTGAAACATCATAAAAAACTAAACATGCCATAAAAGTAAAATCCAAGTGAATGCTTAATTCAGCTACAACATTCATTACAGGAACATCCTTGTTCTCAAATAAATACATACAGATTCCCCAAAAATTAAAATTTTAGTTTGACGCATGTATAATATAAAAATGTTAATACATCGAACTCTCCCCCTAGGTAGAACTCTTCTTCACAATATCATCCTTCACTGTGTTTTCTTCGTGGAGGATCATCTCACTCACAATGCTTCTTCTGAAGCCCCGGAATATCATTCTATTCAAAAATAACAAAACTATATTAATAATGTGATCATTTGGAGCTTTTGAAAATACAACTGGATAGGTTAGGAGTTGTAGCGTACCTGCGTGAATCGAGGAGAAAGTTCTCCTCTCTAGTAAGCGGTGAACTTCATGGCGAAGATTCCACAGTCATGGCTACAAAAGATGCGATTACAAGTTAATGCTATTAATATCATATCGTAGTAAGGATAGAAAAGAAAGTATAGGTGGAAAACGTACGAGTTGCCTTGCCGAGGAAGCTTAAGAGTCTGCTTTCGTCCTTGGAAATTTGCTTACTAAAACTTCCTTTTCCAATTGCCAGGTGCATATAATATCTACTGCTTTTAGCTGAAATATAAAAATTGATACTTAATAACAACATTAGTGACACAAGAAATTATTACGCTGATCAATTACCACTCCAGTGAGAACTTCGCGGGTTCTCCACACCTTCATCAAGTTAAAAAAAATACTTTCTTCTTATTTGTCAACAACACACATGTACCAATGTTCTTGCTCCAATATGGGGAAAAACAACTGCATATAAACATATTTATTAGCCCTAACCTATTAAAAGATCCCAGCAACAATGGTGAGTTAAGCTTACCATTTTGTAGTTCACCATATTCATTAGGTACAATGGATCAAATTGATCATTAAATCTGATAAGGTCTTGGTTTTCTTCTGCCGCGCAAAAAGTCCGAAAAGTTATAATATAAATTCAACAAGAGTATTACAGACATTGTCAAATGATTTTGAAAAATGTCGTAGTAATTACCCCAATATCTGACATGAAGAAGTAACATGGGCCTCCAACCTGCTGTTCCTGGAAATTCAGCATCCGCATGTAGCAATCCAAGATCTACATAGAAAAAAATAAAATCTAAGAATCTAAATATTTATGCGATCTGACAAGATACTTATGTTGTTAGACTCCTACCCAGTTGGTAACCCATTTCTCAGGCTTCAAACACTCGATCTCACTGCGGGCAATGAAGATATCGAAGAATCTCACCAAAACCTCGCTACATATATATCCCACAAAAGAAACAGTCAAACCATACGCAACAATTTACAAAGAAACAACGCATCAAACATAAATATGCGAAAGTACGTACTCTGGATTGAGGTCCTCACGGAATGCATAGTTGCAGACCATCCAACATCCACCGGAGTCCTACTAGAAGATGCCTCAACTGGTTCGCTTCCCTACAAGTTTATTAAAAATTCCAAAAAATGAATATATGTCTGTCAACCTAATTCTAATCGAGAAACAAAAAGCAATTCCTTTAGAAAAACTGAGAACAAACATACCAATGGCTGTATGGCCGGATCTGCAATGTTCAGATCCAGCAACAACCTAGCCTCCGCATGTTGATCATTGCCAGATGGCACCTGAAATATATTTCATGTAGGTCACACGATCATTACATCGACAATTTTGCTCTTCAATCTACTATAGTAAAGTTTTACATGAATGGTTGACATGCAATTAGACATCCAATTATATACTACTTACCATTTGCGTTGGCCTCTCGGAATCGACTGATTGCTTACTCTTTCTGGCCCTCTTCTTTTTCTCCCCGGTGATGGTTGTAAAAGGACTCCTTTTTGCCTTGCCGGGCACCTTCATTCGTTTCAATCTCAGAGCTTCAACGGGTTGAAATGGAACGATTGACCCTTCATATTCTCCCGCTGTTGGATCCGGGATACATTCCGCCCTAGGTTCAATATCTTCCATCGGTGACACTAGGCAAAAGCCCTCCGGTGCAGAAGCAACGTTCACTGAAACCTCAAATGGTTCCTGTGGACATTCAGGGGTAGAGTAGCTTCGGTAGTCACGAGCATATCCAACAAGCACGAGAACCATCTCTCTTAATTCAGCTTGCCCTACTTCAAGATTGCTTATCATCAACTTCAATTTCTCCACTTAAACAAATCAAGCCACAAACATTTGCATTTCTATAAGATCTAGAACTTATAATGAATAATGACAAAAACCAAATTCCATTACCTCTTTCTCCAAAGCCTTCAATCTCGGGGATTCGGCTACCTCACGTTGAAGGTCAGCAACTACCTTCGTTAGCTTCTTTATCGCTGCCCTCAATTTATCCTGCTAAAACACACAATCAAGTAAAATTTATGTCCATGTACGTATAATGAATATTGATATTGAGTACCCCCTATTCGAAAATATAAATACAATATAATATAATATACCTTCTTCCTCCCCTTTTATTTATCGGACTCTGGAACATTTTCATATTCAATATGTTCCAGAGTTTTCATGTCCTTTTCCTTTCCTTCTTTCTCCCTCTCCAACACATCCTCATCATTCCACACGGTGATGAGAGGAGCTGTTGCATCCAAGTCTATTGCGGTCCCATCCATGAGTAAACATTCATAATAGAACATCTGCGATTGAGTAAACATTTCTTCCATTACAATTTAAGCATACCAAATATATGAAATGTGTGTATAACAATAATTTACCTTTAGAAAAACCAAACAACCACCGACATATATTTGGCGCTTCTCCTTGTATCGGCGGATTGCGGCAATGAGCCAATGAAGAACCAACTTCGACCAGTTGAGGGTACAGAGTCCCTCCATATCTATTAAGAGATTTAAGAACTTTGTGCTGGCCTCCGGCTTAGCTTGAGGGCATAAAAATGAGCCCAATGCAAGCAATACAAAAAGCCTCACAAAATCTGCATCCACCGTCTCCTTCTCTTGCAGTCTTCTCTCCAGCTCTCCTAAAGGTATCTTACCCTTATCATCACAATACATTTTTTTTAATTCTGTGAGATCGTTTTCCACTTCATCGATTTCTATAGTCTCCCCGGCAGAGGTCACCCCCAATATCCGCTCAACATCAGCAGGTGATATATCAAACGACCTTCCACTTACTTCAAGGCAACATTTATCGGGATCAAATGAAGCCAATAAGGACACAATGTTACCCTTATAACAGTGTTTAATCGTCATATCAAGAAGGCTTCCCAGCCCAATTTCTTTAACAGCTAGCCTCTGGGACTCGTTCAACCTTCCGATAATTTTTAGCAGTCGTTGAGGAGTACATCTATTGCGAACTCCTTCCCTCTTGGTGCCATTTATCTACAAATAAATACACAAATTGATAAAAAAAAACTTTGCAATGTGAATATTTACATGTGCCATCTATAAAATCAAAATGTAAATTGAAATACGCCTTATGTAGCCCACAAATATGCATTTTGTACCCCACAAATAGGCCCCCTAAATTGGTTTACCTACACCTACAAATTGGCTTACCAAAACCCAATTAAGCCTTACGTACCCCCAACAAAATAAGGCTTTCGTACCCCACAAATAAGCCTTAGGTATCCCCAAATATCTCCTCCCCCCCCCCCCCCCCCCCAAAATGTTCTAGGTACACCCCAAAAAGCCTTGGTTCAAACAAGTGAGCCTTAGGTACCAGCCCCATTAGCCTTGGGTAACCCACCAATTATGAATTAATTGATTTTCATCACGATTAAGTACAGGATTAATCGTGACCTGACGATTAGGTGCCGCGATTAATCAGACGACTAATCGCGGATTTGCGATTAACTGTAAGCAGTGAAACATTGTCTCTATTTCGTAGCAATTAGGTCTCAAGACAAATCACCAAATCACGATTTCAGGAAGTACCTTAGCCTTATATTGGGGATACCTTGGGCTTATATTGTGGGTACCGTAGGTTTAGGGGGTACCTTAGGCTAATTTTGGTGAGTGGGTTTGGCTTACCATGGGGTACCTTAGGTTTATATGGGAGGTACCTTAGGCTTATATGCGGTACCTTGGGCTTAGAGTGGGGTACCTTAATCTGATTTGTGGGGCATACGTATGGGTTATTTGACTGGGGGTACCTACGCTTTATTTGAGGTGCCTGTGAATTAAATGGGGTTGTAGCTAATGCTTATTTGGAGGGTACCATAGGTTTATTTGTTGACTACGAAAATGTTTTTGGGGAGCTCTTCGGGCGTACATAAAGCTTAACTCGGCAGGTACCCATCGTTATTTGGAGCAGTACCTTTGGCTTATTTCGCCTGGTACCCATGGCTCCTTATGTATACATTTGGTCATTATATTATAAAATTAAATAAGGGCTTACAATCGTCTTTCAATGAGGCTGGTGGCTGTCGTGGTGGTCCCTCGCTTACGAAGTTCTTGTGATGGTGGTGGTCCCTTTCTTTCGTCAAGTGGGCGCGCGCGTTTGTAAGAAAGGGAAACCTTTGTGAAGCAAATGGAGTATGATCCTGTCCTTTTCGTATGCGATGAGGATGACGAAGACGAAGAAGGTCCAGAAATGTCGGGTAAGGTGCGGACGTGGAGAGGATCCTAAATTAAATAATACGTTTCGCACGTTGCGGACGTGGAGAGGATCCTAAATTAAATAATATGTTTCGCACATTTTCATTGAGACGAGGAGATTGCCGAGGACAAAGCCGAGGAGAATTTTAATAGTTTTTTAAGCGTTTCATTCAAAATTACGCTACTACCCTTCGCTTATTCTGGTCCGTTGGATTGCGCTTCACAGACGATGCGCTGCTTCACGGAGGATTGCGCTTCAAAGAGTATCCGAGCGCCATTCTTTCCTTTGCACATTCCCTTCTTATGCTACTTCTCTATTTTTCCTTGCTCTTGTCATTGCAAGTGAATATCCTTCTTCCGCATTTGAAACATTCCTCTTGTTTCACGGATGTCTCCTGCTGAAGAAACGCGAGATCTGCTGAGAATCTAGTTAGTTTCTTTACAATCCCTGTCGATCTCCAAAATACTCCACCAAATTCTCCCGAATTGGCTTTGATTTCTAATATTTACCGAAACTTCCACTGATCGATAGCCCCGAACTTAGCTCAACCTCATCTTCTTTGATCACCATTAAAAAACTAAAAATCCAAAACACGGAACCTTCAAGCTAAATCTTCATCATAAGTTGCACTAACTCATGCTTATTCTGATATATATTGACCAAACCTTTCTAAATTTTCTGGGGCTTTTAAAATCCTCTCTAGGGTTTACGAATTCCTCTCTTTGATAGAGATTTTTCCCTGAGAGTTGTTGTTACACATTCTTTCTTAAATACTAATTACATTATTATATAACTTATATTACATATATTAAATATATTGTACATATAATATTATATTTTTTTTTCGGTTTGGTTCAGTTTGGATCTAAGCTTATGATATGAAAAT
This sequence comes from Buxus sempervirens, assembly GCA_947561395.2. Classification (NCBI taxonomy): domain Eukaryota; kingdom Viridiplantae; phylum Streptophyta; class Magnoliopsida; order Buxales; family Buxaceae; genus Buxus; species Buxus sempervirens. The sequence goes on along the minus strand of OX387194.1, from coordinate 24,006,757 downwards.
CAGTTTTTGGTTTGGTTTAATTCAGCCTTCAACCCAAAACCGAACCAAACAATTTCAGTTGTTGATCTTTAGAACCAAAACCGAACCATAGAGTTTGAAACCCAGTTGGTTTGGGTCAGGTGGTTTTCGGGTTTACCCAACCCAAGTTGCACCCATACTACCACCCCCACCACCACCCCAACCACTATTCCACCCACCACCAATCCTCAACATTGCCAATGGTAGGTTAGTGGGTGGGTGGTGGTAGTAGTGTTGGGGATGGTGGTGGTGGTGGTGATGATGATGATAAAGTGATAGGTGGGGGTGTGGTGTTGAGTTAGTGGATAAGTGATGACAATGTTTATAGGCTTTTTTTTTTTTTTTTACTTCAAAATCTCTATCTTTTTTTAGAGAAAAGAAGAGAAAATTTTTTTAACAAGGTTTCTGTGAGCGCGTTGATCCGCGATCCACACTCGATCTGGGAGGTGCACGTGTGCGTGCCTCCTTAGGGGAGTTGTCCAAGTGTGTTATCCCATGAAAGCTTGAAGGATCATACACTTTCGGGATCGGGAAAAGATAAAGGGAAATGGAGAGTCGCCACTGCGTGATGGGGTACAGGCAGACACCTGGGTGCCTTGTATTTGTCTACTAGGTGGTCTGTGGCTTTGAGATTCCAGCTAAGTTATCGGTTATGGTTCAGGGAAGTTTGTAGACACCCCAGTCCGCCCCGTCCGGTGACGGGTCCCATGGATCATCCTGGTTATGAGTCAACTCATTCTACCTCACCCATCCTAAACAGATATGCACTCATTAATTAGGTCTTATGTGGGGACCACATGAGTGGTGTAGGTCCCCTTATCTGATTTTATCTTTTTTATTAAGTGATCTTAGTCCGATGGGCGGGCCCCATTAGAAGACCCGTAGAATCCAAGATGGGCTAAGGGATAGCCCATATGTCCTGTTCTTGGGCTTAGTCTAAGCCTAGGAGCCCTTTAAGATTTGGTTAGGTTCAGTTAATTAATTATTAAATTAAAATTAAGGGATTAGTGCTTTATGCTTTTAGTGGGCCTGGATGATTTCGGGGCCTTTTAGGTGAGCCCCATTGTGGCTTCATTTAGTTTTATTATCTTAGTTAAGGTTTAATTCCCATTGGACTAGGGATGGGCTTGGGGCCCATATCCTGGGCTTAGGTTAGGAAGCCTAAGTCTTTGGTGGATAAAGGATGTGTATCCCTTATTTTGGTTTAAATATCAGGCTCTCTTTTAAAGAGATAGGACCCAGTAGGCCCAAACCCTTAGTCATAGCCAAACCTTCCAAAATTATCAAGCATACGAGAAATTGGGCTTTAATGGGGGCGTCATATGGTATGGCCCTTTATTAGGTATTATCTTGCTTATTTTAATCAAGTGAGTTAGTTGGAATGGGTGGGCCCCGTTGGAAGGCTCGCCAGTATCAAATTTGGTCCCATGAAGGGCCCAAGTCCCAGTTTGGGTCAAAGAGCAATCTAGAACCCTGTTGGATTTTTATTAGTTTATGATTATAGAGGGATTAAAGCAATAAAAGGTTCAAAAATTGCATTTTTTGGGTTTTCTCTAGGTTTGATTGAAAAGACAAATCGGTCAAACCCATATCTGTCATGACCGGAATTGAATTTCGGACATACAATAAAATATGTATAGCCAAAATTAAATTTTGGCTATGAAAAGATGCATGCTTGACCGAAACTGAGTTTTTCGGTCAAGCATGGAAAATCACCTTTATGCATTTTTTGGATAGGAGATGGATTCACTGGTTCTTGGGGATAACCAGGGTTACTGTGGGCCCTCAGGCAGGCCCTCGGTGGTCTAGGATCGGGGTGCTTGTCCTAATTAAGCTAATTTAATTGATTTTTAATCAAATGAGGTGGGGGGAGCAAGGCTAGGGGCCTTGCTTCCTCTCTTAGGGATGAAATCCCTACAATTAAGTGGGCTTGAAGTGTCCCATTTACTGTATGTGTGACAGTCTCTCCCTCTCCATGAGGAGGGAATAGGAAATTGGCCCCGATTGGCCTATGTCTTGGTCTAAGCGACCAAACCATGAACATCCCCACATAAACACACAAATCATACAAAAGGGGAACAAAGAAGCCAATATTTACATGCTGAAAACAGTGGAGTATATGTGCCTTCATGCTAGTGTGCTCATAAAGAATAATAATGCTTAGAAGTGAAGAGGCCTATCTTGCTCTCCAAAAGCAAGTGAATTTCATGTGCTTCATGCTTAAAGTGTTTTAAGAAAGACATACAAATCAATCTATCAAAGAAGAATAGTGGCATGATAATCATCCTAGGAGTGTGTGGCATACTTATCATGTGTTTTGTACAATAACCCTCACTCATATACCCATTCTTATTCAATCAAGCAACAACAAAAGAAGAAGGGTGTTAAGAAGAACTAAGAAAACATATAAAGAAATGAAATAGGGGATTTATGGGGTACATTAGATCCAGACTTAGGGTTAGAGAAGAGAAATAATATTACAAGCCACCAAGTCGCCATGGCTTACTCCTCAAGCCATATACAACCTTGTGCAAGGAACACTTTGAGAACTGTCCATAAAAAGTGTGCTATTAGGTGAGACATGGGACATGTACCTCTCCCTCTCATTCGTCCATCAACCCCAACTTACTATGTGGGTTTTGTTGGATCTCTGGGTACTAAAAGAGAGCAAAGACAAGATACTGTAATACAGAAAATTGACAAGTACGAATGGGAACAAGAGACCAGCAATATGTTTCTAACAACTGTGGTGAAATCAAATAACAGAAATCAGGATGCTGTGATAATAAACAATAAACAATTAAACAAGAAGCAATAGAATTTTACAGGATGCTGTAACAGAGATAGCAGGGAAACTACAATGGATAAATTTTGAAAAACACAGAATAGATAATAACAGATACACTAACAGGAATAGATAATAACAGAATAGATAAATAAGAACAGCGATAACAAACACTAATAGAGAGCAGATACACGGATAGAATAATAAGCAGTGAAGAAGAACAGATACACGAATAGATAATAACAGAGAGCAATGAAGTAGTTATGAATCAATAATAACAGAGATAGCAGAAAAACACACATACACGAATAGATGAGTTCTCAAAATATGAAGAAGAACAGATACACAAATCAGATAAGACCGAGGCGAATAGAAAAATAACAAACAGTGATAAGTATGATGATAAATTTGTTGAAATAACAGGAAAACTTATTGAATGGAAGACCAAGGCGAGGCTATAAAACCCCTGTGCTTAAAGCCTTTCAGCACCCCCTTTCGGAACGTTTCCTCAGTGTGTGGGTGTTGGTGCTGTAGCTTCCAGCATTCAACGGTCTGATAGATCCTCCAGGCAAGTCGCACAAACTATGCTGGCGGCAGGTGAACTCAAAGGCAGCAGAAGCTCTGGCAATGGATGAAAGAAGATGAAGGGAAGGGAGAAAAAGAGGGTTCTCTGTGCTGCTCGTATTTGAGATTGATCTCGAACCCTAAAATCCCTTTCCCTTTTATAGAACAATTAGTAACGTTAATAGGCGCTATTAACGTTTACTAACTCCAATGGTAAACACATCGAGAATCAAAACGTCTTAACGTTAATCACAACGTTAATAAAACCCAACGATTAAAAAAAACGGTAACAAAAGTAAATCCCAACAATTAGAAAATAAAACATTTTTGTTTGTAGAAAAAACCAAAAATTAAATCAAGTAAAAAATTATTAATCACACACACCACGACCAACCGGACGGACGGCGGCCAGCAGCACGCGTGCGTGATTCAAGGAAACCCCGACACAAGGAACAATGTCTCACTTTAGGGGTTTGCACCGCTTTAGTTCTCACCATCCTATATAAACACAATGAGGTTTCAATAAATTTCCAATGTGGGACTATTCTTCCCACACAAGAAACAAGGGAATTTTGAGTCCTCTTAAAACAACCAAAACACAACAGGTTTTCTCTTAATAAAGAGAGTAGAATAAACATGAAGAAGGAGAAGATGGAAAAGGGGAGGGGCATGATACTAGACATGCATTTCAAAATCACCCACATTAACATGGGTCTTACATATGTTGTTTAAAATTTATAAAGGAAACTTACCTTGGAGGAGAAAACCCTTTTGAGTGTGCTTAGAGGCTCCTTGAAGCCTAGACAGCAGCTTTGATTCTCATCCTTATCTTCCAAGTTGGGTTTCAAGAGCTTTTTAGCACTTTAATGGAGGTAGAAAGGGATTTGGAGAGGTTAGGTAATGGGTTGGAGAGTGAGGAGGGAGGTTAGAGAAGAGGGGCATATGTGGGGAGAGAGGTTAGAGAAGAGAAAATGAGTTGAACCTGTTGAAATGAGCTGAAAATAAGCTTTTATACCCAAAAATAATGTGACCGAAAACTCAGTTCAGTCACACTTATTTTCATGTATAACCGAAATACAATTTCGGTCATACACAATTTTCTTTATAACCGAAATATAATTTCGGTCACATTAAACGTCACTTTAGTCAAAATTTTGTCAGAGATTTTCAATGATCAGTCTAATACAAGAATTTGGAAAAAAGATCTATGAACTGAAATTAAATTTCGGTTATACATTATTTTGTATATATTCGAAATTTAATTTCGGTTATATACGAATCATTTTAGATTTTTATTTTCTCTCCTATTTGGGGTGAAATGATGCTTGATTCTGTCATGATTTATCATTAATGAAGAAAATCCGAATTTTGATTTTATGAATGAATTAATTAATTAAATTAAGATATTTTAAGAAATAATATTATTTTAATCCAAGATATTTTCTTTTGTGTTTTGTCTTATCCATATTTTGTCCTTTTGCTCTTTAATTTGTCACTTGGATAGATTTTCTGCATTTATTTATAGTTTTACTCTTAGGGTTGTTCTGCTCATATTTTTTTCATTTGGACTTCGATTCTGGCAAATTTAGTTGCGTGGGAATTGTGTCGGGGATTTCCTATCGATTGAGATTAGGGCATGTCAGTCAATTCAAGCTTAATCAAAAGTCAATTTCTGCTCCTTAGGGTTTGACCTGTCTTTTAGGGTTTTCATTTCTGACATTAAAGGGAGTGCAAAAATGAGGTGCTTACAGTTTCTTTTTAAATCATTTTTCTTTATTTTAGTTAAACAAGAGAAAAGAAAATTTTAACATTTTCTTTTTATTTTTCCTTTCAAAATTTAATGTTCCAAACACAAGCTAAGTAAAAGTGAGAGAAAAGAAAAATGACCAAAATAAAGGTACACGGCATGTGGCCCCTGACCTTTTTTTTTTTTCATAAAAAAAAAGTGCCGGAATGCAAGAAACATCGAAGGCAGAAAATGAAACCGCCCAAATAAAAAAGAAGGAAATTTGGGAATGTTACCTCAAATGCATGATATCATCCCAAGGAACGTTTAAAAGCCTCGTCAATCTAAATGTCAGCGGACGTCTCAATAACTTTCGGTTTTGAACCTTGCTCCAAGTTTATTTTAAGAACTGCATGAATCATTACTTTTGATCCTTGATCCAATTTTATAATACAAACTGCATGTATATCAACCAGAATGAGGAGATGATACGAGCTTAATTGATTACCTGGTTTTGATCCTTTATCTATATTATATTTAACTCGAGAAGGCCTTTCGGGATGCATGCCAAGTAGGGCTGCAACTTGGGTCAGTTTAAAACCGAAATTGAACCGGTTTTTAACTCAACTTTGGGTCGGTTTGGTTTGGGTTTATATAGTCTTTGGGTAGGTTTAAGTTCTAAAAATAGAGAACTGAATTTGTTTGGTTCAGTTTTGGTTGAAGGTTCGGGTTAACCGAACTGAACCAAACCAAAATATAATAATATATATAAAAATATACAATAGATAAAGTGTAATAATAAAATATAACTTATAAATTATATAAGTTATAAAATAATAAATAAGATTATTATTTTATAAATCTTTATATTTAATTATTAAATTGATTCATGAGCTCAAACATGTGATCCAAGACAATTAACATATTATGACTTGGGATTCTAAGCTCTTTGCTCCATCTTATGTATGCAGGACTACTTAAGGGATTAGACTGCTGCATGTAAGTGATGATTCTTTAAATTTGTTATGTTTATTCTTAAAATTTTTTTTAAGACAAAAGTGGGAATCACTCTTTTGATAACAGGTTTTAAGTATGGGAAAATGATCCAAATCGAACTGAATTGAATTTTGCAATTCGGTTTGGTTTGGGTTGGGTTATGAGTTTTTTTTAAATAATTGGTTCAGTTTTTGGTTTGAGTATTTCAATTTTGAGGTCGGTTTGGTTTGGTTTTGGTTTTGAGCCGACCATCAATAACTTTGGTTTTGGTCTTGGGTTAAGGCCAACCCAAACCAAACCACATCGAATTGCAACCCTAATGCCAAGCTCTATGCACGATTTCCCTAAAAAAACCCATACTGTAGGTGCAATACTACATGTGCACCCCTGCTAGTCCAATTTTATTATAGCACTCATATGACCCATACCCATTCTAATACATTCTAAATATATATATATATATATATATATATATATATATATATATATATATAAACATTAAAGAAAAACAAAGAAATATTAATATTTCAATGAAAGCAGGCTTGATAAAAAATCCTATCCACAACTTGCTTAACAATCACCCATAAAAGAAAAAATGGAAAAAAAAAAAAAACAGCTATTTTAAAGATGACCACAACCTTAATCATATCTACAATATACTACACCCTAAAGAAAAGAAAAAGCTAATAGAAAATAAAAACTAATCAAATAAGAAACTATACAATAATATCTACAGGAACATTTCAATGATCCAATATCTTACGCCAAAAGATTGATCCATCAATCGGTTTCACGGTCTGGGGCAGGAGAATACCAAGCAGGGAACCTTCCCTTCCAATATCTTAGGCCAAAAGATTGATCCATCAATCGGTTTCATGGTCTGGGGCAGGGAGAATACCAAGCAGGGAACCTTCCCTTCCTTCTAAGCAATCTTGTATAGGCAGAATCCGGCATTCTAGCCTTCTCCTCTTCTTCCAGTTCTTCTTCTGATTTCGGCAAGCCGTCAGGCACAGGAAAAGGTTTCTCCCTTCTTTTCTCTACCTCGTTCTTCTTCTTGTGCATAACCCAGATCCCATGTAAGCAATCCATTAGAAGATTTCACTCCCCCCACTTCTAGAACCAGCTTTTCTACATCTTCCTTCTTTAAACTCCTCTGAAGAAGAAGATTAAAATTAAGATCACCAAATAATCAGAAACGGGATTTCAGTATCAGAGATTGGATTCTAAAAGCGTTCACTTACTTCCAGATCTTTTAACTCCAAATATGCTCTCCAACATTTGTATGACGCGTCTCCCTTCAAGCGTTGAGCAGTAATCTGACCATTTGGAGAAATGCCAAAATAGAAAAATGGAATTACCAGAGGCCAAAGTCAAATGAAACAAAATTATCAGGGCCAGTTTTGTATTGTCTTTAATCGGTTTTCGGTTCAATTTTGGTTCATGTTCTATAAAACCGAGTTTATTTTGATTCAGTTGTTGGTTTTAAGGCCAAACCGAACCGGAACAATTGCATAGATACAGATGTTTAAGTTAATACCACGGTTACCACCAACCTAGGGATGTTTGATTTATCGGTTAAACCGATTAAAATTGAATCAAACCGAACCTATTAAGTCAGTTTTGGGACGAGGTTTTGTTTTTTTTTCAACACAAAGCCAAAACCAAACCGTTGCCATCATGACCGTTTATTATCGCAGGGAAAAAAATGGTTTTATTGTCGCAGGGGAAAAAATGGAATGAGATCCTCTACGGTTGAGCCAAGCAACCATTCTCTCTCCTGCATGAACGATGGTTGCTTGCCTAATTGGCAAGCAACCATTGGATACGGTTGCGTAGAGGATCTCATTCCGAAAAAAATGGTCAAACGAGTACATGCCATGTTTCTTTTAAGGGACATTACCAAAAAAAAAAAATGTTTCTTTTAAGGGTAAAAATCGTAGGAAAGATCACAGGATTTGCCCTCAAATGAAGTATCCTAAATTTAGAGGATCCGTGTCCAGTCGAAGTACTCCGGTGAGGCTTGAGATCTTTACTCCTCTGTTTACACGGAAAACTCGCCACGAGACTCGATAACTCGTTTCGTCCGGCTCGGTAACTCGTTCGTCCTTTTTACTCAACTAGATTCACTGGACT